>JACBWW010000026.1:399561-697766 GCA_020086605.1 Lanius collurio
TATATATGTTTATGTATGCACACACACAAAAAACCTATGATGCTATCTTGCCTTTAATATTTCTGGGGAGGCAACATTCAAGTTATTCTTCTTATTTTAGCATTCATACACCAGAGTCTCAGTGCAGGGCTGAATCTAATTAGCATAAATGCAACTATGTGAAGATCAAAACCCATGAAGATGTTTTGAAGATTGAAAAGGCTGGAAAAAAGGCTTAATTAAATACAACCACAATGTGCCATTAGTTTGAAGAGAAACATAAACAAACTGCAGGTCCTAGGTATATAATTCCATTTTAGGAGACCTAAGACAGTGAAGTCTCATTTGCTCTAAAGGGACTAGCACAGGGATATAAGACACTTGCTTGGCATGAAATTACTGACATTATTCAAACTACCTATAGCTTGTTTATAGATTACTGTATTTTGTGCCATTAACTTCAAATATGGCGATTCTCCATATCTATCTTACAGTATTAATACAATATTCATAAAAACATTATCCAGTAAAAGAAAATTATAGTAAAAAAGAAGATAAGTAATCAGCTGAGATAACTTTCTCTTCTGCTCTGCATATTTATGCATCATTTGCTTAAATGAAATTTCACTCAACCAACCACCCACCTAATTTTCTACTACAGTTATATTTTATTTCTCTTTGAAAGAGTGGGGGTTAATTATCTGCCGTTAGTAAATTTCTATATCCTCAGCAAAGTCTTTGGCAGAGTAGGAGAGACTTTTCTTCCACTATGAAGTTATTGCATCCCATCCAGTTTAAAACCTGGTGTCTGTATCTTTCTTCATATTTTTACCTGGGCTTTAGTTTCATTTATATGTGTGGTATGGCATGGAGAAAACACAGAGCCTGCAAGTAGTGAGGGTGGGAGAGTGGGAGAAGCATGAGAGCACTCCTCAGATTACAGTGTCAGACACAGCAAAGCAAGTTCGTGGGTGTCTGGAGCCACAGACCTGAGAACACCAGGGCATGGGACAGGAAAGTGACACTTGTTCTCCAAACAGATCTTTGGATGTCTGCTGCCAGAGGATGGTTATGGATGGCTGGGGCACAGGAAAAGCACCTCTGCATAGAGGAGAGAGAGAGCTGGGGGTCTCAGTATTCAAGGACAGAGCCTTTAAAGTCTGAAAACACAGAGAGCTCTGCGCTTGATACCGAGGCTCTTAAGATTTGAATCAATCTTTGCAATTTTTTTTTTTTTTGGTTGTTAATCAGTAGCTACAGCTAGAGAGTTATGATTAGCAATTGCATTGCAAACATTGTATGCTTGGACAATCTTCTGTTTTAGGGAAAAGTGAAGACAATCCCAAGATGAATGGGATGTCTGGGCAAGAGCCACCACGAGTGAAGTCAGCAGAACTGACCAGTAGCTGGGAATAAGGTAATTCTGTCAGTGGGTGATTATGACAATTGAATGATTGATCACCTACTCAAAATGAACCCCAAGCTCAAACAGAGACACAAATTGCACATGTGGACTAACTAGCATGAGACCTGAGAAATATAACTAACAAATAGGGGTTTGACTACTAATTAATAGAAAAGTTATGTAATTTGTAATCAATTACTGCTGATGCCTTTGTTTAAGAAAAAGTATATAAAAAGTGTGAAGTTCTGATGGTTGGGGAGCCAACCTTTTTATAGGTTGCCATCCAGCTCCCTACTTTGTGCAAACTAGAATAAAAATTGAAACACCTCTCCTCAGTGTGTCAATTGGTGTTATGCACCAGGCAACGAGCCTGCATTCAGGACAACACACTCAAGTACCATTAGCAGTGCCAAGAGAGGGTGGTGGCATTTGTTTCACTCATGCTCACTCTCTGGGACACTGCTACACAGTATTTTCAGTTTTCTGTAGGCAAGCACTTTCCTTAAACAGCTGTTAATTTTATGTCCACAGACCATTGCTGCTGGAGGAACACCACAAATGCCAAGCTGACCTAGAGAGTTACACATCCTGTTCCACCTCACTATTACTTTGCTCCTTGTCAGCCTCTCTCATGGTATTTGAACCACAAGCAAGACATAATAATAAAGACAAGAAACAAAAGAAAAGGGAAGAGAAAAGAATAAAAACTAGAAAACAAGTAATGCTAGAAAAAAGAACTATCTTTTTTAAAAGCCAGGACATGATTAATGTTTCAGAACAAAACAGAATTTTTAGTGAAAGAAATATTATTAAATTAGAAATTCTAACAAAAAATTAAAATTAGAAATTTTAATAAAGAATTTTTAGTGAAAGACAAAAGTCTTGAAGCTATTTAATGTTCTGAATCAGTTACAGGCTTCTATTTTCACATGCATCTGAACAAACAGTATACACATTTAGTCATGAGCTCTCACAAAGACATTTAAATATGGTCTAATTGTCCCTTTCTTTCTCCTTTTTTTTCTTTTTAACTACTGAAATCATCTCCTTTAATTGCATGCCAAAGCCTGAGAGTGTTTAGTGGCACTTGAAAACATTGACCAAATAAGCAAACCAATTAGATTAATTGGCACCAGAGGTACTGTGTGCTTTTGGATAATACACAGATGGAAAAAAAAACCCCTTGAAATTTACTGGTTTTAAAACTCTGTTTGCAAAGCTTTGTTTGTTTTAAGGATTATGTCTATGTATCCTGCTACTCTTGATTTTCACAGAAGAGGAATGGGATGTACACATCTTATCACAATGTGGGTCCAGGAAACATCTTCCTGACTGAAAAACACAGACTCAAAAAATATTTATTACTTCCCATTTTTAGTCACAAAAGAATTCTGAAGAAGGGAGGGCAGAGAAGAGGGTCACCAAATAATCTCTCAAGTAATCAGCAGGTTATGTATATTTACATTTCAGCAATGCCATAAGAGATAAATGCTTAGGCTTACACACAGGTTCTAACTTTTCTACTCTACTTTTGAAAAAGTTCTCTGCTTTTTCAAACCTTTTTTTTTCTTTAGTCCTCCCCTTTCCATATCACAGGAAGATCAGTAGGAATTTCTTTCTGGGATTGGCACCATTTAATCTTTAAAGCTACCCAACATTTTAAGCATCACATGTATTTTAAATTCCTGTATTTCTCTTTAGGAGTTTGGACTCTGCATCTTATGCAACAGTCACAGTAGATGGCTGCAAATTCTCTAAAGACTTGCATATTGCAATAAGTGACTGTGTATCATGGGTTGAAACAACTAGCCCAACAGCTGTTGCAGAGTTGGTGGCACATTGGAGAAGTTAAAACAGCTCTTTTGAGCACAGCTAATACCTCTAAACTGTATTTAACTGAGAAGTGATGAAGAAAAAACTGACTGTAATTATTTTTTTTCTTATTTAAATTCATTAATAATTAAAAGAGCTTCAGAAGTCCCCTGTGAGATAAAGGAACACTCCTCTGTTACCATACTAAATCTAGAACTGAAAAACCAAGAGTCTGACCACAGTCAGAGGGGAGCTGATTGTAAAAGCTGCATTAGGTTCCAACAATCATTCCCTCACAGTGCTGCTGTGCATAAATCTGTGTCTCCACCAAAATTTGTAGTGAGCTGGGAATGTATTGTCAGCTCAGCAGAACTGGTAACTTGCTGCAAAGCAGTTAACAAGGATAGAGTAGTTGCAGTCCCAGGGTTTCAAAATCCTTAAAAAAATGTAATCTAAATTGACTGCATAAATGGTCCATGACTTTGGTTCCATATGGCACCATAACGGACAGGGTCAAAAAAGTCCTAACCTTCCCATGACAGCTGCTTCTTGCTGTAGCACAGGCTTGAGTGCCCTGTTTGTAGTAACTGGAAGATGAGATCACTGAGCATGGACCCTGCACACTTCAAAATCCAGTCAGATTTCCTACTCTGATGAGGACTTGCTAGGAGGTATGAGAACAGTCTATGGCCCATGTACAAAGAAAGGGCATTATTTTGATCACACGTGAGATATGCCTCCCCAGATGGGTAACAGGAGAAGATGTCAGGAAAGACGAACTGATTTTCTCCATGATAAGATGACTTACTATCCTCAGCTTTCAATCTCAGACATGAAAATGTTTACCTTGCAGACCTGTTCAGTGAATGCACTTTTGCATTCACACTTCTAGCCCAAGGTCTGTGATGGTATAGCCCTGTCTGGAATCAGACCTGGGCTGTCTCGCCCGATGAACAATGGGCTAAATGGAGACTCATTGAAAGCGTATTTGATTCTGTTTCAATCATTTGATCTATTTGTTTTCAAAAGCACAGCACACAGGTAGAATAGGTTGGTGTTGCTAACTTTCCCTGGTACAATAGCCTTTTTGAAACTGGTGCATTACTTACAACAAATTCAGTGCAATTGCTCCTGGGCATGTCAATTTTTCTTATTTTGTTTTGGTTTTGTACGTATATATAATTTAGATGGTAAATTTCTCCTTGATGTTCAGACACCATTGGAGTGCTATGCCTACTCATAGTGCTGTGTAAGCAATAATTCAATCTCCAAAGTATTGTAAAAGTGATTTTCAGTAAGTGTTTTAGTTAAGGCTGTAGGGTACATAGTAAACCTCTTGCCTGCAAAACCTGTTTCAGCTACTGTGGCTCTCTGCAGATCTGTAAAAATTAAGTTGCTTAGTTACCTAAATTTGGAGACAACAAATTCACCCAAGAGTTTCGGATGCTATAAAGAGACCATATAATTAACAATTAATTTAAGCATTAAAAAAACATTAATTTTTTATGAAAATATTTATTTATATGCAATCAACTTCTAATGTTTCCAACAATAATAAGACAATAAAACTCTGAAACCTCAAATATTCACTAACAAAGGACAGTTAAAGAAGTTTTAAAAAGTAAACACCCTAAACCTTTATGCAAAACCAGCAGACAAAATATTAAATATTTTCAGGTACATTACCTTTCAGACCAGTTTTGCAAATCTCAGATGCAGGCTGTACAGAAAGTGTAGCAAATTGAATGAGTTCTCTGTATACTCCTCCTGTGATACAAAAATAATAAGTATTGACATTCTCTGGCTGAATTCTTTACTCTTGACTTTAAAGGTTTATAAAAACCCTCTGGGGACTGTTGTGGAATTATATATTGAAAGTATAGAGACCTACTGCTGTATCTTAATTTCTTGAGGTCAGATCTCATGATCCAATATTGCTACTGACTCAGGCAACTTACCTCCAATAGGAGGCACATGGATGTTTTTCCATGTCCCAGTGCTATGGTACATTATTTGGGCAATTGATATCCATGACAATATAACACATATATAAAATACTTATGCAGGTGGAGAACAAAACGAGGGTAAAAGCCTCAGTGACTGGGGGACCCTTCTGAAAAGTAATGTTAATGTCACTTGTATAGTGTGGAAAACTTCACCATGTTGTTTTGGCAAAAATTTTTAAATGGTTGTCATTCCTATCCACTTCCAGAAATGACAGAACTGTGAGGTATAAAATCCATAGTGCTATTCTTTCACCTCAGAGCAGAGGGTGCAAGCTCATACTTTTAAATGCTTTTGATGCTTTTGAAGCCAATACTCAACGCAAGTATGAGTTGAAAAGAAATGGCTTCTCTATCATGTTTCAGCTTTTGAGGTTGAAATGCATGGCAGAACACTCTGAGTGCTATTTTTTGTTTCTGTTGCCTGATAAGGTAAAGACAAAAAGAAAAAAACCCCGAAACTACCACAGATAAACTGAAGGATTACCAATAGACATTAAGTAGGACATAATGAATCAATAGCTCTGCTGAGAGTTTAACAAAGGCACCATTGTCTGCCACAGAACAGGGGTGAAAGGTTAATCAGAGGCAAGAGCATACTAAAATTCGGGGACAGGAAAAGATACTAAACCTTCTGAAAATATCAAAAGCTCTCTTTTGAACTTTTTCACCCTGCTTCTTTGCCATCTTTACCTCCCCTGGAACAAATCAAGATATCCTGATCTCATTAAATGACTGTTTAACTTACTTTTCTCAGAAATTTATTCCATACAGCCTTCATTCTCCAAGTGAGAGAAACCTGTCACTTTCCTATATTGACTCAATTTCCTAGGGTATATGCTGCTTTTGTGTTTTGGCTTTTGTACACAAGAAAAACTTCTGGTTTCACATTTATAGCCACTGTACTGGGATTTTGAAAGACTCTGTAACACCAGGTCTGATATTCCTCCACTTAAGAAATACTCTCTGAAGATTAGCCCCACGAGATATCATTGTATTGGTTTGCATTGCTCTTACTCCTTCCCTATAGCAAATTAACATACCTTCATTCACATCAGTCCTTTGAATTTTTTTTCTAAGTAAATTCTAACACTATTGTTAATGTCTCCTGCTCTCTCACCTCAAGTTCTATATATGTCAACACCCTGCATTCTTGCCTCTCTCTAGCCCAGTCTCCACCCCTAATAATTTCTTATGGTATTCCCATTGAAAGCAATTAGCAGCACCAAAGCTCATTCCCTCCTTCCTGTTGGCAGACACAGTACCTCTCCTCTTGGCCTGTTTGCCTGCAGGCAGGACAGTTGCAAAGACAAATGCTCTCTGTTCTTGTCACAGGTCCTTGGCGAGGGCACTCCATTTGCCTCCTTTTCCTTCCAGTAGACAAAACCAGTAACTTTAGGAGTGCATTATTAATTGACTTCCAACTTCAGTGCTATAACTGTTCCTACCTTCAAAGAGTCTTCCACCCCTTTTTCTTGTATGTTCCCTTTGTACTGCACCAACACTGCAGCTGGTACCTTATCATTTATCTATTCTCCCTGATCAGCCTCATGTTTGAACAGCATGAGTTAAATGTTTCACCAGTTTTCTAATGCTCCCTTCTCTTGAACTCTCCTTCCAACTTAGAGGAAATTGGATATTTACAATGCCTTAATATAGAACATTTTTCACTTGAGTTTTCAGTATCAAACCGTCTTTGGTATGTTTTGAGAGCCAGTGGCAATTGCATGCCTTCTAAATGGTTTATATTTTTTTCAGGCTTCCACTGAATTTTAGAGGACAAATTTGGTCAAATCTTTTCAGACATTCTGTGGTCCTTCTGGACCACATTGACCTTCTTCTTCTAAAGACCAGCTATAGGATACATGGAAATAGACTTGAAGCTGTATCAGAGGAAGTCCAGATTGAACAACAGGAAACAGCTCTTCACCCAGAGGGTGGTTGGACACTGGAAAAACTAGTTCCCTGTGGAAGTGGTCATAGCACCAGCCTGACAGAGTTCAGGGAGCATCTGGACAACAAATTTACCATATGGTTTAGTGTTAGGTGGCAGGGAGTTGCACTTGTTGGTCCTTATGGATCTCTTCCAATTCAAGATAATCTGTGATTTGTGACAAAGTACCTTGGTAGGAGGAACAAATGTCACATTGGGAAAAGAGTGCATATCCATACTCCGTACTTTATGCATCTGTATTAAGCAGAGAATACAGTGAAATTAGAAAAGTAAGTTGCAGTTAAAAGAAAAAGAAATCCATGCCCTGCAGGTACTGAAAGAAAAGGGGGGTATGCTTCAGTTTAGTACGAAAGTAACCAAAAGTATATAACTTAAATAGAGCAAACTAGACACTTAGAATGAGGGGAAGGTCACTGATTTTAGGGACAGGGAACCAGAGACAATTTCCTGTCATGTAGCATTCTCAGATTAAAACTAATGTCATTCAGACATGAGTTGTAGCTCAGCAACACACAGTTGGGAGTAACCACACGGAGAAATTTAGCATGTGTTATGGAGATGCTTGATATAAATGATCATTAATGACATGTTGGACATGAAAACTAATTCACCAGATCTCCTAGAGCCAAATAGATACTTCCATTGAGTTTTACGAATACTACTTATTGTATCATCAACCTGGATTTCTTCAAGTGTTTCTATAGCTTCACTCCCATTTTACATTTCACCTTTTATGGTAAAAGAAGTCACTAAAGAAAAGATTCTCTCTGTTGGGAAAACTTCCAGCATAAAAAAATATTGTCCGGAAGTTTTTATGTGTCATAAGTCCTTGACCTTTCAGGGAAAGTTTAAAGAAGACCACAGTCCTCTTAACCCTTTATGTTACACAGAATTTGTTGCTAAACAACCCTTACATTTGATTCATCAGTTTAAGTTTGCATATCAATGTGTAACTTGGTGTTGTTTCACTAAAAAAAGGATAGTTGTTGCCTAGTTTTCTGGCATCTGTCTTGAGTGAAAATGGAGGGTGGAAGCCCCACTAAAACTCAGCGAATGATTTTTCTGTTTATATATCTTTAGATAAAGAATGTATCCCCAGTTCTCCTCCAGACCCTTCGTGCATCTCTGACAATAGGAAAACACAGAAAACCCTTGTAACTGGTTACCTGGCACCCCATTCATGTGAAGAAATGCCCCAGACTGGATGACACTTACTTTTCCTACTCTAAACTGCACAGCAGCCATGGGTCAGACTACGTATGATTGAGCTTTATGGTCTGATAACTGTCCCACTCATGATTATCCAGATTTTATTTAGTGGCCATGGATAAGCTTGTGGGATGCCCAGTGTCCTCTTCACCTTGGACTTTGCTGAAAAGCTCTACCAAACCTTCATGTCTAGGGACAAGGTTCAAGGAAGAAAGGAAGTATTAGGTGTCAATGAGGAGTTCTAACATCTCTGGTGCAATCCTGTTCCCCATATGTGCATAGGACCTAGAAGGACACATCAACAGGTGCTAAGCAAGCCAGCTGACACCCTGGCACAGCTACACCCTAACAGCTTGACAGGTCATGACTACAAGAAGGCAAATGTAGTACCTATGCCTTACAAATAGAAAAGAAGGGGGATCTAGTGAACTACAAGCCAGTTATCATCTCAGCTTCTGGGAAATTCATGTAGTCAATCCCCTTGGAAATTTCTTCCAGGCATATGAAGGTGGTGCTTGTGGCAAGTAACAACATCATGCACTTACCAAGAGTAAAAGGTGAGAGCAGTGGATGTCATTTACCACAACCCTAGTAACCAAACAATTCTGCCTTGGTATTTCCATATTCAGGTTCAGGTGCGGACGTCTGGGTGGGGAGACAACTGCATGGGTAAAAAAAGTGGTTGACTGCTTAGCTGTAAAGGCTGGTGATTAGTGGTTTTTGCTCAGCCTGGAAGCTGGTTAGGGGTGGCATTCCCCAAGAATCTGTTGGGGTCTCTCCTGTTTTACACCTTTATCAGTGTCTTGAGGGAGAAGATGTCATGCAGCTGCCTCAGCTTTGTATATGACAACAAGCTGGGGTGCCTGTAGTCAAGCACTTGATGGCAGGGCTGCAAGACCTAAACAAGTGGGAGGAAGGGGATCATGGTGGCCCTGTGAAATTTAACAAGGGCAAATGTTGAGCTCTACTATGGAAGGCAGAGTGCTGCAGCACTGCAGACTGGGTCTGGGGAGCAGCTCTGAGGGAACAGCCAGGTGGCAACCTGAACAGGTGCCAGCTGTGTGGTATGTGAGAGCCATGGATCATCCTCTCTTCTCCCTGCTCAGAACACATACAAAATAATGCTTTAAATACAGGGAAAACATTGACAGACTGGTGAGAGTAGAGGGAAGGCGACTAAGATGGTGGGGATGGAGTTCTCTCTGCACAGAGAGCCTGTGGGACCAGGGCTGGTTCAGCTGGGAGGAGGGATGACTTTGCGGGCACTGACAGGATGGGATGGAGGAGAGATAGTCAGGCTCTTCAGCAGTGCATGATGGGAGGGTAAGAGGCAGCAGCCCAAGGTAACACATAAGAGGCTGATGCCTCTTATGAGATGAGGTGAAGCTTTTTCCTGTGAGAACAGCTTTGCAGTGGAGACAAGGCGCAGGGAGGCTGGGCTACCTGCTGGTCCAGACCCTCCAGCTGAGCTTGCTCTGGGCAGAAACTGGAACTAGAGAGCTTTCCAGGTCCCTTCCTATTTAAAATATTCTATTATTTTGCTCTTCTGCTAACCTACACACTCTACCTCATGCACCTACCCTCTTTTTCTCCACTTAGACCAAAGAGAGCCTTGGATTAGAAAGAAATTAAAACCATCAAACTTCGGCAAAACAAAAAGCATTCAGGAGCTTTCCAGGAAAGTTAGGAAATCTTTATCACTACTTCAATCTCATTAACTAAAACACTTACTAAATTCTAGAATGTGCAATCAGTTCCTTCTGTTTCCTGAATTTCTCTCACAGCAATCACAGATTCACTCCTTAACCAAAGCTACCATAAGACAAATATCAAAACCATTACTTGTTCAAGATATCACACTATGGTTGGATAGTCAGGTTTTATACCTGCTTTCCTTTTGAGAAGTAACAAATGGAAGTTCACCATGGTGTTGGAAAGACTCACTGCCCAGTCAGCCATGGTGACACAGCAGCATTATGGGTTTTACCTTAAGTTTCTCCTATTCTACACACACTGCAAGTAGGAATTCTGAAGGCCACCTTGTGATTCCACCATTAAGCTCTTGATCCTGCAAGCGAGCACCTCGCTGACAGCCATGTAAGTCTTACAAAGAAGACTGTAAACCACATGTATTTGTTGTCACAAGTCTGGGAGAAAACACAGCATGATTGACTCTTTTAATAGGTATTTCAAAATCAATCACCATACCACAATGACAGAGGCACATGAATCCAGTGAAGCATGCTGCTGAGGTGGGACTGTTCAGCCTAGAGAAGTGAACACCCAAGGGTGATCTCATGTGAAGAAGACACATCAATACATATGGAAGGTCAGGAGGTGATTAGAGACAGCCAACAGGATTTTAAGAAGGGCAGATCATGACTAATTAATGGCTTCCTGTGGTGAAGAAGTGAAGAGCTAAGGATGCCATTTACCTACACTTCTACAAGGCCTTTGAGAAGAAGTCTTCCATAGCATTCTTTCTACTAATTTGGGAAGATGTGGATTTCATGAATGGACTGCTAGTGGCCAAAGAATTGGCTGGAGGGCTACATCTGAAGAGTTATAGTCCTCAATGTGCCGGTAACAAATTGCTACTGCCATAAACCTCAAGGGTTTGCGCCATGAAAAACAGTATTTAATATCTACATCAAGTAGTGCACCCTCAGCCATTTCCAGGTGACAGCAATATGAACAGTGCAGTAGATGCGTTGGGGACATACAGAGGGACTGTGAGAGGCTTAAGAGGTAGGCCTGGGCAAACCTCATGAAGTTCAATAAGGTCAAGTACAAGGTTCTGCACCTGGGTCAGGGCAATGCCAAGTACAAGTACAGGCTGGGCAGAGAATGGAGTGAGAGGAGCCCTGAGAAGAAAGGCTTGGAGATACTGAAAGTCAAAGAGCTAGATGTGACCTGGCAATGTGAAGTTGCAGCCAGAAACCCATCCACATCCTGGGCTGTGTCCAAAACAGCGTGGCCAGCAGGGTGTGGGAGAGGATTCTGCCTCTCTGCTCTGGTGAGATGCCACCTAGAATACTGCATCCAGTTCTGGGGTCCCCAGCACAGGACCAGAGAGGGCTGTGAAAATGGTCTGAAGCACATCTCCAATGAAGACAGGCTAAGAGAGTTAAAGCTATTCAGTCTGGAGAAGAGAAGGCTTTGGGGAGACCTCATTGCAGCCTTTCCATAACTAAAGGGGGCTTATTTTAAAGACAAAGATTATCTTACCAGGGCTTGTAGTGACAGGACAAGGGTCCTGTCACTTTCTGTCAATTCCTGAATTGAAAAAGGGTAGGATTAGATTTTAGGAAGAAATTATTGACTGTAAGGGTAGTGAGGCAGTGGAAGAGGTTGCCTAGAGAAATTGTGGATGTCCCATTCGTGGAAACATTCAAGGCCAGGTTGGATGGAGCTCTGAGAAACTTGATGTAGTGGAAGGTGTCCCTGGTCACAGCATGGAGGTTGGAACTAGGTAATATCTAGTAGTCTCTTCCAACAGAAATCAATCTATAATTCTATGATATAGTAAGTGCATTATTAAATATAGACGAAAAATTATCATTCGTATAAAAACCAGAGCCAACCAAGTGCATTTGGACTACAAGGCAGTATATCAAAATTGTTGAAAAGACTCCTTTAAAAAGACTTCCATTTCCTGTGAATAGAAGGAGATCTGTACCAGCTTTGGTCCTTGGCTAGAAACTACTTATCTAGGAAGAAGAAAACCTGTTCTTAAAAGAACAGTTTCATAAGGCTTGTAAGAGTGCCTGGATGCAAAAAGGTACATTTAGTTTACCTGAACACTCAGTTCCTGAGAAAGGGCCAACACAAAGACCTTCCCAAAGAATCTGACAAAAGCCCCATGGGATTTTCAAGGAGAAATCCTGGAGTTGGGCCAGATGTTCTCTCAAGGTCCCTCCTAACCTCAAAAATTTTGTGAAGCAGAGTCAATCTTCCTTTCCTTGCTTTAATTCCATTTGAAGAAGAAACTGTAAATCCAGTGTTGATTTAGGCCACCAAAAGTTTGGCAGATGCTTAATGCAACACATTGGGAAGAGCTTGAGCCTTCATGTTTTATTGTCAGAATCACCATCTTTAGAATGTAAATAAGGAATGAAAGAAGACATTGCATTGATGAAGGGACAGCAACCCTCTCTTGTCCCTTACTCCCCCACCTGACACCCCCCCCCCCCCCCGGAAATATAAATCTGTAACCACAAAAGACTAAAGAAAATTCATCTGAGCAACAAGAACCATGGTTAATTGTAAACATAATTCAACTTAAACCAAGGCACTGCAGAGTTCTATTCTATAGTTTCAAGACAGTAGCAGGTGCCTATTGCAGCAACCTATCCTCATACTTGTGACAATGCAGAGAAAAGGGTATTTAGCGCAGAAAAATCCCAGCCAACACTTAGTTTTTACATAGGTGGTGAGCAGATTAAGCCAGAGACAATCAAAAACTAATTGAGTACCTTAATCACTTTCTTCAATATTTACACAGGCTGAGATTCATGCATTTATACAATAACAATAAAAATAGCATTTCTAGGCTGCCCTGCTTGCAGTGGTCCAAAAGACCATCAAGTCACATCTTGATCTTAGACATGTCAACATTCACAGAAGCTTATTCTTAATTCATCCAATTAATTACTATACATTGTGCTAATAAAACCTGACACTAATGAAAGCAGTATTAACTTCTTATGTGCCAGACAATTTTTGAGAGAAAACCTGTCCAACAACATACTTGTTGGACAGAAGTAGGAAAAAACCCATATAGTAAAGGAGTCACGACCATGTTTCACTTTTGTCTTATGCCTTACCCAAAGAAACAGCCACATCAGAACAACCCCACCCCAACCCTAGCCAGGTGCCTAGCAAGCATAGAACTTACAGCTGGGCACTAACAGAGTTGCAAAAATAAGAATTAAAACCTTTAGCTGAATAGGCAAAGTGAAAACGTAGGTGCTCATAAAAGTTGAAAGAAAACTGCTTCATCTTGGATAGCCTGGGTGGTACTGGCTGAACATATCATGAATGTTTCCTCTGCACCACTCAAAAACTAAGCCCTCCTGCGGCATTTTGCACCATTTTCTAGACCACCCACTCAGATGAGGATACACAAACCACATGTGCTAGGAATGTCTGCCCTGCACTGAAAGCAATATCAGCATTATGACCTTATTCCTTATACAGCCAGAATTTTAATACAAACTCGCTTGTATTTTCATTTCATTTGATTCTTTAATGGTTTGTATGTAGTCACTGGCTATTAGATGCTTAACGATTTGAAAGAGGAATGTAATTGTAGGAAAACCCCAGCATTAACAGAATAGAAATATTTTTAGCAAATATTTCCTGTCCTTTTCCTCCCTGAAGGAGATAGGCTTTATTTCTAGGTCTTACTAAAAAGCTGTATCTGACATCTTCACAAACTGATTGTTTCCTATACAATCAGTTGCATTAGTCTCTCTGTGAACAATGACAAAAGGTAATAATTTATTCCTTGCTGTGACGAGATGGGTGAAGCTTACTAACAGAAATCCCAGCTTTATAGCATCAGTTCTCTGAAGGAACATAGGAACATAACCTATTTGATGGAAGATTCAGGAAATGGTTACTTCCAGTCAGAATTATATTGAATAATAATAAAAATATATCTGCTCTGTTCACAGGCCTACATTTGACTTCACTCAAATTTCCAGACTGGAAAAATTACAAGTAAATGAAAAATGCAAGATTATCACTTTGCAGTACAATCAGTCTGGCTGAGGTAAAACACAAGACTGTAAGTCAGACGTGATAGTGAAACAAATGTGAAACACACATTAACATCCCAAACAATAAAGCAGCCTAAATTTTTTTATGTTGCAATCTCAATCTCCCTCTGTCTCTACTCAGCAACAACTGCAGGAGATTTTACAGCAGCAAACCAAGGCAGTTGTATTACTGCATCTCTTCTTTACACCTTTTTTCCTTTCCTCCCACCCCACAGGGCCTTGTTCTCACTATGGTAATACTTCTCTTTCCTGTCTAGTCACAGTGGCATTTCTTGCTGCTCAATCAAATGCAAGGCCCTTACAGTGAGTATGCTTTGATGTTAATTTATCTGCCCAGACACAGAGCCAGCCTTGTAAATGTCACTGGTTTACCAGCGTTAGTGCACTGATTAACTCCCAAGCATGCACTAAAACACTGCAGATATATGTGTTTTAGTTGCTGTTATGTTAGTAAGGCTTTTACGCACAGCAGTAAAACTGCATACAGTGTACAGAGCAGCCTCCTGGTGTACACGACATTCTACTGTACACTCCTTGACAATTAAGAAAACTTCCAAGGCTCATAAAAACACATGCTTCATACTTGCTGAACTTTGGAACATATCTTATTTCACTGCTGTGGCTGAAAACCCAACAAAATTTTCATCATGATACCTAATTTCTGCAAACCATGGAGCAATAAGCAAACACAAAACAGACTCTGTAGACCGAAATAAGAGTTTACTAAAAAGCAGTTTGTCATTAAACTGCAAGTGGTGAAAGAAAGGATATGGTGCATATGAACAAATCAAACATCCTATCATCAGAGTAAGATAATGCATACAAAACCCCCAAATGAACGAGGCAGTTTTCACTTCAGACAATTCTACAGCTTTCCCATCAATTTTGTAAATTAAGTGACAGGTCTTGAAATCAATGGGTCATTCAAGAGACCCCAAAATACTGGTATAGCTTCTAGAAAAGGAAGATTGTACCAAGTAAGGACCAAGGACTCAAACTAGATTGTGAAAGTACTTTATTTCACTGTGAGAATGGGAAAGAAGGACAATGGGTCAGGCAAAACCCAAGAAATTGTAATTTCCTTCCCAGGGACTAAAAGTAACTTTAATAGAAATATACTGGGCTCTCCAAATGCACTGTATTGTGTGCATTTTGTTCCTGAAATTGAAAGCACAGATTTTTCCTAAAAACACCAAACCAATGGAGAGAGAGAGAGAAGTGATCAACCATTTCTTACAGTCCAAAGGTTGAAGACTAAAGCCATGCTCAGTTTTACCTTGGAAGACTCTCTTCACTTCAGTGTATGAGAAGAGGAAAGAAGGCCCGTCCCCCTTTCTAGTTCTTTTTCTTTATCATGGACTAAGATGGCCTTCAAATTTAGATGATACCAAAATTTTTGTAAAGCCTCTCGGCTAATTAGAATTTATAAAAAGAAAAAAAAAAATTAAAAACTTGTCCACCCAATTGGACATCCACTTTCTGAGGAGGAAAGTTACTAGTGAGGAAACTATTTTTGCAAATGGATACATCTACTGCTTTAGTAACAGTGACTCATGCTGAGGATTACTTTAGATATTGGAATTTACGTCTAATCTCTGTCTGTCTGGTCCAAATTCTCTCATATAACCGTTTTAAACAGCTTTAGGTTAACTAAAACTCCAAAACCTTTGTTGCCAAAACACTCTAACCCATCCCAAAAATCAATGCTCACAGACATTACAGACTTCTTAATGGGTCTACCCCTTCTAAAGGGTATCTTCTTGTTCTTCCTTTAAGAGAAATATGAATGTCTGAAATTAGGTGAGCATAGATGTACATTGTTTCCGTATACAAAATTAGATGAAAATAGCTAACTTTAAAATTTAGACCAAAACGTGGTCACTCTATTTCTATCAGAGTGTTGTGAAAAAGTCAACACACACATGGACACCAACAGTCTATTTTCTTCTCTCTCTCATTGAATTAGAAAATTTAAGAGTTTAAGGACAATCCACAGTTGGCATGCAATTCAGCACTGATTTGATACCGTAATTGCTGTCATCTCCCTTTTATGCCTATTCACCTAGTTTGTCTTCTCCTCTGCCCCTGCTCTCAGTGTATAATAAAGCTTATCTGGTATTTTAAGGGTAAAATGATTCATTTCACCATTTCTAAAAAAAACAGTGCAATAGTCATACTAGAAGTATCCCCTTCTGAAACTCAATGAGTCTTTACCACAAGACTTAGTTAGAAAAGTCTAAATGGACAAATTTCCATATACATCTGGTATAACTAAAAGACAGGAAAGTCAAACACACATTTGTAGACCAAAGGTTTTTAAGGTTGCTTTTAGATTACCAAACATTTTTATATAAAACAATCAGTAAAAATTGAAGTTTATCCCCTTTACATGCACCCCTTTTCTCTTCCCCATCGTCACCTGCCTTCTGTCAATAGTAAAGTTAAGATTACACTCCCACTCCTCCATCCCCTCCCCAATTGCACATTAAGACATGGACTTAAAAGAACAACATAACGTTTCAAGTATGCTTCATGCCAATCATCAATAAGAGTCATAACATTACTGAAAAAGTACACTTATTCTTTGGAAGCTGAAGGAGGACTTTCTGTGGAGTATGATCAAACAACATTTTAAATAAGAAAAAATCCCCCCAACCCAATACGTATCATGCCCTTTCAAAAAGAGTAAAGTGTAAAATTTTCTTTGGACTTAAAGAAACAGTATTGAGATTTACCATCTGAATAAGAAATAACCCCAATAGTTTTTCAGTGCTGCACAAACTGTGCATATGAAACAGTAAGTCATAAAGATACTACTGTTCAGCTCTACACATAGAGACTACATGTGGCATAAAAGTATACACATGACACACTGGCCTGTCTAGGAACAAGATACATCTTTTAGTCTGGTAAACCTGAATAAACCTTTGCATCCAGAAGTATTTTTAAAATTATTATTTCCTCTTTTCATTTAGGAATTTGGATTTAATATAAGGATGACAATTTCATCAAGAAACCATCAGCAATACGAGAGCATGATGTGAAACTGAGTACACATCCTCTCATTTGATCATGCATAAATGAGGATCCTGATTTAAAGAAATGATGGATAGTATGAAAGAATATTATTTTTTATAGACAAGAAATTCTTCTGGAAACATAATCAGGTTATTGAACAGGTACCAAAATCTGGAAAGTTTAAAAAGCATACACACGTGTGTGTGTGTATATATATATATACAGGTGTGGTATACATGTATATATAAACACACACATATAGATGATATCATACATGTATTTATTCCAACATTTAACTGTATAACAACACATTTTTTTCATTTCAAATAAAAGGTTTTAATTTAGCAGTTGTAAAAAAACAAATGAAGTCAGAAAAAAAATCCCCAAAACAAACTAAGCAGATCATATCCTATATGAACAAAAAAAAAATGTTATGCAAAAAGTTTTATGGTAGAAGTGAGTCACACACTGGCAGCAGAAGAGTGTTGAAACTCAAAGTAATAAATAGCTCCAAATTTTAAATTTTCTACAACATTTTCTTTAAAGACAGGACCAGTACTTTTTCTTTTATGATGAACTCCTGCAGAACACCTTCACTCTAATATATATTTAATTTTGCAACATTTAAACGGACACAAGAATGTAGACTGCAAGAGTTACCAGATTCAGGACAGTATACATTACATTTTTTGTTAGAAGTCTTATTGGTTTATCCACTGAGGTTAGACAGCAAGTCATATGAACCTATTTGATGCACTTTTTAACCATGGTCAGTATCAGCAGGTGGACAAAACCAAGGACCTGTAGTCCAGCTTGTTGTGGTCCAACCCACTCTGGTAGACAGGGAACAAAATATAGGACCACTGCTTGGTCTCCAAGTTTCTATCTTGTTTCCTGGAACTGCAGAGGTGGAATCAAGACTGTAGTGTTTTAATTGACTAACAAAAGACAGCAAGAAGTGGCATTTTAATATGAATAAGGTTACTAGGCTTGTGAAAGCACTGCATCAAAAGAGCACACAAGGGACTCCACTACTTGCAAGATCTGGTAGTGTCACTCAGTGACTCACTGACTTTAGGATACATGTATGCAATAATAAATAGATCAGTTATGTAGTAAGGCAGTGTGTTGAACACGCATTCATCTTGTGGACTTGAACACCACAGAGAGAGATACATGATATCATACACATTCATTGAGAACAAGAATTTTTGTTTGTTTTCCTGCGTTTGCTTTTCAAGGCTATCCAGGCAAACTCTTCCAGAGCATTTTCTTCTTGAGAAGAGTGGTCCTCTGAGTCTGGTCACTTTTTCTCTCCCTTATCAAGAGACTGGCTTTAAGGAAAAAAATAAGCTGAAGAGGTTTTTGGTTTTTTTCCCCTCCATTTTGGTCGCATCATTCTGCATATGTCATTTAAAGAACAGTTTTTGATGCAGCCATATGCTGAATCCTCAGGAGGTTCCAGATGTTTCCAGATAACTCTGTAGTTTACGGACTGTGGTTTTGTCCAGTGAACAAAGATCAAAGTCAAATGTTGTATTTGTGATATGAAAGTGTCCAGTTTCTTCTATAAGATTTACTATCTGAAAGAGAAGAAAAGACGCAGTTGAAAAATCCAGAAGTTTTACATGCCCACTAAAAAGTATTAACAAGTACCATATGAAAGGCCGAAAATGAGTCAAACTGCCCCAATATTTGCAGGTTTAACCATTATCCTTATCATTTACTTCCTTTCTGACATTATTGTCCAGACTGCATTACCTGGGGTTTTCCTTTTAGATCATCAACCATAATGTCAGCATACCCATCTGCTATTCCAGTAAACATTAGCATTGACAACATATTTTTCAAATGTTCAAAGAAAATCTGCTTATTTTCTAATTCAGTTTAAAAAAACAAGTGGGGTGGGAGGGCAACCTTATACCCTTAAGCTCAAACAAATAATTTAAAAAATCCCAGGTAGATCTCTGGAATATTTATTATGTGCATAGCTGCTAAGCAGGTTACAGTAGGAAATAACTGGCATAAGCCTTTCTGCAAGCAAAGGAAAGAAATAAATCCTTAAAGAGTGTAGTCCATATCAAACAAAAAATACATTCAAGAGCTCTTATATGTACTGTTAGTTCACACACTAGCAGTCACTTTTTCAGTAACAGAGTTAAACTGACTTTTTTTTATCCATATCAACCATGGAAGGACTCCTAGCAAGGTCGTAACATCACTTAGATTGTGAGGTATTCATCCTCAGAGATATTCCAAAGTCACATGGCATAGTCCCAGGCAACTGGCTCTACATGTCCTGTGACATCCAAGAATTCCTTCCAACCTCAACCATCCTCCAATTCTGTGAAATCAACAGTAGATACTTGTGCCTTTGTGTAGTTGTGACATTTTTAGTTTCTGAACTGTAGTCTATATTTTTAAAAAGTGGTCATACTCAACATTGAATTGCTGTAAAAATAATTCCAGATATGTTAAGTTCCAGGATGCCCACCTACCTCGGAAAAAGCACTGAGCATCTTGAAAAGCCAAAGCATTATTTGTCAGAGAGGGCTGACACAGCACCAACGCACTGTTGCTATGAACCTCGTACGTGCTGTTTCATTCCAAGAGCACACAGAAAGGTAACCCCCTACCCCAAAGCAGCCTCTGCGGAGCTCACAGACCAACAGAACAACATTGCTCTTCTCAGTCCTTCCAACCACCCCTTGCGCAGCACTCAGGCTGCACTCCAAGTCCTGTCTGCAACCTCCAATTTGAAATACATTTAGTTCTGGGGCTTCCACATACACGTCCATTGAAACACTACTGCAAGATATTCCTTGATTGTTTTCAGCTTTATTACTCTGACTGCAAATCCTTTTCCACAGCTGGAGCAGATACAGATGTATGCACACACGGGTTATAGAATGTACCTTAAAAAGACAAATATGGTAGGAAAAACCACCTTCACAAAGAACAGTGAATTTAAACTAAACATTTTATAGTTTTCTGCTCTCCATGTCATTATATAAACAGATATTTTTTCTTCTCAGACCACAGAAGTAAAGACTAAGTTGATGATAAATGAAATATGAAATGTGTATTGTCAGGCATGGAATGACACAGCCCAGGACAGATTAAACAGAATGGAAACAAGATAAAATAACAACAGGAAAATGCTTGTTACAATAAAAAACTTCCTTTTGAATCACGTTTTATTTTTCAAGGTGGGGAAAAAATAAAAATAAAATCCATTTAATTTGGTTTGCAGCTGTCCAAAATTCTTAAAGCACTTAAAAAAAATCCTGCTATTATTAACATATCATTTAAATCTGTACCTCTTGGTTTTAATTTCTTTTCTGTATGGGCACTTCTAATCTAAAATGACTAACTTAATTTGTCCACTTGTTGATTCACAGATTCTTGTAACACTTTTCCATCCTACACTGTTCTGCAATTGACACGAGAAAAAAAAAATTCAGTGGGAAAAATCTGATTGATACCAGAAGCAAACTTTGATATGTGTTGTTATTCTCATTTTTGGCACTCTCTTGAGCCTCATCTAAGAGAGAAGCGAAGATAAGCGGTCAATACAGACTCCTTTTATAAAAGTTTGCAATCTAATCTTCAGAATGCTCTCTGAATATCCATGCTGAGACAAATAAATGGCTGCACAAGAAGTTTACAGAAGCAGAGGCCAGGAAAATGTAGCTACATTGAACAACTCTTTTTAATGCTTGGTTGTGTTACCGTGGAAGAATACCACCCCTACTTACCCCCACTGTAATATACTTGATTTTAAAAACAAAGATTATACAAAAGCGTTAACACGTGTATTTTTAAACAGCACTGCATATTTTAAGAAATGGATAAGGACTTCTATTGATCAAGTTCCACTTTGGGCTTTTAAGCTCTAGGTCAAGGGAAACATAAACATTTTAAACATATCCCTCATCCAGCCCCCAAGAGAGATACAGTCACTATGTCTGGGCACCTGGCAAATGACTGAAATGAACCCCAAAGGCTTTAATGGATGTACAAAAATGTATCAAGATAAACCCAGACAGCTCAATGAAAAACACCTGCCTGTGTGCCAGTCAATGAGGAATTCATGACTTACAGTATTAGCATATGCAACCTTGTGCTATTCAAAAATTCTTCAAACAGAATAAAAGGTTAAGATTAGTTGCTAGGGAGTCTGTCAGTTCTAACATTAAAAACACAACATTAGAATGTTTTATTCTGAGAGCTCAGGTTGCAAAGAACAAAAATACTCCATTTGCTCCTGCTGTATAAGCTTTGCTTTTCTGCTGTAAATTACGTCTCTGTTTACATAATGTCTCTCCAGCTCAGTTTCATCATTATCCATCATAGTATAACTATTTATCAGCCTTTAAACAAGCAAATGAGTGTGTTTGTATAAGGAAGCCAAAGTGCAACTAATGACAGTCATTTCTCAATTTATGGAAGGTTTTAGGCCATGTGATAGTTTCCAGACCTCCAAGCTGCCCCTGGCAGAAAATTCTAAGAAGATAGTTGCAAACCAAAGTTAAGCACCTTGTGGACATGAGCAATGTAAGTTTCCATCATGCTGCATACTCTCATTTTCTTCCTGATGCCTGTGCTGCCTAGTGCATTGGCTTTCAGATTTTTTTACCAGCTGAAGCTATGACTTATGATGCCTCAAAATAAGATACCAAGTCTTATCAGAAATGTTGCTGCCTTTTGTGGGGTCAGGTTAACACTTTCTACACTGAAAATGCAGAGTTAGAAACACTGCTTTAGCCTGCCAAATTTGAATATATTGGACATGCAGAATTAACATCTGATTGCAGACTCAGGTCAAAAAAAAAAAAAAGAAAAAAAAAAGCCTCAGCACTGTAAATTCTACCCTCTTTCTTTACACTGAAAGATGTGGTAGAGGAATTTGATTGTTAATGTAGTTTCAGACCAACTTCTGTCTTGGCCCAATATTCATATAAGAACTGCTCAGGTGATTCTCACAGGACTAATTTCTTAAATGCTCTTTTTCACATGTCTTCTCCCTCTTATATGTCTGTAAGAAGCATTTAGCATCAGAATTATTTCACTATGTATCTAGGCACTTGAAGTGCAGTATCACATCTCTCCTGTTTTCTCCCTTTCTCAGCTTCCTTTAACAAAGGGCCTCAAAGAGAAATGTCTCTCTTGGGAAAGAGCCACATTCACAAACAGATACATTTTTCTCATTTCCAATTTGGCTGCATTCCTGTTTGCTGTCATGCCTATGGACATTTTAACAACTGAGACGGAAAAAAAAAAAAAAATCTTTTTCATGTCCCTCAGTGTAAGTTTGAAAAGCCCGTGCTTTTACATTATATCAATACCTTCACTGTTCTTTTGCAAGTCCCTTCTGGATTTTCCTCTGAAAATTCCCTCTAAGTCTGTGTGCAAGAGACTTACCTGCCCTAATATAAACTAACAAGATGACAACCACCATCCAGGAACACATGATTCCATCACCATTCCACTTCACACCAATACCACCTCTAAAACTCTTGCAGTGTCCACAATTTCCCGTTGCATATTTTTGCATTTGATCCCTCTTCTCATCCAGTAACCATAATCCCATTATGCAGTTCTCCACCTTGCTGTTCTCACCTTTGTACTTCCTACAATCTCTATATCCTTGTATTTCTTAGTCTAGAAGTTTCATAGTAATTCCTAGAAACTTTTTCAGCTCTGTATCTTTTTAATTTCTGTGCACACTGGAAGTATTTTACATTAACTACATAGCTGCAAAGCAATAAAGACATTTAAGATGGAATGGCAGATTATTCTTAATGTAGAGAAGCACTGCTGCTCTGCAAGTTATCCAGTCAGTATTGGGAAGATATTTCTGTAAATGGATAAAATCATATGAATTAATGAACAGCAGAATATTAAGGGATTAAAGGTTTTAGAATTAAGCTCTGTTTCGTTTTATAGCAGCATAGGTCATTCACTAGTGCAGACAAGCTAACAGACTACTGGTAAGTAACTTGGCTCTTCCACTGACTCCTGGTAGACCTCTGTAGCCAGTATTCTGCTATTACCAGCAGAACTGAAGCAATGTCCCAGCCTGCATAGTCTGGCCATAAATCCAGCTTTCACTGGGGCTGTACCAACAGCCTGCAAATGCTCTGAAACATGGGAAACAATCTTCATGAACAATTTTCCCCCGGGAAGGCAACACCAGTTCTACATCAACCAAACCTCCATAATACAAGTAATAATGTATAAGTAAATCATGAATTACAGCATTAAAATTCCTCACTCAATGCAAGTTGTGAGGCAAAGTTCGTGAATGAATGTTTTCTCTGGTTTGAAAAATAGTCCCAAGAGAAAAAAAAAAGTCTAGCTTAAAATGCACAAGAATATACTGTTCTTTTTCATTTACTCAGAATAGGATACTCTAACTTTCCAGCTCAGTTATGTTTCTTTGCACATGATTTTACCTTGTGTTAGTAACTTCCCACAAAGCATACTGTAGCAGAGCTCCAGTATTAGAATGAAGACAATTTAGAGGACAAGCCCGGTATTTTTCTAACCAAGACAAATACTTCTTCACCATCAAATAAATGCTGCTAGTGAGAAAGAGAATGATGGGTTTAACTCAAAGCACATTACTTACTTTGAAAATATTTCTTAGGATGGATGAATAATTCCAATAGGAAAGGATTTTGCTAGTCCCTGCCCCTGCTCAGAGAAGGCTCAGCTGTAGAGTCAGATCTGGCTACTCCAGGCTTATCCTGTCAGGATTTCAAAAGCTCTAGACCACCGTCATGGAAAAAAAAAAGAAGGTTTCTTGTGTGTTTGTATATTTGCTTTGCATAAAATGTTTTGAAGTTGATTTTCTTTTTCAAAATTCCACACAGTCTGCAGGCTGTCCATCCAGCCCCAGGGAAAGCTGGGTTCATGGTCTGACTGTCCGGGCTGGGTCAGTGGCTCAGTTCTGCACTGACAGCTGGTAACAGCAGTACTGGCCACAGATGTGTGTCAGAAGCAATACCATTTGGAAGCTATGCCTTGGAAAACTGGGGAAGTAAGTCCTCAGAAGCAAGGATAGGATGTGAATTTACAACACAGAGGCTTTTCCAGATTCAATTTTCATGTCAACTCTTTGAGAATTAATGAGTAATGTGAAGCAGACAAGGTGTTGCAATTCCTATCTTTAGCCTCCTGCAAAATAATTTCCCAATGTAGATAAAAATTTGGCTTTGCCACCACTCTGAAAGCATGCTTTGAACTAAAGGCTTTGTACTAAAAAGAAACTTGGGAGGCAGAAGTACATTAAATATGAAGGGTAACCAATATGCATCATTGTGTGTTATAATACAAAATCTGACAAAGCTATCAGAATTCATCTCTAATTAAGAATATCCTTAACCAAGATTTTTCTTTTCAGTGACCTCTCAATAGTTTCTTATATTTACACACAATATTGAGCCTGAACTAACAAAGTGGTTAATGCTGGAGCTTGCAAAATATTGTTAAAACCCTTAGTTGAGAAATTTGACAAGTGATTGCAATCATTTAGAAGTGGTAAAAATTTTCCTCTTTACAACATGTCTGGAACTGGGACATAATTGTGCTAAACATGATAAACCATCTGTGCAACAATTGCATCTGCTTTGTTGACAGTGCTTATTGTTTTATCTTCACAATTTGCAATCCAATAGTACCTGACAATACCACCAAAACCCAAGAATTCTTTCTTTGCTCTTAATATTGCATAATCTTTCAATAAATTTGAAGCCTTTTTGGTTGCACACTTTCATATTTTAGTAGTTCTATGACTTCAGAAGACTCAATTAATATATTATGCTTTTCTTCAAAGTGGACTTTGCTTTTAATTCCATGTTTTCTGCTTGCCATAGGAAAAAAAACACTTCAATTGATTCTGAGACAAGGCTTCATTTTCAGGAAAGAAGCAACTAGATTTTTATGAAGTCACAGTTATATCCATTGTCTCATCCTGTTTTCATAATTATTGATCTAGTATATGTTAAGAAACATAACAACAAACTTAAATTTTCTCTCAGGCATTTATTTTTTAAATGTTTCATTTAGAGAGACAACACCATTTAAAGTAAGTACAAAAAATTCTCCAAGCTGCAGTAATGGACTTCTGTGGACTACACAGGCTTATTAAACCTGATTACAGAGCTTTAAATAAAGGCATAAAAAGAGATGTGACTTCACAATTTCAATGAGCACACTGTGATAGTGCATGAGAGTGCTCCTCACCTGCTGCAGTACATGTCTCTCTCTCAATGTCATTAATCTTCTGTGGAGCTCTACTAGTTCATCAAGATATGCCTAGAAACAAATCCCCCCCATAAACAACTTGTTAATTAAGTCATAGCAATGTAATTCATAAACTTCAGATGACTTCAAAACCAGTACAAATGGAAATCGTATTTTAAATCTTGGAATCACATAATATCCTGAACTGGAAGAGACACAGAGGGATCGTTGAGTCCAACTCCTGGCTCTGCAACAGGGTGCCAAGGGTGACACCATGTGCCTAAGACCATTGTCCATTATCTGAGTTTCTGAACTCTGTCAGGCTGGTGCTGTGACCACTTCCCCAGGTAGCCCATTACAGGGCCTGACCACCCTGGTGAAAAACCTTCTTCTAATATCCAACCTTCCCTGACTCAGCCTCATGCCATTTCCTTGGGTCCTGTCACTGGTCACCATGGAGAAGAGAACAACCCTCCTCCTCCTCTCAGGAGATCTTCCCTGAGTCAATGAGGTCTCCCCCCACATTCTCTCTTCTCCAGGCTGAATAGACCAAGTGAGCTCAGCTGTTCTTTGTAAACCTCCTCTCTAGACTCTTCCCCCATCTTTGCAGCCCCTCTTTGGATGCTTTCTAATAGCTTTAAATTCTTCTTAGAGTATGGCACCCAAAACTGCATACAGGACGTGAGGTAAGACCAAACTCCTCTTTGAGGTGTGTTTTTTTATTAATAGTCAGCTTTCCCTAGCTCAATACACCCCAAATATAAATTTTTGTGATTTTTTTAAGATACTTCACACTGACAAAAATCTTCATAGGTGGTCATTTACTGTAGAAGATAATCTCTGTATCTCAACTGCATCAAAAGACTGGAGATGCCAAAACATCATATTTAGAAAACAAATCCCACCTTTCCACGTAAGAACCAAACCGAAAGACTCACAATCAAATCAAACTTTTTCTCTAGAGGTATGTAGTTATTTCTTTTGTGTCAACAGGGAGATATAAGGAGAGGAAGACTCAGCAAGATTAATCCAAAGGTAAATTCCAGTGCTTCTTCCCTGGGATGACAAGCATGTCCCACCTCTCCACCCTACTATCAACTTTCTCCTTCATCCTGAGCTATCAAAAACTTTTTTTTTTTGCTTGTAAGCAGAGAGAGATGTGGCACTCAGCCAAGCAACCAAAAAGCAAACCAAAATACTAAAAATCTAGATACTGCAACTTTCATCTCTTTCTTCATGTTATCACAAAATCTACACTAATGCCAGCAAGAGCCTTCAGAGAAACTTGTCCATAGTGGACAATTGTGCTGCGTTCACTCACAGAAGGGTTGAGAGCTCTTGCCCACAGCCAGCAGACAGATTTTAAATCAAGCCATCTCAGCGTTAAATTGTAACAGTTGCTTCATATCATTTCAGTTAACATGCTAGATCACATTGTCACTTCATAAAGCACAGCCTTCAGAAATGATTCTGGAAAATAGATGTGGGGTTTTTTTTCCCTAACTGATTGATTTCCTGGCTAGGAATACATCTGTGAATTCTCAGATTCCTCTGTGAAGCACAATACAAACTCAGGGTGAAGAGGAGATAAAGGAAACAGATGGCACATTCCCAACTGGTGAAATCTGCCAAATCACTTCATTGACAAGAAGGAAAAAAATTCAAAATAGGAGAGAAGTTAAAAGAATTACAGAAAGAAAACAGAGAAAATCTGCACCTAAAGGAATCTAAATCAAAGATGTACTAAAATTTTAATTCTGTAACAAAGGTTGACATTTGGTAAGCACATTAGTAATGTATTCTGGGGTATTTTATTGCTACCTCATAGTTACTTACCTTATCACAATCCCCATTCTTCATTTGTTTATCTGTTTTGTTTTGCTTTATTGGACTTTTCACTTCTAAAATCTGGAAAAGAAAGAAAATACTATAAAAATTAAATGCACCAAAACTATGTATGGAAAATTCTGCTGTTAATAACACAAACTCAAAACTGAGCTTGTCATTCGTTAATTTGTATAACCTACTCATATTTTTTAGAATAAAAAGTAACTTACAGCAGAAAATGCTGCGGTACAGGAATGAGGTGATAGTGATATTACTAATCCTTAAAAGAAGGAATTTCATGTCATTTAAAGCCTTTCCATCACTTTTTTTCCCCTATCTTTCGCATGCTAGTTGGATAGGAAGTGATTTGGCAGATACAAAATGATGCTGTGGGTCTCTCCAATGCCTTTGAAATGTGACATTAACATTATACTTTTCCTGTTCTTTTACCCCCCCAGTGCTATCTCTTTTCTTTGACAACAGAGGTTTTGAAACAGTCCTTGAAATGACTGCAACTAATGAGTTCTAACTGAAAAACTGTAATTGACAGTAATTTCTTTTGCACTTATATGGTACCCTTCCTTCAACGCCACTCACATCCATTTACTATCCCACATACAAGCCAAGACTGCTTCATCTGATAATGAAACAGATTCAAGAGGAGCACATTAGCAAGTAGCAGGACACCATGCTTGATTTGAAACTTTTAGGACTAAAGGCAGAAATATTTGAGGGAAAAAGAACTGTTGATTGTTCTTTCAGTTTTTTCCACAGAGAACACTTTTTTGAAGATGAAAGAAAAATCACCGCATCATTCCCAACCTAGAATAGAACCAGTTCTTCTGAAAAACATCAAAGAAAACTAAGTAATCACAGGTAATGGGAGATTATGTTTCATATTTCAGTGTGAGACTTACATTACTAGCATGATTAACTCCAAAACCATACTGAACAGCCATAATACAGGATAGAACTTGGCAATTAGAACAAGGAAATAAAGCCTATCAGAACAAGTCTTCTAGAAGCCTCACTGACATTTTCCCCCAAGTCCTCTCTCATTTCTACTTCCCTTGGTATGCATATATGCTCCCTAGGCTGACCACCATCTTAAGAATACACCTGGCAGATAGCTATTTCCCTATCTACAGAGAATGACTGCAGATCTGAGTTAACCTTACTTGATTTACTTAGCCAAGAGTGGTGCATGTTCAGAATCAAAACATATATTTTTGAGGAATAATTCTAGTCCTTTTGTTCAACACCCTCTGGGGTTACTGCTGTGTAGGCCAGTAGAAGAAAAGTTTTGTGTTGAAAAAAAAAACCCACCCCAACTCTACACAAAACCAGATCTTTAGTCATGGATTCAGTACCTCCTAGACACTTCTATTGTTTTCACAGTAAGAAAATCCTTGGTTTCAAATAGAACCTTACCAAGAACACAATATATTTGAAAAGGCTGCTTCATTACAGGGCTCTTGATGTGTAGTTAAAATTTACCATCTTAAGCATTCTTGTTTAGATGAGATACAGCACTAATCACATCTGAGGCAGCTTATACAAATACTAGCTCTGTCTTAGCTCTTCAGTTCTAAAGAGGAACTTAGTCAACACAAACCTGATTTCATCAGTAAAAGGTATTATCCTTGCAAGCAGCACTATACTACCAAGAAGAGATTTCAAATGTGGCTGTAGTTCACGCAATTTGAATTCTCATAATGCTTCCTGAAATTTCCAATTTGCAGCTTGATTACAAAATTTAGCTCAATTAAAGAAATGGAAGAAGGTTTGTGACATTCAGTCTTAGCTGGCACACAGCTATTGTTTGGAGTGTCTAAAAGTGCAGGTAGACCTTCTACTACATTACCAACAGGAAAAGGAACAAAAAATATGCATCTGAGTGGGCTGCTGATATTGAGACTCACGATTACTTAACAATTACATGGGCTCTTTAGAAGCCAGTCTTCATTAAACAACATGCCACAGACAGATTTATTTTTCTTGTGCTTATGTGTCCAGTAAATGGAATATTCTTTATCCTTATAGCCAGCTTTTCTGCCTCAAGACTATCTCTTAAAAACTTGTAACTTTTGTATAAACAACTTAGAAAAGCCTATAGCAGTAGAAAATAAGAATATTTTCTGGACATGGAATCACCCTCTCTCTGTGCACAAAGTACTTCCTAGTTTGTGGGGTTTTTTTCCCCACATTGTATTTGAATTTAGCTAACATGAATAATAATTTTTGGGGTTTGTACTATAGCTTGTATTGGAAATGTTAATAGAAAAACAAAGGCAAGTATATAATACCTGCCAGATAATTGAAGAAATTATAGAGAAGAGATATAGAAAACACCCACCCATGAAACTCACCCTCTAAATGATGAACTTGTGTTAGTACACATAGACACTATTCTAACTCTATCATAACTGTAAGTAGCCATTTATTGCTAGTAAGTGTCCTAACAGCTTTGTGTATGACACACTTGACACTGGGAATGAATCATAGCTCCTTAAAATAATTGACAAATGGCATATTTTATTTTGTAAAGAATATTAGCTGTTATACCTAATTTTATATTTAGAGAGTCTTACTGGGGGTGAGGTACCTCCCAAAAGCTAACTCTCATTTATCCCTGTAGTATTTTGCAACTCTAAGTAATTTACTTTCTTTTCTTTGAAAAGCCAAACTCCTCCATGTTGCTACCTCAGAAATAACAGCCCCATTAGCTCTTACAAATGTGGGACAAGTACTCTGATGCAAAGTAAAAACTGTTCTGTCTTCTACTGCAGTAAAAAATACTGTAACTTTCTAGATAAACATTGGTGGGGGAGAGGGGAAGAGATGAATCAATAAACTCTTGCATTTCATGTAAACTGTGTCTACTGCTAATATAGAGCCAAACTGCATTTCTTTTACCTGGCTGTTGCTGGTTTTCAGTACAGGTGGTGCTGGCTCATGACGCAGTGGAGAGGATGCTGAGCTGCTGTCACTATCACTGCCATCACTCAGACTAACCCTGTGGAAAAAAAGAGCCACAGCATTACACCTGCAGACAAAGGGCCGTCAAAGTGGGTGAGCCAGCCTTGGACTTTGAGGTAGGGACTTATGATGACCAATCCCTTGCTAAGCAAGCTATTGTTAATCAAGGTCACATGGAAGAGAGGCATCTGAGCAGGGCTGCACTCCAGAAAAAATTCTTCATAGCACAAAGAAGGAGGGTGCCTGTCTGCATTTGGCTGAGGTGAAGTATCCAGTTAAGAGCAGCTAACATTACAGAAATGGTTAAACATCTACAAAACTGAACTGCTGCTCCCTATCTCGGTTCACAGCTATGTCAAAGATGGCAAGTGGTCTTTAGGGATACTTTTCTGTGCTTCTAAAAGCTTTCCAAACAGCTGTACTTCCCACCTGAAGAAGTGTTTTACTGAAAAGTTCCTTGTTAATTGTCAAAAGTAACACAGTTTTTCCTGATTAAAATTCAAAAACTTAGCATCTCAGGAGAGGTCACATGAAAAAGCCCAGTTCCTAATCAGTTTCACCCTTCATTTATTTATAAACAACAGGGAATATTTTTTGTTGGGAAAAAACCCATTAGTTATTTGGGATAAAAAGACACAGAGAAACAACAGCCTTACAACTCCATCAAAAAACTGAAACAAAATCTCCACCCTTGGAGACAAGTCGAGTTTGGAACAATCCTTTACACAATCACTGACACCAACAGTGTCAAGTTCTCAAACTGCTAGTCATCTTGGTCTTTTTCTCCTTGATTCCAGCTGCTAAAGTACAACAGGGAAGCAGCTGACATTCATTAAAGTTTTCCTATTACCTTCCCATTCAAGCAATACACTGGCACTCAGGTGCTGTGCACTAACAGTAAAACCCTCTGAATTACATAAAGAACCTAACATGAAATGTGTTTGAGAGAGACAGCTTCAGGTTTTCCATAACTTTGAACACCATTTGGATGGAGCTTCAAGCTGCCTGAACACCAGATAAATTTTGGAACGCCCTCTGAAGGTTGCAGCAAAGAAGCAGAAGCTTTTTTTAAAAATAAAAAAAAATTTAAAAATTCTGTGACAGATGCTTGCTATTTTGCCTGATGCACTTTTACTCATTATTTACTGCAAGCAGCACAAAATTCACTTGAAATTCAAACTTCATTGATTTAGATTCAATTTAACAACTTAATCTAAAACTGGTAAGCAGAGGGTCTTGTGACTATGTACAGAATAGCTCATTCAACAGCTGAAGGACAATTTCCTCTAATTCAGGCCAGAGAGCAATTTTAACTCCTCTCAAGTCACACAGGCATGAAATCAAGTCAAACAAATGGGGATCATGGTAACCATATTGATTAGTACAGGAAGAGTTTGTATCAGGAATGGCTAGTTCTGCTAGTTTTTAAAAGGGGGTCTTTTCCTCTAGAGAGAGTGAGTTTTCTGCTACGCAGCACTCTGAGAACATCAGACCTGACCTTGTTACTAACAAGCACTACACATCTTGGATCAGCACCTACTTGTAATCACAAGACACTCACCTTCGACTCCTGCTTCCTCCTCGTGTATTTACAGATTGCTCCAAGTCAGAATCATTGTCCTTCTCATCTGCTTCATCTGATTCATCTTCATTATCATCTGAATGCAGATCTTTCATTATAGTCCTCAACGGACCTGAAACAACAGAGACTATAAAATACAGTGAAGTTTACTTCCCAGTGTTTTGGGCAATTCACCCAGCTTTGGAAACTACCTTCCCTACACAGTGTGGAGAGAGGAAAATCTTAAAATTAAACAAATTAAGTAAAGCACTGGAGGCTTACACTGCAGGGACCTGTCCACTTATTCGTGAATATTTACTCACAGGAGCAACTCAGTCAGCTTCAACAAACTTACTCATGACAATGAAGTGACTCACATGTTCAAGTGTTAGAACAATTTGCACCCTAGATCATAGCTGAAGTAAGTAAAATACTGCCATGACAGGAGACATTGACATGAAATGTATGCTTGCTAGAAGCATGCTTCTTTTGCATTGCTGGGGTTTAGTATGTTTTGCTTTCTCAAAGGGCATTCATTATATGCGTAGAGATCTACAGGGACATATTGATCAGTATTAGTACATTTGTTAGGTTAACTCATGTACTGAGAAGTTGGTTGTAACAAATCATTCTGACTAAATTATACTGTACAAGACAGTCATTTTGTCTTCTTCGTTTTTATGTGTTTAACTTCAGCTGTTCCTATTATTTCAAGGCCAATTTCAAGTTGAGTAAGCACTTTGCCAATGCTGGTAAGTACAATCAATCCTACTCAACACTATGTTATTGCTTTTTCTGAATTTACAAAGCTTGACTTGCTCACAAAACTGCATTAAACTCAGTTTGGGTTTTGAATTTTACTCTTATTGCTCTAAGAGACAGTTATAGAAAGTGGAATATGTTTAATAGATCTGGGAAGTGTAACACTACAGCTACTTGAAATAAGAATGGGCAAAAGCAGAATAGAAGAAGGAGGAAAGTAAAATGTCCTGGTGCCACAGGACCTTTAACTATGAAGTACAGCCCATCTGAGATGTTTTTTGCATAAGCAGTGGGCTAACCTGAGGTTCCTCAAGTTCTTCTGTCCTTGGGGCTTACCTTGATATTTCTGTTTCCTTACCAAGAAAACTTTCTCATGGGCAACTCCTAATTTTCAGTTTTTCCTTAACTATTCTGATCTCTTAGGAGGTAACAACCTTTCAATCCTTTAAAAATATTGTTATGGAATTTTAAAGTAAGTGTTGAAGCAGTAATTGAAAGCACTGGTGATGACTGTAGGAACAGCAATTAATATTACAGTTGTGTAATTCCTTCAGTCCAAGAAACTAAGCATGAAAAATTAAGTAAGAAACATGAACAAAGTGTGCCTGAGATGAAGCTTTCAACTCTTCATTTACTAATGGGGAAACTGAGCCAAGGAGCACCCTCCCTGATGACTGCCTGCAGAGAAGGTAGATATCTGTCAGTCAGTGCTATATTCATAACAGGGACAGTGTTCCCTTAATGGAAGGAACAGTTTTATTCCAGATGCAACAAAGTTTAGGCCGTAGACATTTTGACTAGTTTTGTGCAAGAGACTTCAAAGCTGATGTTCAGAATGACTTATTGTTGGGGTTTGGGAGTTTTTGTTTTTATTTCCTCTGGAGGAATTTTCTCCCATACTATGTTACCATGTCAACAAATGACTGGGTACTCGGGGGGGGGGGAAACAAAGGAACTGGCCACAGAGGGGAAGGGCCCATCTGGGGCTACTGTCCTCACCTGGGTGTGTGCTCGGCACTTGGGACTTGGTGTGGAGACGGGAGAGACTCTCTCGTCAGCACTGCGGGTTTTCCTGCCGTTTATTTCCTCTCTGCTGGAAGAAACCCCGGGATCCAAAACCTGTCCTTCCCTGCCTCGCTGGGAGCTGAGCTGCAGATTCTGCTGCCTCAGCCTTCACTACTCTGTAGTCCTGCCCGTCCTGCCTGCCGAGACCTCCGAGGATTTCCTACCACAGCTCCGCAGCTCGATACATCTCGCCTGCCACCTGGAATTTGTGCTCCTACTGCTATCCCAGCCTGCCTGGACAGGAGAGCCCAGACAGACCCCAGGATCAGCTGCCCAGGGAGGTTTGTGAAGCCTTTCTTCCATCCCTTTTTCCCGAGATCTAATCCGCCATCACTGCGTGCTCCCCGAGCTCGCTCCGGAGCGCCCCCTGCAGCCGCGGGGGAACCATCGCACCTGCCCTGCTCACCGGGAGCCGCCAGCGCCCCTGCCGGCTGTGACTGGAACTGCACCAAAGGGGAAAGGGCCTGACAGCCGAGAGAGGCTGCACTGGGTTTGTGCTTCTGTTTGCTGTCACCACTAAAGTTATTGTTGTTTGTTTGCCTGTTTATATATCTGTATTTTAGTAAAAAACTGTTATTCCTATTCCTTATATCTTTGCCTGAAAGCCCCTTAATTTCAAATTTATAATAATTCAGAGAGAAGAGGGTTGCATCCTTCACCTCAAGGGAGGCTCCTGTCTTCCTTAACAGACATCTGCCTTTTCAAACCAAGACACTTATCACTAATGCTGCACTAGAACTTTTGTAAATTGGCACATTTTGGACAGGTTCAGAGCACTGAACCTTTTCTCTGGTTTCACACTCCAGGAAAGAAAACCAAATGGTATCAATGGGCAAATTCCTGGTTGACCAGACATTTGTACAGGTGACAGCATGGAAGTGCTTCTTGTCCATGCACCCACTGCTGATATGTAGAAGCAGCTGAGCTGTGCTCTGTTTTCTGCCCCTGTTTGGATCTCAGGCAGACAACACTCAGCTATTTGCAAATGACAACTTGTAGTCTGGCTGAATAAGTTATCCTCTGACCCTCGAAGGAGGGAAAGGGCTTTTATAGGAGCAGTAATAAAAAGAAACTTGGACTCCTGAGATATATCCATCACTGACAACCCCATAATCCTTGAACAACCAACCTGTCATTCAAACAAGTTCTCACTTTAGTGGAGCAGCATGTCTGGGAGCCTGAAAAGCACGTTGCTACCTAACTTTTCAGCAGACCTTTCTAGCAATCAGCAAAGCATTAATCTTTAGGTCTTTTTTTTTTCCTAGCATGGATAGCAATTTTCTGCTCCTTGCTAGCACTTACTTTAAAATTCCATAACAATATTTTTAAAGGATTGAAAGGTTGTTACCTCCTAAGAGATCAGAATAGTTAAGGAAAAACTGAAAATTAGGAGTTGCCCATGAGAAAGTTTTCTTGGTAAGGAAACAGAAATATCAAGGTAAGCCCCAAGGACAGAAGAACTTGAGGAACCTCAGGTTAGCCCACTGCTTATGCAAAAAAGATGTGAAAGAAGTTCATGCTGTGGTTTTTTGATAGCTGAGTAAGCACTGGAATCTAAATGCAACTGAAAAAGAGCAACAGCTTTGGCAAGTAATTTCTGGTTAAGGGAAAAAGCATGGCTTCTGACCAGAGCACAACATACAGCGTGAACATGCCATGGTATGTCTGGTGCTCCATACCTTTGATACACAAATTCATGGCATGGGCAATGAGCACACTTAGTTAATTGGGGTTTCTGGAACTCTCAGAAAGAAGCAGGAACCACTATTTACTGTGGCAAAAAAGAGCAGATATATATACTATTTGCACTTCAGAGGACAAATCTCTCATCTATTCTAGAGAAGATATAAAGAACTGAAAGACAATCTGTGATACGTCACATATGATCCAGAAGAGATGAATGGCACCAGTCTGCTCAAAAGAAACCACTAAGTCAACAAGTTTGTTCCCAGCAAAAGATAACAGATGCAGAAGTGGGTGTCCAAGTCATTTGGCCTATAATGGACAGCTCACACCACTAAGGAGGTTTTCATGAGAACAAAAATGGAGGTTCAGCAGGAAGTGTATGTGTTTATTATTAGGTAAAAATTAACCGCCTGAAACCACTCATTACCACACTTCACTTCAGCTCTTGCTTTCTTTTGCATGGAGTAACATTGCCAGAAAACATTTGAAAATCAGTACCAGTCACCTGCAGAAAGGCAGTAGGACAGATATGTATCGTGGCAATCTGTTTAAAATCACTGTGCCTGAGGTACTAATGTATTCTCACAACCCTAAATCAAGTCTATCACTGAGGAATATAAATGGCTAAAACAAACAAATTTGTTTAGTCAAAGGCTGCTTTTTTAATGCTCCCTATCCAAAGAACAAAACAAAAGCTCATTAAGAATGTATCGGTTGTACAATCTTACAAACCAGGGAAAGAAGCCAACCAGGACCTAAGTCGTTTAATAGGTCATGGAGTATGAACATCAACTTCTTTACAGAAAACATGCCTTGCCAAAGCCCCCAGGAAGAAAGATGCATTCTTTACTGAGTTTCAAGTAAACTGAAATCATTAGCCAGATAACTAAAATGCAAACTTTAAGCCTAGCCATCATCCTTCCCAGCCATTTATCTGAAGTAAATACTGTTTGCTCTTAAAACTTCCCAGTAGCATGGGACAATCACAGCCTGGAAAGGTCTATGTAAACACATCTGTGGGTTTCTGTTGGCTGCCCATGGGAAACCACACTCTTCCAGGGCTTCAGATAGAGCCAGGTGCCAGGCCACCTAACCCTGCAGAGGGACAACTCAGAAAGGAAAGCTCTTCTGGTTTTAGCATCTGTTAAGTGATGTTAGCCCTTCAAAACAACCAATCTTCACGCCCTTTTCTCAGATTCACAGTTTCTCTCTCTCTCCTTTTATTTTGCCCTTACAGCCACATCTGAAAACAACCTGCGGAAAAATCTCTAAATCAAACCTGTAGCCAGTTCAGGCAGTGAAACACAGAAGAAAAGAGGTAATGAGATGCCACGAGTTCTGTTTTTATTGGCCCTTTCATTTCACACATTCCTTTCAATTTATTTTCCTTTATTGGTACCTTGTTGTCTGTTGTTTTGAGATGGTGTAAAACTGGAACTGGAACCAGAGCTGGAACTGGCAGGACTGGGCTGTTCAGACTTAAAAGAAAAAAAAAAGAAAATAAATAACATTTTAAGAGACATTTTTTTTGCCAAAATAAAACCTCTTACAGTTAGTTACTGCCTAAACGCATTCTGTCAAAAAAAAAGAACTATGGGGCCAAATAATACTCAAAGACCTTTATTTCAGGTGTCAGTGAGGCAAACATTGTGGAAATTACTACTGCACTCACCATACATACACACTACTCATCATGGCTAGTTCTTTGCTAAAGCCTAACAAGAGGTTTCCAATGCCTTGTTTGAAATATTATGCAACATGAGAGCCTAAATGAGTTTATAATGGACCTAAGGCATTATATGTCATTGTCATACAGTAGATGCAACATTTTTCAAATAAGCAATGACATTGTGGAATTGAAAAAGAAAAGACCTGAGCAGATGACACTAAATGCCAGAAAACCTCTAACAGTTTTCTTTCATCTCCCTTAGAAAGTAAGTCTTATTATAGGGATTCAAATTAAACTTTTACGCTGAATTTCTGCTAATCCTAACACTTTCCATATGTATCAAAACTCTGCAGATTGTAAATGTGATTGAACCAGAAGGTATACTTAGTTACAAAGAGAAATTATCCAGAATTGACCAACTGAAAAGAGAACCAAATTTTTAAACGGGGTTACTAAATCAGTGTATAGTATTTAACAAACAATTCTACACATTTTTTTCCTACTTTTGTTTAAAATGTGTAAATTTCCCTTTAAAATTCATGAGGAAGTCCTATTACTTCATGGAAAAATTCTGTAAATTTTGCCCAGTGTTTGTGGCTTATGAGGGCAGTACTGAAGAGTCTTGATTCCTGCTGCCAGGTTGCATGTCTCCATATACTTTTTGGCTGACTCCCAGACTCAGTGGTACATACTTGCACACTCATACTGTGTACATCAGACAAAGTATGAATCTGGTATGTAGGCAGAGGGGGTGCTAACTGAGAACACAAAACAAGAAGTGGCCATACAGAAGGAACAGTGAAAATCAGATTACAAAATAATGGTCAAAATGTCTAATATTGAAAAGAATACCAGCTTACACTTAAAATTTTATACAACTGTGTTACCGTGATGCGTTATTCAGGCTAACAAACATTTTCTGACTCTCCTTTCCTCATGATTAAGACAGAACTAAACTGTTCTCAAAAATGACAGCAGAAATATCTGCAAAACTCAGTTTTCATGCACACAGGCTACCTAAGCCTAACAGTTGCTTTTTCTCCATAAATCAATCTATTGTTGCTTTCTATAATAGAGGAGGCAGATTTACTGCCTTTTGTTGCCTTTTCTCACGATGAGAGATGCCTATTCGGGCAACAGAATGCTTGAGAAAAACACCATTAACATCTGCTCTCCTTAAATCAACACCAGCTCCAGTTCTCACAGACAGAGTCAAAATACAAACTCCATACCTGACTGTGTGGATGTATGCCACTCATGTATAACTGAATCAGCCCTGTGCAACAAAACCCGACCCAACCAACAACAAAACCCACTACAGACTACTGAGAGAGATTCTTACATGGTCCACAGCATCAGACCTTTTCAAAATACACTGCAGCACCACAGCTCCAAAAATCAAGCACTTTTGAAAAAAAAATTTTTTTCCTTCCTGAATTTCTGTAAAACCTTACAAGAATTTTAGCTGTAAAATGATCATGGATAATATAAAGCAGATGATGTAGTGATGAAGAACAAGAGTCAATGCAAACTTTAAAGACGTCAGCAAACTAAGTTCAGTCTTCTAGCTTCAGACTATTCTTAAACACCTGGTTTATCTGTCAATTTCAGCTTCTTGCAGCAAAATTAAAAGCTGAGAACTGCTTTCTGCAGATTTCCACTAACTGTATTTTTCCTTTCTTAACTTCAATATGAACGTTAACTTATTAAAAATTCATTCCCTTAAAAAAAATAGAAAACACTATCATACTTGGCTTTCAAGTGCTAAAATTCTAAAAAGAAAAATCACATAGACACAGAGACTATTTCACTACTAAAACTTCACTACTTTCTTTTTTAACCAGTTTACTTGAAATGAAAAAAAGGGAAAAAGGTCTAGTCTCATTATAAGGGCTGAAAATATGAGTGAAATTGCCCCATGTCAAAATTTTCTCCCAGCATTAACTAACTGGGTCAGTATCACAAGAACAAATGAATATAAATACACAAAGTTGTATATTTTCCTGGTAAAAATTTTGCTCTGCTTTAGCAAGATCACTTTGAGAAGTTAAACCACAGAAAGTCCTTATGAAACACATATGATCATCCTTACATATTTAAAAAGGGTTCCTAATAACTTTTAAAACTATTTACATTATCTCCTTAAACAGCCCTATCTGAAAATTTATTTCAAGAAATACAGATTAGCATAAATACTAAAACTATTAAGAATTGGAAATGATACCTTCATTTTTTGACTGAGAAATCTGTGTGAATGCGCACCTAGACTTAACAGAAGACTTAGGTATTTATTGCTTTACACACTTGGGCTTTCTGCTCTTATCCACTGGTTCCTAATCACCAAAGATTTAATTTTTTAATGGGTCTGAAATTAGCTAAAGCATGTCTTTCAACAATAAAAGTTTAAGAGGGTATCAGGCAAAAGCTTGTCTCCTATGGCCTGTCCTCTTTTACCAGTTTTCTCTTTCTACAGACAAGCTAATGAGAGTTTGGGCCCAACCTCTCAATGATCCGATATGATTTATTGCATTCTTAGACAGTCTACTTCATTTTACTGCTCTCACAGTGATGCATAGGAGGCAGTGACTTCTTGATTAGACCCAATTGAGGGATCCTGTGCTTTGAAACTCTTCAGCAAAAGCAGGCAATTTTCTTTGGCCCAAATTTTCCCTGAAAAGATAAGTTTTTTACCAGTGATTTTTCTAAATCACTTGACTTCTCTGCTATTTCCAAATTCTTGTCTGATTTTACAATTCAACAACTTGTTCTTGAACTGCAAAAAACTTTCAGGCAAACCCACCTGTTTATGATAAAGGATATAATAGATCTGTTTCTGTAATATTTCATATTTGTCCAATTTGTACAACTTCATGGGGTTGTCTGGTGCAGGGCTAGGAGCTGGACTTAGACGATCCTTGTGGGTTCCTTCCAACTCAGGATATTCTATGATTCTGTGACTCTAAAAATAACCCCCATCATTTCAAGCTTCATATTAACTCTTACATTAAGAAACAGAAGATATCTGTATGTTGGTGACAATATTTTTTCTTGGCTTTCCCTGAACCATTCTTGAAGAAAGCTTACAAATTGTTTCTTGAAGTAAACATTAAATGGTATAGCAATATCTCATTTCATATCAGTCTATATATTTCTTATTTTTTATGCATGGTGGTCTAAAGACATAAGTTTCCCAGTGCTATACACACTGAGAAATCCATACACTTGAAACTACCTATATAGCTGAGCATTGCTTCCACCTTGTGCAAATTTTGAATTTCCGGGAGGAAGTAGGACAAGCCTTCTTCTCTTTTCTAACAGGACTCCTGTACTTACAGCTTCTACTGCCACTTAAGTGCCCTGTCAGTGACCTCAACTTTTAGTAGAATAATTCAACCAATCTGTAGCTCACACAAGAGGTTCCCACTGAACATGAGAAAACAGCTTTTCACTGTGAGGGTAATCAATCATGGGAACAGGCTGCCCAAGGTGATTTTGGCACCTCCCTCCTTAAGAGATATTAAAAAAGCCCATCTAGACAAAAGTGGCTCAAAGCGGTTGAAGAGGGCAGGTAGACCAGATGACTGTCAGAGGTACCTTTCAACCTCAATCAGTCTGTGATCCTTATAATTTGAAACACAGCCTTCATTTAAGAAGTAGCAACCAGGAAAGGCATTAATCAGATATTAGCAACTGTTTCCTCTGAACAACTGCACCAGATGAAGTGGGATTTGCATTTCCTTAGAGACTGTCCTACTGAAACGTATTTAATTTTGAAAGAAAATCCTTTTCCTTCTATTTTTATGAACATATTTTATTTTACCTTTATAAATCAAAAATAAATTTGAGACAATGCTAACATAAAAATTCACAAATACTCAACACTTAGAGAAGATTCATGCACAAAAGACTGACCTAAAAAATGGCAATAAAAAAAATTATTTTGCAGAACACTGTTTGATACAATTGAAAGATGAAATACTAGGGAAGATTGTTTTGTAACCTGTAGGGTTTCCAGTCTTACTGGAAAGACTGGCTGACACATAATAAAGTAAGCAAAAACATACAGGAGGGAAGATCAACATTTGTCTTGTAGAACAGCTGAATACTGCAGTTTCCATGGGTTTCATGACTACGAGATAATGAGTACACTAAGGAAAAGATAAACTAAGAATAAGTATGGCCACATGAGTATGAACATGGGCCTTAAACATGAGAGGCAAACTGATTCAAGTTCTCATCAGATAAGCCTAACCAAGAAGGATAAAGACTGTCCTGAATATACAGGCAATGATAGCAAAATCAGGGTTATCTGAAGGCTTTTCAAAACTGGCACTAACCACTGTGTTATTTAGACCACATTTCCCGAAAAACATCTGAAAAGACACCAATATTTGTGAAGAACTGATAAAGTATGAGCAGCACAACATGGGGAATTTACAGTTTTGTATTCCATACAGTCTGAATTATATGGGAAAAAAAAAATGAGGCCAAATTATGTAAGATGAAGATTTGCTAAATAAATTACTTGTTTGAAGAACACTGCTCATTTTATAAGCTCAGTGGCATGATAGCCCTGTGATGAGAGGATGGCAACTGTCTCTCCATACTTCTTTAACTGTGAAAAGGCCAAATTAAGCTGACAAGCAATACTCTGATAATGATTTTCTGAGTTTGACTTAACATTTTAAACTTTCCCTTTGAGAATTTCTTCATATTCTATAAACAAAGCTGTCTTAAGCCAATGAAGGAAATGTGTTTTGGAAAGAAAGTCTAACTTCAACTTTAGTACTAAATACAAACCAGAAAATTTAGTCTAGGCATAAAAAGCCAAGGTGAGTTTCATTCAATTAATCTACATCTTTTGCTCTAATTGGATTAATAATGTTAGAAGATAGGTGGTAGTTGTTCTGGCCAGCCCCTAGAGCTGCTGTGTGGGAAGCCAAGACTTCCTGATTCCATTCTCTTGCTCTATTTTATCTACTGTGCCCTGCGTCACATATCAGCACTGAGATGGACAGATGCTGATGCATACCCAGTTCACTGTTTGGGAAATTAAACAGACAGTTTGCTGTTTAGTAGAATAATTCAACCAATCTGTAGCTCACACAATCAGGGACACAGGAAGGTGGTTCACCAAAATTCTCAAAGATCTGAGGTTTTAATGTTAGGAATTCACACACTCCTATTAACAAAAGAAGCAACTGAAGAACCAGCTACATGTAAAACTGCTTTTATGGGTATAATTATGTACTATGGTAAACTTCTCCACATCAGAAATTTGGTCTTCTCAGCAGGTACTCAGAGACTTTGCAAATTCACCACAGTTCCCCTCTATTCTTATGCAGCTCTGTCGAACACTCCCAGCATGACCCTACACTAAAACTTTACTATGTGGAAAGCTTGTCAAAGTCATAAAAATCAAGTAAATACAGACCTAAATATATGAAAAAGAACAGCTTTTTTTCCCCCTGAAGTTGTGCTGCACAGGCTCTTGAACTCATGTCCCACAAAACTGAATTGTTCAAAATTTAACTATAAACTACAGAGAGATCAAGTGGAAATCTTTGTTGGCCCTGTCAGTTTCACAGCAAGCTTCATTGTATTTCCATCAAACTTAAATCTTGGGATTTAAATTATTATCTGAAAACTTCAGCTTTTATTTATTGTGGATTCCAGTTCCAGTGAAAAGCTGTAGAGAGAAAAATACAAAACTATATGTTGTACCCTAAAAATTGTCGAGTCTCTGGAAAAAAACAAAACTCCTCAAACTATTTTTCAAAATGTCATAACTTTTAGTCAGTGATACTGTAAACTGAACAATGGTTTTTAGATACCATGTTTGGCAACAACATGCTCTATAGACCATTTTTTTCTATAGATCTGAGACATCTAATAAGATGTTTCCTAAGCACTCGCTCTGCAATAATATCATGTTTGTCTAATGTTTTCATAAAAGGTCACTCATATTATAAACACACAGACTATGCAACGCTGATTCTCTGAGAAAAAAACCCACAGAGCAGATTTCTAGTGTCTTATCAGTTCTCTACCATTTACAGCTGACACATCTGCTTGCTGTAACTTTGCCTACACAAGTGGTTTTACAAAAAAAAAAACTACAAGAAGTGATTCTTATTTAAAGCTCCTTCTTAACTCTGCTTCTCTGATTTAAAATAAGTTTTTGATATTGTGATCTGAGCTTTATATTAACAGTTTTGCTTCTGTTTCATAAGACATAACTTGTAATACAAAACAAAGAAGATCTCTTTCAAAAATAAGATAATCTGATACTCCTTTACAATAATATTTCACTCAAATCTCAAATTAGAATTAATGTAGTGTAATGTATTTGTAACATAATTGACAGTTATCTGAATGGGTACCTTAACCACTGAATGAAGTTATTAAAAATATTGGGCTATAACTACATAATTGGAAATACTGGCTAAATGAAAATCTCATGTAGGACAACCCAGATCAATCTTGAGTTTCACAGTGTTCAAAGGATCAAAACCATTGTATATGGCACAAAAAAATCAAGTTGAACCATCTCATCTACCAACTGCTTCATTTAGCTAAAATGGTAACATTTAACATGCAAGATTTTATTTACTCTTACTAGTCTCTCCCAAAGCAAATTTAGGCCACCGAGAGCAACAAGAGTGGCTTCCTCCTTTGGCCTTTTCCTGCCTTGAACCCGAGCAGCTTTGCAGCTGAATTGTTGCTCTCCAGAATACTCAAACCATGGCATTTTACTTGAAGATATTTTACTCTTCCTGTGAAAGACACAATGCAATAAGCATTATCTTGAAACGATGTCCTTTTCATCTACAGAATAAACTTGCATTGTAATAACTAAAATCAGCATGGGAAATGGAAAAATATCATTCATACACTGAAAGAAACTAAAATTGCCACAGCCTATATCTACTTCTTTTCTTGCCACAGTTTAGACCTAATAGTTTTGGAAGCTGATAATTTGAATAATGCAACACAGTTACTGTATGCAACCTCCTCCCACTATTTAGGTAACACCTAACTCACCTCACACAGAGCAACAAAATCACTTGATTTACTTCTGTCCTAATCAAAACTGTTCACCAATTACAGTATTAAACAGCATAAATTCTGCAATGGTTTTCTGATTGGGGTAATCAATGTTTAGGCACTGATCCAGCTACTGCTGGCCCCAGTTCCTGTTATCCCCTGATGTGTGAGTCATCTTTCCCTGGGGAGCTCAGGCACCCGGTGGAGCTGCCTGTTAACTCCAGCAACAAAACACAGCTCTGGTGCTGCTGGCATACTTATTATCAGTCGCCTTTAAAGTCTCCTTTCATGTTGCCCTGAGATGATGATACAAGTTCTGCAGATATGTAAACAGATTCTGTGAAGTGTAAATAGCTCCATTTAACCTTATCTTGTAACTCTGCTGTATGAAACAATATTTCCTACAGCCCAGGGCATCATTTCCTTACATTTCCCAGATGGCTTGCAACACATTAAGCACACAGTAAGCAATTCCTTCGTGAAAGTTATCCACAGCAAGAACAGATAACATGTAGGTTTGAAAAACCCTACATACAAGTTCTGGACTCAGGCAGCCCTCCCTATCTTACTGTGCTACACATGTGCAAGGACTTATTTTCATTATGACAAAGCATTAATTACCAATCTTCTTGGTCCCTTCACAGCTGCACAGTGTTACAACAAAGAAATGTGATCACCAAAGCTACATGCATCTACTTGTTTTCAGCCCCAATGGGAATGAATGGCATGAGATATTGCTGCTCAGAGAGGGGCACTAGAGACCCCATTAACATACCCAATCCCAGAGGAAGCACAAAGTACACATTTCTATTTTCTAAAGATTTCTATTTTCAAGCAAAGATGAAAGCCTGCTTAGAGGCCTTCAACAGAATGTGTTACATTTAAATACCAACAGGGCTGGATGTTTTACTCAAAGCTTTTTTGGGTTTTGGGTTTTTTGGGTTTGGTTGGTTTTGGTAGGGCAAAATGTCATCTTTTTCTAACTAAAATGTAAGCTGTACTGAGGAATTGACTAAGTTAAAACAGTACTTATGAATAATGACTCAGTGAATTAACACAAATTCACACCAACATTCTTAAACTAAGTAACAGTTTTCTATTACCAGTGTGGTGATCTAGAACCACCTTCAGTGAACACTCAAAACACTATTAAAATTGGCTGCAGGTATGACACTCCCCTTAAACAGCAACAGCTGCCTGGCAGAGAAGGAGTGGATAATGCTGTCAAGAGGGAAAGGCAGCTGCCACACAGCGGGCAAGAAAGAAAAATGCTCAATTACATCTGCTTTTATTTATTTCCTGTACCAGACTCACATGCACACTTCAATACTGGAAGAACAGTGACATATAGACAACATCATCCTTGAGTTTGGCCCAGGCAAATTATGTCTATCAGGAGTAGCCCTTGCCCATTCCAAGAGAGCCCCCCAGCATCTGTCTGCAGTGCCAACCACCCAGCACAACCCCCAGGGGCTCCACAGCATAGGGAGGTGAACAGCAGTCTTTCCCTCATCAGCAGGCAATGGACTGTCATTCTTTCTGCACACGCCATGAGAAAGGGTATACACTCACTGCAATAGTAAGCTCAAGCAGCCTTTATCTTGTGTTAGTAAAATTTAAACTTCAGGGGATTATTGAACCTTTAAAATATAAAAATTAAACTGTGTAATTATGGTGTCTCCTGGAGATTTCATGTCAGTCATCACCAGAGTACAAGCCTCTGAAAAGGAAGCATTAACAAAATTATCCAATGAATTTCATGAAGAGTTTGGCAGCAAACTTTCATACATGAGTAAACCACACCATTTCCCTCCCCCCCCCCCCCCAAAAAAGAACTGTATACTTACTGTTTCCACAAAAAAAAAATAAAAGGGCATAAAAGCCTTGAATAGATCTAGCTACTGTAGGTGAAATTCCAGCTGATACTAACAGGCGTTGGATTTTATTTTAAATATGTGAAGCCATTCTTCCTGATCACAACATAATCTATATAACAAAAATTATATAGACAAAGCAACTTCAAAGCAATGAAACCCCTATCAAGACGATCTCACCTCATTATGATTAAAATAAAATATCCTGTCTTTAATATTTTATTATTTTGACTGCAATCCACCTTGGCCTCTTGAAATTGTCATGACTTTAATGGACATGAGACAAAGTCTTTTTATGCCAAGACCCCTCCCTCTGCCACCCCAAACAATTAAAGTATTGGCACTGCACATAACCAATTAAAACCCTTACTTTCTGCAGCATAGCAGATGAACAGGATTTGCAGTGCTTAAACATAGAAAATATGGCCCCAGATTCAAAACGGCACTCATGCAAATATTTGAGTTTCAAGTGAATTGTCACAATGAAGCAGATGTAGCCAACACTTGCAAATGAACTAAAATACTGACGCCCGTACTAGTAGCTAAATAATGATTAATGTTACTTCTGTGGTCAAAATGTGACATTGCCTAAAACTAAAAAAAAAGCCCAGAATTTGCCTCAAGAATACAAAATTTCATGGCTCTCATAAGATTACTTTTACAATCTGAACAGCTAATCATATCTACAGAGTTTGTCTCCACTGCTTTATTTCTAAATTCTTAACATTTCTGTAAGCCAGTGATTACCAAATACACACTGCTAACAAAACTATCTCACTTTAATGTTTGAGCTTGCTGTCCAGAGGATCTCTATTTGTCTCTCCTGCTGCTTCCTCATCCAGCAACAGTTCATCTCACTATATACAGAACAGCCTAATGTGCACCTAGGCTTTTGTGAGTGAAGGAAAGCATTTTTCACTTCATAGTAACACCTAATTAAAATAGGCCAAGTATAGCAGCTGAATGGGGCCATACTACAGTAGATGCTGATGGCCACAGAACATAATTGTGCCTACTGACACTTCTCTAAAGAGGTCTGGTTATCTCTGGCCACTATTCTTCTCTGAGAATGTATCTGGATGGAAACCTCGCACTGTAAAACTGTTTGTGACTACTGAATTACCTCCTCGACACAGGAGTACTGTGTCCAACAATACCACATGAGTGGCTGGCATGGTTTTAAGAGCAGTGTTAATTCCTGGACTAGAAACAAAAAAAAAAAAAAAGCATTTAATTATCATGCAAAAAGTAGAGAATGTAAGAATATGACAGCTGCAAACCCACAGGGCCCAGTCTGCAGTGAAGGACATGATCAGTATTAACCCTCTTCTGTATCATTAAACATTTTGAGAGTCACAGTTTCACAAATAAAATAAAACCTATCTTCTTTTTTTTTTTTTTTTTTTCCTATCTTTGGTAACTACATGAAAATAGCACATGGAGCTCTATCTCACTACTGTTCCTTCTGACTTTAAATATTACCTGAAAAAGCTTAGACTTTGGCTCCAAGCCCTGGCAGAAAATAGGCTTTTCAGCTAACAAGGGTCTGGAATTTTACAAGACTATGGGGGTTTTCAAAATGTTTTTCCACTTTCGCAATAGTCAAGTTAATTCATCACGTGCCAGATTGAAAGAGGCATTTTATGTATTCCTTTAAAAAGGTACTCATACTCTGAGGCTGCTTTAGGACATGCAAACAGTTAATTAAGTACAAAGGCATAGTCTGCGTGATCTCTACTGTATTCTCATTCTTCTGTAAAGGCCTTTCTGAGAAGATGAGATTTTTTCCTAAAGGCAAAAGATCCACTAATGTACTCTGCTCTTAATAACTGAAACTCCTTACCCCTGAGCTGACACATTTTGCTAGCGTGCATTTCTGCTCAGATTGTATTTCCATAGGTTTTGACAAGGCAAAAGGCTGCTACCATTACTAATGCAGTGACATATATAGGCAGGAAGGGAAAAAATCAATACATACCACCAGCAAAATAATCACATGGGAAGAAATTCATCCAACAGAGACACATGGACTGTCTAAAGAATACACCAAACCACTGTCATGCATGGCAGACTCAAAGAGTTGTTATTCAGTTCTCTACAACTGGAGATACACAGAGAATATTTAATACCTGAGCAGGTATGTATAATCTACCCTATCTCCTATGTGCCTTCCTGATGTAGCAACTTCATGAAGAACCATGTAACATTTTTTCCTTCTTACTCATCCAAGCAAAACCAGCACTAATCAGACAAGAATTATCTGAGCATCCCTTCTGAAATAGCTCCATGGCTCAAAAGGGGCAGCTCCAAGCATGGAAAATGCCTCACTCAGATCCAAAATTCTGTATTTCTCCATCTCATACACCAGCTTGCAGCTCACACAAATATTACAAGAACACCATCATATTTCAGACTGGCAGTAAAATCAAGGTCAAGTCCTTTTTATTATCATGTTGCTGCACTGTCCCACACAGGAAGCAAACAGGTGGAGTTTTTATTAACTAAAACATCCTGTAATTGAATTTAATAGCAAAATCTTTGGAGTTTTGAAGTGGACTGTGTTAACATGCCTAAGCCTCAATAAAACCATAAATCTGCACACTTTTACTCTGTACTTTATTTTGCACATTTCATACCAAAGCCAGTAAAATAGCTTTACATTTGATTTCTAAACAAACTCAAAAAAGACCCCATGCTCCTTGAACACCTAGTTGATTACAACACTGAAGTCCAAAACACTTTTATCCACAGATGTATTTGAAAAGTGATACTTAAAAAAGCAACATGAAGAGAAACACAGACACTCGTTTCACTTGCCAACAGCTCAAAGTCAACAGAAAAACAAAATCAAAATAAATACAGCAGTGCACCACACTACAGAGTATGCCAAACAGAGGAATGACCATACATGGCTTTGGCCTAAGTCCCACACAGAAAGACTATTAAAGGGCAGAGAGTTTATCACTAAGCAAGGCTGTGATTCCCTGTATTTCCCACTGAATTTTGCAGAGATACCTGAAGCTCAAAAAAGAGACTGACTGACACCAAAGGACAGTATCCCACTTTCTGAAATACCCCCGAGGCAACAACATGCTAACCTGTCTGGATTCTGAAAGGCGACTTCCAAGGGACAGCTCCAAGGGAAGATCAATCATTGGCAGGCACACTTAACGACCTGAAAACGAATGCACCTCTCTCAGGGGGTGCCATAACTCTACATCCTCTGCCTCATGAAGGCAAAGGCCATGTTTCAAGTCTGCATGCTCAGAACTAGGTAGAGTATGATGCCTGTACTGTGAAGCGTTGAGCACACTCTTTTTGTCTGAAAGTCAAACCCACCGCTTGATATGATACATTCCATCCCAATTCACTGAACTCAGGCTGTATCCAAAGAAGTTAGGGGAGCAGCAGCACTGCCATCCTGCAGCACCTTCCCAGTGAAACAACACCTCTGTTTAAAGATGCTTGTAAGATTACTTTACCACAGGAATTTTTCAGAATGTCATCCTTATTTTAAAATCCCAATCCAGACTTCACAATCGAGAATTGATAGACTATCTCTAATTCTGAAAACCATCCTGTATGTGACCAGCAACAGTAAGAAACTTACTTTTGCAGGAAGTTCTACATTCTACATTGCACCTTTTATTACAAATTTATCACATTTTATAGGTAAAGTTATGCATATGAATATATGCATATGCAATACCAGTAAAGAGAACAGCCATCATTTTGAAACACGTTTGAGAATGAGACCATCTCTTATTCCATATAGTGAAGAAACTTCAAAATTCTTAGCGAAGTTATGCATAACTTCATTATATCCAGTGTATGAATATTCTATTCATACAGTATTATATGTTTGCATGATGTCATAAATAAAACTTGAACTAGAAAAAAATGCACCTGAATCAAAGTTAGTATTTTTGCAGCATTCCAACAATTTTATTTTAGGCACTGATTTGTAATGTAATTTGTTACAACTAACCTAAATTTGCCAAATTGGTTATAGTGGTTTTCCTTTCTTGAAGACTCTTCGGAATAAATCTGGATATTACCAAATATACTCTGAAATGATGATACATTCTTTGCTCTGATATACACCATTGTAACAGTATCAGAGTAGGAAATAACATTTCACTTAATTTTACAGCATATTATTATGTCAGGATATGAGACTAAAGAAGCATCTTCCCAGCTTCAGGCAACTATGCTTGTTAGTATCACGAAGGCTTGACAGATCTAAAATTACTGGTATTGTATAGAAAAAAGCATTGTCATATTTTTACTCCCATTATTCTCTGTGTAACATTGCAACTTCTCATCTTTTTCTTTCCCTTAATATGATTACATTTATAGGATATACCCTTTATGGATTTAGCTGAAAAATTTCCAGAAACACTTGGAAACTTACCAATGCATACAAAATAGTCCAAATTATTTCTTCCAACATATAGAAAATTATCTCTATTACACTGCTTGGTCATCTTTCATCTGGTTAAAAGTAGTAAAATGCAGAAGGAACAACAACTCCTTGTGAAATTCTGCAGATATTCACTAACCAGGCTGCCCAGCTCTTTCTCCCACAGCACTTGCCAAGAGTGTGACTCAGGCACCTCAGGGGATTATTCTGTGTTTCATGGATAGTTTTTCTTCTACTGACTTTCTAAATAATATCCCATCATGGACTGGAGCCATACTCAAGCTGATTTATTAAGGACCACAGTCCAAAAGGGGCAGACATCCTTTTCACCCATTCAGATGGGGACCACACTGGCTCCCCCACCCTATGGAAGACCATGATCCAGTATGTCAGCATTAAAATACAGGGGAGCCCAAAACTGCAGGATTTGGTTCTCTTGGCATGGACTTCAGCACTTTGCCTTCCCAGTAACAGTGGCTTACAGACCTAGAAAACCCCAAATTTGCTTTTTAGCTTTAGTACAGAATTAAGGAACTCCTTAGGTCCTACACGTCAACTGCAGACAGATGACGGAACTTGAGGAAGTGTACTTGTGTCAGCCTATGAAAAATAGAGAGGTGCTCCCATTATACCACTGGTAGTGGGCAAGAGGTTGCAAGATAACAAAAAGGGAAACCCTTGTCAGCAACTAAAAAGGATCAGTTTTAACCATTGTCCAGATATCTTTCATGTATCAGTTATTTGCAAGTTGCTACAAGGAATATATCTGCAGAACCATTTGTAAAATTCCAGTTACAGTGGATTTGCTTGTCTCAATTCCTCTGTAGTTGAAAAAAATAGAGAACTGCTGCTACCAGTAAAAGTGTACGTGCTCCTACATGGCATTTGTTTGAATAAACAGGAAATTTGAAAATCTATTTTAACTTGCCAGCTATACTGAGGGTGCCTAGCATGTTTCAAGGCTAGTGACAAATTAAAACAGAATATTCCATTTTTTGAAAACGTGAAGAATAATTTACACTAAGAGTGACAAGTGTGTACATTTTCAGGTTTAAAGACAAACTGGTTAAGTTCTACGCTATAATGAGAATGCCACTCCAACCACAGAGTCATGCTGTAAAGCAGGGCCTGTCCTATTGTACCCTTCTAAATTTTACAGCTTTTGCATGCCCTAAGGGACCAGTCATTAAAAGGTCACTTCAGAAGTAAGTTACCTTCTCCCTCTTGGGAAGTTTCTACAAAGTAAAAACCTAATGCTGACACCTCCCCACAGCAGAGCATTTATTGTCTACTCAAAAGAGGGCAAGCAGGGTTATGAATCTGATGGCAGTAACAGAGGCACAAATCAGAAAACAGAGAAACAAGAGAATTTAACAGGAAAGGCTGGGAAGAATTCCTCTCTACCATGCACACTTCACCTCTAGCCATAAGCAAAAATAATGGCACCAAACAAGGCTTCTCTTTACCATGCCTTTCCTTCTCTAGATGTTCTCTGTAAAATATGCTTCTGAAACCCAAAGTTTGCTAGGCAAATGATTAAAATCCTAATCACAAAATTAAACAGCAAATCATACTTTAAACAGATGAGCAGACACAGTAGACAAATATTTTCAAGAAAGCAAATTTCCATTAAAATATCTTTTTTCTTGGGAAGCCTACTACTTGGGATAGATTCTCCTGATCAGAGTGAGATTCTAGGAACTCCTCCTCCTCAAAACTGGCATAATTGACAGAACTGCCTCTTTTGGGAAAAAAATAAGTAACTCTCTGATATAACTGCAACCATTTCCTGGATTTACTGAACTCTCTAACATCTGAAAACAGAGATTGAGAATGTAAAATACAAGCATTTAAATCCATTTCCTTTTGTCTCAAAAGAAACGTTAATTTATGAAGAACATCAAAAGAGCAATATTGTCTACAGATAGTTTGCATATGCTCATGTCATAATGTTGACATTTAGTAATTGAGTAGATTTGAATAGGCAATACAATTCAACTAGAACAAGCATAAGTTTGAACATGGCAATCCTTCAGTTTGGACAACCTGCCAGTAGACAGGAAAAAGGAGAGATCACAAATTTGGTGCACAGTCCCACAGTCTGGGGATACTCAATAAGCACTGAGTAAAGTATTGAGCAAAACCAAACAACCACTTACGTCAGATTTGGAGGACACATTTTCCTCCATGTCAGAATCACTGGGATCTACAATATCATCAAATGGTGGCAGAGAAGGTGTCTTCCTTTCCAGTGCATCATTTTCAATTTTGACTCTCCCCACCTTGAGCTGAGATTTATCCTTTGTCTGTTTTTTGTCAGCTGAACAAGTAAGAATCAGTGGTGGGGCAGTAGGAAAACTTTTAAATAACGAATCTGAGCTGGGCTTTTTTCTTTTTCTTGCAGAAGATTCATCAGCGTCCAGCACAGAGGGCCTTTTTGTGAGAGTCTTCTTTTCTTGCTGCTGCCCACATGTTATGGTAAGGATGGGGGTGTTTTCAGATTTTGGCTCCTTGGATATGGGTTTGGGTTCCTTGAAGGCCATCTTAGGAACCATTTTTTCATCTTTTAGTGGTTTGTTTTCTTTGGGTTTCTTAGAGGATTCTTTGGAAGATTTGTTATGTTCCCTGGAAGATTCTTTGAAGGCACTTTTTTGTTCTTTTGAGTCTTTAGAAGTTTTTTCTTTGTGCTCCTTTGTTAACTTCTGGGTCTTTGAAAAACTGTTACTACTGCTGCTGCTATTTATGTTCAGGATCCTAGCTGGGTCCTGCAAAGAGGAGATGCAAAATATTACTTCTAAAAAAAAAAGGAAGAACCTTTAAATCCTCAAAAGGTAGACATAATACAGACATAGTATTCATACTAAAAACTTGCAACTGCAGGTGAGTAACCAGGAATAGAAAAAACTATATAAGAACAGATAGAAACCCCTACGTTTGGTAAAAATATCTGTTACAAACTGGTGGAACATGAGCAGTTACCACTGCTTGCCAATATCTGCAACAAAAGTTAGTTTTTATCCTAGGCATTATACCAGTATTTTTAAAAAACATTGTAAGATTAACATAAAGGCAGTTTAGGAAATGTTTATCATCGCCATTAACTATGAGTAAAATAAAAACACAAAGAAAAATTAAGATAAGAATATATGATGTCAACAAAATTACTACAGGATCAGAGGAAAACACGATGACATTTCAGGCAAAGTTTGACTTCCCTACTGTACTCTTACAGGTTTTGCCAGATCTTTTTCCTCACAAACAATAACAACCCTGGGTCCAGCCCAGCTATGGAAGATTTGATTGGACAGACAATAATCACTGCCTTTTTATGGAAAAGCTCCTAAAGCTGAAAACTCTTCCTTCTTTGTAAATACTGGAGCCTCTGCTGAGACTTTAATGATAATTTTTTTTTTTTTATTCGAACTGTTGTAAGTGAGAAGTGTTTTTCAGAATGTGGTGACTCCTTTAAGGTCCTATAAGAGAGATAAAATCAGAAATAGCAGAGCAGTATCATTCCTCACTCAGCTGAATTTGAAAAGTTGAACTAGCAAGGAAAGGGGTCATCTGCAGCTAGAACTGGCAATAAAGGAATCATCCAGAATGGGTCATACAGGATTCTTTCTTGAACATTTCCAGCACTGCCTGCTTTCACTGAAACTGCCAGCAGTGGACTCCCAGTATCTCAAGGACACCCAGCAGACTAACTGCACTGTTATAAACACTTAACACATGTCCCACTCTACATAAGACAAGGCCCATTTCTGTGCTACTTCAAATCTGCAAAGTGACATTTCAATTTACAGGAATCTATGGTCAAGAAGTTTACACTGCTTACTTTCTTCCAGGCTGGTTATAAGCCTTTCCAGCTGTATGTTGCCCAGGAAGTGAGGAACTTTTAGAAAGAAATAGATAAACATGTGTTGCATACACCCTTTTCCTTTACCTAGAACAGATGTGTATGTAAATGTGGTGTATCTGGCTGTCTAAAACTGCCACAGATTTACAGAACTGTAGAGAGGAAAGCATATTTAGCTTGTCTTCCACCTCATTTAACCACCCTTTTACCCACAACACAGACAGAACTGCCGAAGTGCTGTGGATAGAAAAGGACCAAAGCAGGACATGGCCAGCCTCATCCTCCACAGGGGCTGACTGATTTTAAAATAACACACACAGTACAACTGCTCTGAAAAAAAACATCCAAGAAAACAAAGCAGAATCAACATGTTAATGGAAGTCGTGTCAATTAGAGGAGAAATGAAGACTGAGACTACATCTACTGATGTGCTTCGTTGTTTGTAGATAACTACTTATAACTTGTCCAATCACGATGTGTTAAGTCAGTGCTTAATACTCTAGGACCTGAAAGATCTACACAAAACACATGCAGAAACTGCAGTATCATCCTTCACTGTAGCAATAGGTAGAAATAATTACTTAAAAATGCCCTTCCTTTCTCATTATCTTATTTAGTGAAACACTGAGTTTCCACACAGTGCTGAATAAATTATTCAATTGCATGTTTTTATGAGATGCTTCTTGCATCTGTACTGCAAATGTATTTTTGTGTCAGATTTGGAAAACTAACTAGATATTTATATAACATATATATCAATATTAACATTGGCCAGAAGCATCAACAATGGACAATACTATAATGACATCTGAATGTCTAAACATAACGCACTTCCTCATTTCCCAGGCCAGCAATTATAAAACAAAAATTAAAAAGCACTTAGCACTCCTTGAGATGTTTTACTTGAGTCATGAGACCTTTCCTGGTGTTCTTCAAGATTAAAAAAAAAAAAAAGAAAAAGTTGACTATTTCCTTTGATGCAAGACCTGCCCCAAAAGTTGACTTATGAACTAATTATTAATGCTTCTAGTGTCACATCACATTCTATCACGCCAGAGCTGTGTTGCCCTGGGGAGGAATAAAACACGTATCATTATAAAACTAGACAGAAAAATTCTCTCTCTTACTGGCCTCCTTATAGCACATTTTTTTATATATAGCACATGTATTTTACATTTCAGAAGGAGAGTCTCATTTTAGAGGTTTTCCAACAGATGAAATCTGTGAAAATGGTTCTGGGGCACAGCAGTATTAAAACCAAAAGAAATTTGAGCTCTGTCGTCTTTTCAATTTTAAAGAAAGGCCTTTTTCCTCTTCCTATAACATGGAAGCTGATATTTTTATAGAAATCATAGCACAAATATGTGACATACTTATGAGATACACCCCTCTTACATGCACTATTAGAATTACCCTTTCTTAAAGGCAAAGGAAGTCACTGTGCTGCTGTGACTGTTGCATTCAACTCCTGCTCAGATTTTGGCGAACACAGCTCATGCTAAGGCCTGAGATGCATTCTGGGAGCACACAGAGCATATTGTAGGCAGGACAGGTGGCCAGAAAAAGCTAAAGGGCCATTACGCTGCCATGTTCACCTGGAAATTGCTACCTCCTGCAGCCATCATCTTTGGTAGTTTCCTCACCATCTTCTAAATTATAGAATTTACATAAACCATTCCTCCAACCTGGAAGGCATAAAATATCAGCTTATCAAAAAAAGCCCACCTTTTGAAGTTGATTCACTACCAGCTGGACTGCTCAGGCTTTCACATTTCCCACTGTGAAACACAGTATGCCAACACTGGGACAGAGGAGAAAGGATAAGCACCCTCACACTCAGCTAGGTAACCTTATTTTTTTTATGGATCCCAAGTGCATGGATTAAGAGTTACATGTTATAAACTAAGAGACTTTGTGATTTGGGAGATGAATTCACTATATAGACCAATCTTGGCAAAGGGAAACAGCACTGTTTGTTGTGTTTTTGTACTTCTTAACGAGCTCATGAAATTAAGTTTAAATCACAGAGCACATTGTCCTGTAAATATGAGAGGCACAAATAGACTGTGATAGCTGCTCAATAGGTAACACATTTGCAGATTAAAACACTTCTGTAACTACTGGGCAAAAAAATGGTGCTGAATTGTACATGTTACAGAGTTGGGATCTGACTTCACACCACAAAATGTAATTCCCAATTTGTTTTAATGTGAGTTTGAATAAGTAGTAACTTCTGGAAACCATTGCAAACCTCAATTGCTGACAGATACTAAGAACCTAATTAAGAAATGGAGCATTTGGGAGGGGTGGAGGAAGCAGAGGGGCAGGAACAGTTCATTATATTTTATGAAGTCATTAAATTGAGCACCTTGGCATGACCTTGTCAGTGTACTCTGAGTTTAGACCACAAATTCAGTACTAGTGATCATAAAAATGTGTATTATTTTCAATTAAAAATTTTTATGTCTATTGAAACAATGTGTCCATATCAAGCCAGTGGACCAGGATTAGCCTCAAGTATGCCTATTGCTCTCAAAAGGAAAAAAGAAGAATTTTATCTAAAAGTAGTTCCTTTCCTAAAAGTAAAAGCAAATTAGATTTCTGTTGAATACAAACTTTTTTATTATTGAATAAAAACACTAGTTGATTGGGGGAAGGAAGGGGGAGGCAAAAAAAAAACCAAGAAAGAAAAGCACAATGTTTTGAGAACCTCCAAAAATACTGTAGGATAGGAAATGAATTAACCTGCTTCCCACAAAAATTTACAAAACTTTCCACACTTCAATTTAGCCCGTCCCACCAAACTGTTATGATCAGACATCAGGAGAATCAGAAGCAGATGGAGAATTACAAAGCTCACTGGTTTAACAGTGAAGGTCAACTGGGGGAGCATAAAACAACTTATGTTTTATCTAGCCACACACAGGAATAGGAGCTTTCTTTTTCTTTGTTTATAAAATAAATTTCATTTCACTACAGCTGATACTACAGTTCATTGCAAAAGACATAATTATTCCCCCAAAAAACCTAACCAAGCTGCTTCTCTATTCTGTGCATGTAATATTTATATAATACAAACAGGCATCGTAACAGCACTGATTTAAAGCAACACAAGTCAGCCTGCAGCTATCCTTATATTCTGAAAAAATGCATAAAGTAAAAGTTTTCATGCATTTCTGCCACACATCTGTATTACCAAGATTAAAGCTTTGGTTTAGAATCAAAATACCGGGGCCTCACTAATACCATCTCCATTAAATTAGACAAAAAACCATCACTTCAGAAATACAAACATCTCTATTTAATACATATTTCAGAAGACAATGTGACAGAAACTGACAGTTTTCTCTTACTTCATACTGTATTGTATTTTTCATAAGTGAATGGTAAACCAAGAATACCACTTTGTTCCAGTGGTTTTACTGTTGTTACTTAAATTCTTATCTAACCATAAAGTTTATGCGGTACTTTGCAGTGGCAAACAGATAAGCATAAGGTTCTGTTTTTTCCATATTCAAAGTTTAAAACTGACCTCAAAGTTAACCGTGGTATTCACAGACAAAACAAATCAAAACTAAGCCAAGCACATCAAAGGGCTGAAGCAGAAAAATCCCAAAGTCACCCAGTACAGACATCTGGAGTACACTTTTGGTACAAGCAACTTATGCCCAAGAACTATTAAGACTTTCCTGCAACTCTTATAGAGCCTTATTTAAAAGAAATTTGGACACTGAAGTTCTTCTATCACTGGGGTTACTCCAAAAGACAAAACCAAAAATCTACTTGTACATTGGCTGGAACTTTCCTACATTCCAACCAGAACAAAAACACTAAAGACCAAAATTTAGGGCTTTTCAGCTCCAAGAACTTATAAAAAATCCCCAAACTTTACTAAACCCAAGGTTATATTGTGTTCCATTTCTCAAGAACAGCTTGTGATTCTCAGCAAGGCAGATACTTACAAATCTTTCTTTATGAGATAAAAGAACAACTGCTCTTAAGTGCATGCTCCAAGTTGTACCAGGTGAAGAGGAAAAATTAAATAGTGACATATTAGATATCCACATATTGGACTGACAAAAACTAGTGCTTGAAAAAACACATCTCCCCACAATTAAAACTTCCAGGGATGGAATCCTGAGATGTGATGCTTGTCTAACTTCCTCAGATTAGACTCACCTAGCTGCATGCTATGGGCCAAACCCTCTGCAGATGCTTGAGTTGCTTCGGCAAGAAATGACATATTTCAAGCCCTAGTTTATATGGACAAGAGCAGCAAGTACACGCTTCACACTGCTTCACTCCATCATACTCCACACTTGTGAATTTTCCACATCAGACAGAAGTTCACTGTCTAAATATGGTTTGGAAAATAACAGCTCAGGTTAACACTTGCTTACAAAACATCGAGAGATTCAAAACTTACCATGGTGTATGGTTACTTGGCAGAGCATTAGTACAGGGCTCAGTAATATGTCAGTACCTCTTTGAAGTCCTTCTAGAGGTGTTTAGGTTGCTTACTAACGCAAGCCTCAGCACACCTCCTTTGGCATGCAAAGCAAGACATGGGCGAAACAGCATTACAGACAACTCTTTAGAAGTGATTAGAAAATGAACTCTAGATAGCTACCTACCAACATCACCCCTATTAGAGATGGTAAAGTGTGAGAGCAACTCTTGTTTGGTATCCAATTAGATGGAGATACATCCTAGTCTAACCAGCAGAACCTTGCTTCAGCACTTGGTGTAGCCAGCTGCTTTCCTTTGAGGCATTAAGCACTCATTTTAGCATGCCAAAGTAAGCATTTTCACTTTAATCCTCAGATTATACATCAGCTTCTCATTAGAAAAATAATCACACTTCCATATATTCTTTAAATGTTGCAAGACCACTGGCATTAGAGATTGTGAGGCACTGATGTACAATACACACCAGGCAGAAACATGTCAAAGAACAATTTTTGCCTGTCCTTGCTTATTATGTATCCCTACTATCTTTTCATAGGCATACCCTTAATCCATTACCTGACAAGTAGTGCAAGATACAAAATTTGGCACAGATAATGAACATGAAAGTTATTAATAAAAACAGGTATTGCTCCTTGCAGTACATGCAGTGCAAGATTAAGTAACATACCTGAAATCGACAAGAAAATAAAAACCCAAACAACTTAACAGAACAAAGGCTTGTGTTGCATTTCTTATGTGAATAAACAACAACATATTGTTGAATAAACAACAACAATGCTACTCTCCCATAGCACTGGTTCATTTTGTCAAGAAATTACCTGCTGTTTCAGAAAGGTTCATCTGTATTACTCAAGAGGTTCCTTGGACTGTACCTTTTTACCACATTTTAAGTTGGGGATTCAATTTGATGTCATAGAGACCAATGGCACATTGCTATCTTTGAAACATCCAGACAAGAATTAATCTTTGGAATTTAAACAAAATAAAAAAACCCTGAAGAACGCAGCTTCACTTTTCACTCTACACACTCTACACATTATCCTTAAAAATTCTTAATAAATTAAATTACTATTATAGTATTATCTCAGCATCTTTACATTCCATGGATCACACTCCCATCACTGTAATCCTCTAATACTACAAGAGACTATTACAATTCCTTCTGGAAAAGGAGGAAAACGATTTTACATGTATGAAAATCAGAGAACCTTCACCGGCACTTTTTCTCATAGCCATCCTTGTACCACAGTATTTTCACACGGCAAACAGTAAGTACACAGCAATGAAATGTCAAGACCTGCTATTACTGGTCTACATCAAAAGATTGCACAAAACATCTAGAGTTTTCTTAATTCATTTAATTACCACGAAAATCACCACTGGTTCAGCTACTAACTAGTAAAATAAGTCTCACCTTTGGCCCATGAGATGATTTCTTCTTCACTTCAGAAAAAGACAGTGAGTTACTGGGAAGGCTGGGGAGATGAAGGCTCTGCCCTGAAGAAAATGATGTACCATCTGACATTACCATCATCTGTTGTAAGAGGGAAAGCATGTCAGTAAAATATTACCAACAACAGAGTTTCAACTGCCTAGGAAATCACATTGGTAGGAGAATAAAAGTCCGACAAATCCACGTCAAACATTTCTCAAGAGGGGATAGTTTAATGGAATCACACTGGTAATTAATTAATTTTCCCCAAGCAGAGTCTGTTTTGCCCATGATATTAACTGGTAAGCAGTCTCCCTGCCTGTATCTCAACCCATGAGCCTTCCCACCCTATCCCCTCTCCCTCCCTTATTGAGGAGGCAGAGTGAGTTACCATGGTTAGCCAAGGTTAACCCACCACAAGGATACATTGTCGAAACGGACAGAGGTTTCAAAGTAAAAGCAGTATGTCTCTAATTTCAGCTTCTAACTTCAGGCTTCTGTGTTATCTAGAGTACCGTAAAGTAGGTAGCTGGTAAGCAAACAGAGAGTTTGCTGCTAAGAGGCTCTAGCTCCCTTTCTTGATTTTAAAGGCTTAAGTACAAACAAATCATTTCCAGAAAGCACACGTAAATCAGCCATTACTGAGCAGTTACCTGACATGTAAAGATTATTCCTTCCATCTGTGGGAAACCCAGCTACCATCTTGTCTTCTGCTCCAGTGCTGCCATGCCTGGATTTTATGATTCCTACCACAGCCATTCATTTATCTATTGTTTCAAAGCTCTAAATGCCAGAGACAGCTTTACCTGCTGTCTGACAAGCCCTGCAAAGCTGGAAAGAAGATGCAGAGCTCTGCACCTGCAAGGACCTCTCTTCCCACAGGGTCCCATGCACAAAGTGGTGCTGGCTTTGGGGATGCCCTATGTGGTTACCCTTGCCTCTTCAGATGACCAAAACATCCTCTGACTCAGGGAACAGAAATCAGCTGACCCATCACATGCCTCTAGCACATTACATTAAAAATACTGGGAAATCAAGGATGTAGATATGTATATTCCAATGCTACCTCTCCAAGTCAGGATATTTACTGCCTACAGCTTCCTGAAAACAGAATTTCGATTTTTAAAAAATCTAGAAAAATTATTTAAACACCACTCCAAATGAACCTTGTTGCAGACCACTTAGCTCAAAAGATATATGGTAACCTGGGGAATATTAAGAGCTATGTCTAGGTAATAATAATTTTTTTTAGTCAGCCTGTTTTTAACACTGTAGCTAGATTCTAAAGGCAGAGGAAGAAGGCAATTAAGCTGTTCTAAACTAGCGTCTGCCAAAAGCCATAAGTCTGAAAAATCACCTGTTCAAAAGCAACAACATTCTTCTTGTAATCATGGCAATGTTATTTGCAATTAGGTATTTTGTGAATCACAATAAGTGATCCTTTAGCCGGACAAATTCTTTTTAATCTCAACTTGCCAAGGCCTTTGGTTGCCTTAAACTCAGCTGTATAAAAGAGAAGGCACAAGCTAACAAAGAACAATCACCCAGAAGGAAAAATCTATGGCCACATGTGCACACCATAAACCTGCACAACAGGTAGAGAAAATGCATGTCTATGATTATTTTCTCACAGAGGATGCCAAATGGGTGTTAAATAGTAGTGTTCTTTAAGCCAAACTTTGCAGTACTTTTTAAAGCCACAAATTTGTAAGAACATATTGTTTGCGTAATACCAAAGAGTCATTCAGAAAAAGCAAAGTTACCCATTAGTTAGAGTTTAAGCAGAAATTTTATTGCCCAAAGTAGTTTTATTCATATATTCATATGACAAACAAGATGCATATCCATGTGAAAGACAAATTTAGACAGGAGGATCAGGGTTTGCCCTACCCTGAAATTAAAACCAATGAAACAAAAACTTTGCCACAAATTCTTTCTCCTAATGTTGGAAACTGTCATTTTCTCCCTGAAGCATAAAATCTGACTCACCGAAATAAACTCCTTGAGGTTTAACCACTGCATAAATTTTCTTTTTAAAATTCAGAAGCATTCTAGTTTACAAATATTCATATATTGATAATTATACACAGGCATTCTTAGAAAGCTGACTTTTTTTTAAAGTGTATGGACTTCTAAGATATCTGAGTTTCTGGCAAATATTTGGACCATTAACAGTCTCCATGTTACAGACTGTTTCAAAACAGGATGACAGTCTACATAATGATTTAGAGGGATGGAAGATTTAGAACCATTAGTACCATGTGAGGTCTGATTTGGTAAATCCAGTTACACACAGGAGAAAATAAATACTGCACTGTTTTTAGTAAACAAAATCTGGACATATCAAACCATGAGCCCTACAAATTTCAGAGTACTGAATCCTGTAGCCTGTTATTTCATCACAAACCCTATAAAAATGCTACTATAAATTCAGTGATTAACAATGCATGCAGTTAAGATGGGAATTCAGTTCAGACTACAAACTATACCACCTTTAAAGCTGACAAAAAAATGACAGACCAAAAAGTCTCATGCAAAATTAACTCTTTGGTGCCTAGATAAAAAACACACACTTCTCTTCCTAATAGATCTCTCACAGAAAAAGTATATGCTCCTCATTAAAGTCCTCCTAGATAACAACAACAAAAAAACCCAAACAAATAAAATTACTTCTACCTTTCAAAGAAAGAAATTAATATTAACACTAACTAACATCCAATATATTTGTTTTCTTTGTCAAGATCATCTATGTAAAAAAGCTCCTATATTACCAATACTTTTATGAATTAAGATACATTTCCATTTTGGCTAAAATTAGGAAAGTGACAACTACATATCCAGTTTAAGGTTATGGGAAGACCTCTGCTGACAGAATTACAGCAATTTCTGCAGTGGGCAACTGCCCTTTGTTCCCCCATTCATCAAACACAGATGATGTACTTCCACCAGCTTTCAGACTAAGTCCCTATTTTCACATTGCTTCTACCACACTGGGAACACATGCTGCATGACTGAGGGCATGTCTGTGTATGTGCCTCTATTAAGCTAAGGCTACGCCAAAGGTGGAAAAGGTGGGAATGAACAAATCACAGCAAGACACTACTACTGCAGCAAGAAAAAAAGCTCACTGATTGCATAGCAATAACTCTCCAGCACAACCTACATGCACTTTTTTTACTTGTTTCCTCCTTCCTGCATTGCAAGTTTCCTGCTATCTTACAGCTGCCTAGACATACACCTCAAGAGAAGGGGCATGTGGCTGCAGCTCATGCCTGAGCCAGGCACACCTGCAGCTGGTCCCTGTCTGCCCCCACGATGAATCACTTCAGTGACAAAACTCAGGAACATGATTAATTCTTCTTCTCAGTTCCTTCTGAAGTCAACAACTCAGTGGGATCAGCCAGACTAGTGGAATAAGACATTAAGTACTAGTGTCAATGAAGCAAGCTGAGACAACAGTAGTCTTTAAACAAGTCAGTTTAAACAGCCATATAACCATACTCTGAACCCACCAATATGCAAAAAAAATGAAGTTCTAGTTACAGTTTTGCCGTTTCGTCAAAGATTTTGCTTGTCTATATTAAGCAGAGCAGAGATCTAGCTAATCTCACAGCTTGTCTTTCATGGGGCAAATGATGACTGTAAAAGAATGTGTAAAAGTAGGGCATTAGTTGGGCTTGTTCACAAATATTTTAACTGTTTTTATAAAGTAAGCATTAGGATACCTGGTACTGGATAAGCACTAGAAAGATGGCCAAGAGAGAACAGTTACTTTCACAGTTTAATACCAGGGTACATATAATACAGGAACTGCAGAACAGGCTGTATGGAGAACCATGTCAAGGGAGGTGATTGTCCCACTCTACTCTGCACTGGCATGGCGTCAGCTTGATTCCTATGTGCAGCTGCGGCACCTCAGTACAAGAAGGACATCATCGGCCTACTGGAGTGCACACAGAGGAGGGCACCCAGGGTGGCATCACTTGACTTGTTCAGAACAGAAGGCTGAGGGATGACTCCACTGCAACCTACAACTTCCTCGAGGGGGAGCTGCTGATCTCTCTCACATAATTCAACTGCTCGGTTGGTAGCACTATCTTCCCTCTAGTTCATCAAAAACTCACTTCACCAGTCTTTAGCTGTTGAGCTTGTATTTAAAACCTTTGTCTACCAGTTGCTTTAAATGAAAGACAACTTCCTGGGCAAGGGCAAAGGAAAACCTACTTCTTCCCCCAAAACAGTGTGTAGAGGAGATCCAGTGATATTCACATTATTGGGTAGGAATAATCAACCTGAAGTGACCAGTCTCCACAATATTAGAGCTGCTGGCATCTTAGAGCCATAGAATGGTTTGGGTTGGAAGGGAAATTAAAGATCATCTTGTTCCAATCCCTCTGCTGTGGGGCAGCGACGCATCTCACTACATCAGGTTGCTCAAACTGCCATCCAAACTCCCAGCAATGGGGCATCCACAACTTCCCTGGGGAACTTGTTCCCGGTGCTTCCCCACACCCATAGTAAACAATTTCTTCCTAATATCTAAACTTACTCTATCTCAGTTTGAAGCCATTCTCCCTTATCCTGACAATACCTGCCCATGTAAAAAGTTTCTCTCAGGGTATTTCTAAAGGAATTCCAATTGCACTTGCAAGACAAATGAGTGCTATGGAAAGAAAAACTGCATTGTATTTATATAGTTCCATCACTTCTGAACAAAGGAATGGCTCAGAGAACAACTGTGCACTACCAATTACCATAATGTAATAAGGAACTCTCTTCCACTATTCCTCTTCCAGCAATTTGGGGAAAAGTATGAAACTGTAATACCTTGTGAATTGTAATAGCTTGTACTAAATCTACTAACAATTGGTTCTGAAGTCTCCTTAAAGAAAAAAAATTGACATTTTGGAGATAACATTTATCTATCAATATAAGCTTGATGACTTGGAGTACCCATGGAGTACCCAACGAAAACAACTCACTTTCAAAACAAAACTTTGCTTTCATGTCCTTATAACATGAACAGTGAGGAACAATCTTTTTTAAAACAGTCCATGAAAGCTGGTCTTCTTTAATTGCCCATTTCTACACAACTGCAAAGTGCTGCACCAGGGCCAGGGCACCCTTTAGTAGAAAGCCAGTTGTGACTTGGGCTGCATCCAAAGCAGCGTGGCCAGCAGGGCCAGGGAGGGGATTCTGCCCCTCTGCTCTGCTCTGCTGAGACCCCACCTGCAGTGCTGCAGCCAGCTCTGGGGTCCCTGCACAGGGGGGACATGGACCTGTTGGAGAGACTCCAAAGGAGGGCTGACAACATGAGGAATGTAGCACCTCTCTTACAAGGACAGGCTGAAAGAGTTGGGACTGGTCAGCCTGGAGAAGAGATGCTCTGGGGAGAGTTTACAGCAGCCTTTCAGTACCTAATGCAGAGGCTACATGAGAACGAGATGATGACTTTTAGCAGGGACTGTTGCCATAGGACAAGGGATAATAATTTTAGCTTAAATATGGTAAATTTAGGCTAGCTATAGCAATGATTTTTTTTACAATGAGGGTGATGAACCACTGGAACACATAGTGCAGAAAGGTGGTGGATGCCTCACCCTCAGGAACACCAAAGGTCAGGTATGTGGGGCTCTGAGCAGTATGATCTAGTTGGAGATGTCCCTGCCACAGCAGAGGAGTTGGACTGGATAACCTGTGAAGGTTCCTTCCAACTCAAACCATTCTGGGATGATGCCAACCCTGATGCATAGGAGTCACAGATCTACCACCCCACACACATATTTACATAGTCAGGAATGTCGTGAGCTATCACAGGTCCAGACCAACACAATTGCCTCATTAATGCACATTAGAGCTCCTGCAGGTGAATGAGCCACTATCAAAAATCTGTTGCCTGTCTCCCAGTTTTTAATTTTCCTGAATGAAAGGAGGCCATCAATAAAGCTGCAATAATCAGATCCACAGCAAGCTACCTGTTGCAGTTTTATTTACTGAACTGCTCATCAAAGAACACCCTCACATGGCATATTCAGAACAGGCAGTGAGCTTTACCACAGTGTGCTGCAGAAAAATTCCAACAGCACTTTTAGTAAGAGCTACGAGATACATACTAAACTTGTGAGAAAAATGAACCATTACCACAACATTTTGGCAGCACTCATCATGAATTATATTCATCGTGCATCAGCAGCAGACAACTGGACATCTTTGTGTGGCTCTGGGCTGCCACACCCCGTGTCATTTTACGGTGAACAATAGGTTCCTGCCATCTCTTCTTTCAACATTAAAGAGTGCATCTGAAATATGGGGGGAAAGCAGCTATGATTTTAAATGACCACAGTGACATCAATAGCTTAGGCCATGATGATAAAAAAAACCAGCATGGACCCCAGTACGAGCTATTGAACATGGGTATGTGGACCTTGATTTCAAAATTCCAGTGGGTAACACACTTCCAAGAAAAACTTAGCAGTAATATAAGCCCCATTAAGGCTGAAATTCCAAAATATAAATAATTACCTAAAAAATACAGTCATCCTTAACAACTATTATTTCTATTTAAACCAATATAAAAAAAATTTAAGTTACTTGCTTGAAAGCAAAGTAATATGTAGTTTAAGAAAATTCAATTACTTAAATACGAAAAGCACGAGATTAAAGATAATCCCTTCCCTAGAGCAGCATTATACCTAAGGTTGGTTCTGGGAAGAAGCCAACTATTCCAACTGACACAGAGGGAGAAAAGAGGGAAATCCCCGTGATTTCATATTCATTACATGGATTATGAACATATATTTTAGAACTGGCAGTATGCATATATCTCAACTGATTTAAAATACATTTCTCAAACTGTTAAACAATAAAACCACAAAGATATGAAAAAACTCACAAACAGCAGAATGTAATGAGTTTTGGCAAAATCTACATTTTTACCTTGATAATTTTCTCTAAAAATTGCACCCCTCTCAGAATAATTCTTCATCTCTCTGACTCATTAACAGATTAACTGTCAGTAAGGAATGAGCTGTCTTGTATTTCCTAACAAATTTCACAGAAAGCAATAATACAAGGACACATCTGTTACAAAATAGAATCATTACTACTCCAAAAGTGACTTATTTCTTGCATCCTCTAAACATGAAACAGCAAACTATTAACAGTCATTTGCATTTGTAATAAAGCAGTGAATGTCACTGCTTTTGCCCACAGTGGTAACTGCTCTCTAAGAGGTAAAGAAAAGGTTTTTCCTTTTATTAAAGAAAAATCAGCTATTAAATGCTGTCTATATACTCCTGGATTAAATAACCGATTTTGAGCCTCCTGCCAAAAAGGCGGAAAAGTTTAACTTCCAATTAAATTTCCAAAACAACACAAACATTTTTATTTAAGTGTTTGAATCTATGAGAGTATCAAACTGCTATCTTAATGTAGACTGAAAATATTTTCACTACTTTTTCCCGCAAGAATTGAAATTATTTGTAACATCATATTCAAACAAGTGATGCCTGAGCAAACCTTTTTTTCCAGTGGCAAAACTTAATTCTAAATTATTAGGCAGCTGTCATTCACTATCTTCAAAATTAATTTGTTTCTATGAGCTCATTAAACAGAGTAAGTGTAATTTTCAATTTTTTCTTGCAATTGAAAAACATGCAAGCCAAAAAAGGCAATAGAACCACTGGTACTGAAAATACAAAGTACGTAAATGGAATCAGACCCTATTTGTAAATGTTTTCTATGGGATTCAACATTCAAAATCTACTACTTCAAATTTGAAAGTTTCTCTTAATGACTACATCTTTTTTCCTCAGTGTCTCTTATGTTTTAAGGCTGAAACTGATCACAAAATGTAACTGAAAAATCTAGATAGGAATGACCACATACAGGTCGATGCTTATTGGTGTTTACACCATCAAAACTTCAGTCCTACTGTACCTACTCAAGCATAATTTCATGCTGTGCCTAGACGATGAGCTGTATAAGAGGACTGCATGTATGCAGTTCTGTCATTACCAGTAGCTTGATGACTTGCTTGGTAAGACACAGATTAACTAAAAGTTGTCATCTGTATCCAGGGTATCCTTGGGGACTTCAAGCAACAGGTTGCTAATTCACATGAGTGTATAGCTGGTAGCTACAGATGATGAGGTACTACACTGAGTAAATGGTGCAAAAATTCTCAAGGTCAGCATTTCGACAGCAAACCTTTGTAAAAGGAATATAATTCAAAATATATATATATATATATATATATACACACAAAGATATAGAACATAAACAATGCTTGGTTTGGTTGAATTTGTCCAGCATACTGCTGAAAATGTTTTATTTCTTCTGTAAACATTTCTTTTTTTTAATTACAAGAATAGGCCAACTGAAAATAGGTGAATGGTAAGGATGGATTTGAGCATAACTAAACCTTTCCAAGGCGCTACAGGAAGCTCAGTGCAGAAAATATATTTCTGAAGGTGGAAGGCTATATCCAATCGGCAAAGTTTAAAACAGAATCAAAGGTTTCTATTTACCTTCCTGATTAGAGAATCTCTGAAGCCAAATCAAATCCTTCTTCTAAGCACTGAAAATGTAATTGTCTCTTGGAAAAGAACTCAGCAAGTTGGTGACCTCCTAAGAATGAAGAGTGACTGAACGTTTACGCTTCAATTCTGGTGATATTTAGTAAAATGCTAAGATACAAATATTCCACAGAGCTAATCTACATGATTGGTACCACCCTAAATGTCCTGTTCTCCTTAACTAAAGTGGCCACGGTGTACTACACTGTGTAAAGCTGTACTACACCTGAGTTCTGACTTTCTAATTACGTGTGCTATCCCAGTGTTACTCTTTCTCAGTGAGCTACAGGATTGCCAGTATTCCTTACTGGACAAGAAGGATGGAGAAGGGTAACAAAACTTTCTTATCCTGAAAGACAGAAGAACAGTGGCTTGTAGCAAATAACTTTGTCTAGTTAACATTTGGGATGCCACAAGATGTATGTATGAGGGAAAAGGGCCGTTGAGAGCATCCAAGAGATAATTCAAGGAATCTGCAGCAAAAGACAAACACAGAGGCAAGCCTATACTGAATATGGCAGCATGCCGGTACCCGGTGAACCTGCACTTTTCTCTCCAGAAGGACACACTATTTGTAATACGCATATGCTCATGCAAATGAGAAATAAGCATGTTTTGTAGTTCACACCAGTCAGCTCATCCAAGAACTCGAGAAAAAACTGATGAGATCTGGATTTTGAGGTGCACAGAAATGAAGCAATTTAGACCATTATTTTAAAGTTTCCAAGCAAAAGCCCATCACGTTAAAGCCCACCACTTAATGCTATCACTCAGCACTTTACATTAATATGGTATCTCACTGATTTTGAAGGACATGAGCTTCATTTTGCCAGATTCCTTGCCTATCAAAATTCAGCAACTCTTTACTGTTATTTTTTTCTTGAAGATAGCCATAAGCTAGAAGTATTAATTGTTTTGACTTGTTTGAAAGTGCAAACACCCTCTAATACTTTATTATCCTATAAATGCTTTTCTTGGCCTAAAGCATGGAAGTTACAATAAGTATAGAACAGACAACAGACTGAATTCACACACTTGGAAGGGAAAGCCAGCTTTTCAGGACTTCTGTAGGAGTCAAAGAATAGTTTGTTTCCAGCATTTCATAAAGTGTAATGGGCTTTTCAACACCAGGAGATGTAAGCCCTTCACAGAAACTTTTAGGGACAAGCCAGATAGAATGCTATCACATTATTTCTGTTAAGCTGATCAAATAAACTCCCAGATCATGAATTCAACAGAGGGATGCAGAAAAAGCTAATAACTTCATGAGATGGTATTAATTTCTTGGAAATAAATTGGGGAAATGGAGAAAAAGAAAAAGCCAGGCACTCTGAAGCATTCAGAAGACAGAAAGCAATGATGCAATGCATTTTAAAAATGACCACACTGATATATTCAGGCAAAGAATTTGATCAAAACATGCCACATGTTATTGTTCACACTTAGGCAACATTTTTGCTTGTGTTCAACTCAAGAAAACTAAAATTAAAAGGAACAGAAAACTAGCAATAAAAAGAAGCTCCCTATTTTAACCTTTTTAACTATTACTCCCTAACCCCAAAGTCCCTGTTGGCATTACTTAGATTTATCACACTTGTGGTCAAGACTTACTAATCTTATCCAGTCTGTTAACAAATATTAAAGCAGTGGCTCACGAAGTTTTCCAGAATACAATTTCTATGTTTTACTTGCAAACACACTAAAAAGTCAATAAATCGTCCAGACACAGATACCCTCTCGCTCCTAATATATGCAAACACAAAATACTGCTGATGCTTCTATTTTGATATAACTATATTTGTAACAATTCTCTTCTTCAGAAGGGCAACAGGGTCTTTCAGACTATACATGCTACTTAGTTTTGTTTTCAAAGATTCTCTTCAGCAGACTGAAGATTTGCACACTAGCTCCCTCTTATCTTCAGCCCAGAACCTACTATTGTCTAAAGGTACCAAAAAGGACTACCAGCTTTTACTATGTTTAAATAGTAAAATAGGCACTGGTTCTAACACTTATAAATTCACAGCATGAAGGCTTTCATAACATCTCTATCAGTGACTTGGTAAAGCAGGCAAAACACACTCATGAGGTCTGCAGAAAACAATCAACTGGAAAGTGAAGCCCCTGACACTTCAGAGCAAGCAGGGCTTTCACAACAGACCCAGACATCTGGAAGACTGGGTTAACACCAGCCTCATGAAATACAATGAGGACAAATGCCAAACACCAAGTACTGCAGAGCCCTGCAGCCATGATGCTAGGGCTGGAAAACAGCTCTGGAGCATGCTCTGGGCATGGGAGGGCTGTGATCTGAGCCAGGGCCCAGGCAGCAACAATGGCTATCAGTGACACAATTCTTGTCACAGCCCTGGGAGCCAGGGGAGGGTCAGAATTGTACCCTCTGCTTGGTTTTTGTCAGACTCCATCTACATACTGCCTACAGTTTGGATCTCTAACCAGCAACAAAATGGTGGGAGGTGAGAGTAGGTTACTGAGATCGTGGGGCTGGAGACTTCATGTAGCAAGAAGTGGCTACAGTACTAGAGCTGGCTCAGGTCAAGGCAGAGATGGATTCAGGGGCATCCAACAGCTCCTCCATTCCCTCCCATCAGCATGGCTCTGATCAGAGGGAATATAGAAGACATAGGGTCCTCACAGCGATGTGTGGAAGGAGGGCAAGAAGCAGCAGCCCAGCCTGGCACAGGAGAGGCCCAGGCCTATCAAGACAGCCCAGCAGTGGAGCCGTACCCACGGGGAGTTTCACAACCTGCCACAGAGGGGTGAAGTCCTGAGCAGACCCCATGGCTAAGCCTCTGATAGTCCCTGACAGAATGAATTATGCAGTCATTGTGTGAAACACAGCAGAACAGCTTCCACCAACAGACAAAGCATAAACCTAAAGGTTTAGCCTTTTGGGCCCTCTCATCCCTCCAAATGGGAAAACTTCCCTTTGGCTTTTTCACATCACTTAATTCTGGCAACACATAAAGAAGTTGGTACAATTTTCTGATTCAGACTGTGTAATATACTACATAAATTTAGGCAGATTTGTTCACAGTTAGAGTTTTGACTTATTCTACCTTGGAACTACAGAACTTATTCTGCTTAGTATAGAACCGTTTCTCTTTCAATGAAAGACACTTTATTTTCTTATTACTTCCATCACAGTATCATGTAATTAAGGAAGGCACATGATAATTTGTTCACTCATTCCGCTTAAAGACACATATCAAGCTCCTGTATGAAGTTAATCACAAAAACACTTAACTTAGTTTCACAGTTAGGTCAATCTTTCTCATATGGTAATCATGCACCAGCAACAAACAGCAACATCTTTATTGTGATGGCTTTTGACATGGGTGCAAGACTCACCCCTCCTGCCTTTAGCAGCTTTCTTCTGAATTCCTCTGTTGGGTTGTTGAATGTGAGCTTTTCACAGCGGAGGTGATTTACTGGTGGGTGGCCTTCAAGGTGCAGGAATAAGTCATAGTCAAATCGAACTTTCTTAGGTTCTTCCTGAGGGTTGAAAATAACCAGATAGAAACATCTAGCACCAAAACTAACTAAGTTGAAAACAAAGGCTACATAAACACTGTCAATGAAAAATAAAATTACATATTTTTTAACCATTCTCTGTGTTCTCAGACACATACGGAATTAATCAAGCGTCAGTTGAGCTACAGTAATTTATAGAATCACAGAAGCTCCTATTAGCCTTTGATAAGAAGGTAAAATGCATGAATTTCATGAAATTGTGACAAGGCTTAATTGACATTGTCAAGTCATGTTTGGCCCAGACTACATACAGACAGGTGTATAGGCAAGTACCATGATTCAGCCGACACAAGGTAACTCAGTCAAAAACAATCACATTTCTGAGCCCTAGACAGTACTGGAGACAGTGTAGTTAAGTTTTGAACACAAATCTCTCCACTGAAGCCAAACTACTGTTTCTTCACAAGTTACAGAAAGGGGGAAGTATGAATTTGCTGCAGCCAGCTATATTTGATCTCCTACTTTGGGGTCTGCTCATTTCTTAGAGAAATTTCATTTTCTTGAACAGGTGTGGTCAGATAGATTTCAAGAGTTTCACCAGAACTTTCAAGCAATTATAATTCTCTGCCACTGCAGTGAAAAAAAATTAAATTGAATGTTCCCTGTACCAATACAGAAAGAGAAAAAACAGAAAAAGCAAATTTATCTTGGGAGAAATCACTAGTGCTGTAGTGCCCTGGAAAAGCCTCAGCTGAAGAAGGACACTGGTGACATCAAACAGACTTCAGTATCTTCTATCTGGTATTACAAACTGAGTACATTTTGTGTTACACATTTACACAACCCTTCTAGAAGTTGTATGTGCATTAAGGGCTTTTTAAAGATGCTATTAAGCAGCCCTTCCTCCAAAGGTCCTGATGTGCAATAGAAGTCACAAAATCAAGCCTTAGAAAAGAACAAAAGTAAAAAGTCAACTTGAAAAAAAGTTTCAGTAAAAAGGGAACCATGAGGGAAGAGTAGGAAGAGATACAACAGAACCTTAGCACATATCCAACACTGCATATAATCTAAATACATGCTCTGTTCAGTGACAAATGCTTAAAAAATTCTCATTAGCCATGCTGAATTTTGATTCAGGATTCCAAGTATGGGAAGAACAGAAAGCACAGAAATCTCAGGTATTCTACAAGTTAAATCAGAGGCTTTAAACACAGCCAAAGGACATCCGAATTTGTCCCATCTCTAGACATGAAGCAGAAACAACAAAAGGAGACCTGAACTAAAAGGCTCGCAGTTGTCTGTTTCTGAAGACAAAAGAAAGCCATTCCCCTAGATGGACTATTTTCATAGTTCTGCCATAGGTCATAAGAGTGAAGATAATTTTCAAAGGCAAGCATGGATGATATTTCTTGTTGCTAGAAATATTAACATGATTTCATACAGAAAAAAATTGAAGTAATTTATTCCCTGGTCTGCTTAGAAAACTGCAGTGTTGCTACAGGCAACAAGTTGGTACCAGCAGCTTTGCCATAAAAGCCAAGTTGCAATAATTCATAAATGGTAGTCTTCAAACAATTTTGTGGAAAGTCAGACGAACATAACCAGTGATTAAAAAGCAGACTTGCTACACAAAAGACCGCCAAGTACCACTGCACTGCCATTATTTCAGAACAGGGAAGACAGAATGTGCTGCAGTTTACGAGCCTTATTCTATACGGACTGCATTTTCCAGAGTAGCAGGTTTTGACCTAAAAGCGTTTTTAAGGACTTAATCTCAACAAACTATAGCCTGCTGTTGCTGAATTTGGGATCAGGGGTTGGTTGCAATTTCTGTAACTCTTTAAACCTTGGAATTTTTTTCTATCATGGTGAAATACCTATTAAATTTTCTACCAATTTCAGTTTAATCCTGGGAACAGGAATCCTTTAATCCTCTGTTCTCCAGGTGGTTTCCTTTACCCCTCCTTTCTCTATCTATGAGGGTATATCAGAAACTGAACAGCACTCCACTTTAATAGATGATAATGATATGTCTCTTCTTCCTCCTGTCTATCTCCTCTTTTTCTGTATTGGAATACCTGTGAACTGCCTTGGGGGCTGGGGGTGGGGGTGTAGAAGAGCAGCTGAGGCAGAAGAAAGTAGTAATTTGCTGGCTCAATTTTTGTGCCACTCTTCCTTTGTATTGCACCCACCCCAGGGAAGGGCATGCTGCTGCAGCTGTGTGAGGGGCTAACTGACTCACAGTTCAACTGCTGCTTTTTGTATTCCCTGACACCAAAAAGGGGTGAGAGATGTTTGCAAACTTCCTAATCCCACACACTGCCTGAGGGTAAGGAGAGCTGTAATCACTACTGCCCTCTTGATCTCAGTCTAAGCCACAACTTCTGCTGGGAAACACCTGAGACTTGCAGTCCCCACAGCAAGAAAAAGAAGCCACAAGTCTGAGTGGAAAGCTAAAAGAAATGTTGGGCAGGAAGCTTTCTGTAGAGCTGCTCAATCATTGACTCACTGTCTTCTGCTTTATCTGTGGTATAAGCATTTAATAGATAAGTTGAAGAGACTGGGCTGCTTTTCATTAGATTTCCTGAATGAATCAGAACAGCTTCCCTAATAGAAACAGAGCTAAAAAGCATACCAAAATCCAGTCAACTCACTGAGGCAGTTTTGTTTCATTTCCAACAGCAAACAGGGTAAATCTGAAGATCTGCTCTTCACAGATTGATACAGGGAACATGTTAGAATTACCTGTTCAAAACCTACAACTTCGAAAGTGCCTGAGCAGAATTATCCACACCTCACACCTTAACAGGGCTTTCTGTGAAAGATAAAAGAATACTGGAATACATACTTGAAGACACACACAGCTAACCCTAAAAGAAGTTTTAAGTGACCAGGGTTCCAGAAAAAGTCTTTTACTGTGCATTTCTATTTTCTTTCTGTTTTAGTCTTTCACCAAGCATCCAACACATTAAAGATGTAACACTGACTTGATTAAAATAATAATTTCAAACTACATCTTGCTAATATAAAATAAACACACAGATACCTTTGAATCACATTAGATATCATAACAGCTCCACCAAGGCACATGACATATAAAGGGAACCTAAATAACTTCGGATATTAAGGTAGTGTACATTAAACTTTGCAAGATTTTGCTCTTTAGTTTCACACAAATCCAGTTCTTTTTATGTGAACTAGCTATTAGTAATGCAGACCCTGTTATGTACAATTAAAGAAAATCTCTGTATTTGCTATTTGAGAGATTCACAGGAAGTGCAGCAAATACAATGTGAGGTATCATAATAACGTAAGTTTTGTAGAATGTCACTGGGTTTGGTTTGAGCCTGGTAATTTTAAATACAATGAGTACTCATGCGCAGTCTAAAAGAATGATTTTTAACAGACAAGGGATGCAAGATTTAAAAAAAGACTGTTTTGAAAGATCAAAACCTGAACCACTGTAAAGATTTGTAACACTAAAATAGAACAATGAGTTCATTAAGTAATCAACATAATCAAGACTAGTGTCCTTTCCTCAAGTTTAAGTGGCTCTTAAACCTCTTTAAGCATTGTTTAAAGTTTGTCCACTTTTTAGCAGGGCTAGTAATTCTTCTGAATAATTATATTACATTTCTCTTTTTCAATAAGGTAATTTTAATTTTACAGAGTTATCTACTAAATACTGTCCACCAAGAGTCAATATTGGGTGCAATATTGTTTTGACTTCTCCATCAGTGACTTGGATGAAGGGGCAGATGCCTCCTCAGCAAGTTCATTGATGACACAGAGCTGGGAGCAGAGGCCAGTATCCCAGAGGGCCGTGCAGCACTTCAGAAGGGCCCTGACAGCTTGGAAAGATGAGCAGAGAAGAACTGTCTGAAATTCAACAAAGGCAAATGCAGGGTCCTGCATTGGGGGAGGAATAACCTCAGGCACCAGCACAGGCTGGGGGCTGATCTGCTGGGAAGGGACTCTGTGGAGAAGGACCTGGGGCTCCTGGTGGACAACAAGCCATCCATGAGCCAGCAGTGTGTCCTGGTGGCCAAGAAGGCCAATGGTGTCCTGGGCTGCTTTGGGAAGAGCATTGTCAGGAGACTGAGGGAGGTGATCCTGCCCTTCTACTCAGCCCTGAGGAGGCACATCTGGAGTGCTGTGCCCAGTTCTGGGATCCTCAGAACAAGACAGACATGGGGCTGGTCCAGCAGAGAGTGACAAAATTGTGAGGGAATCACTTTTAGGATGAAAGTCATGGAGAATTGGGCCTGTTCATCCTTGAGAAGAGACAACTGTGAGGGACCTTACTGTTTACAAGTATGCATCAGTGGATGGATCCAGGCCCTGCTGGGTGGTACCAAGCAATAGCACAAGAGTCAGCATGCACAAACTGATGCACAGGAAGCTCCATCTGAACATAAGGAAGAAATTCTTTGCTGTGCAGTGACAGAGCACTGGAACAGGTTTTCAAGAGAGGTTGTAGAGTCTCCCTCATTGGGGATACTCAAGAACTGTCTGAACACAATCCTGTGCCATGTGCTCTGGGATAACCCTGCTTGAGAAGGGAGGATGGACCACATGACCCACTGTGATCCCTTGCAACCTGACCCACTTCGTGATTCTGTGAAATACAATTACATATTTCTAAATATTACAGTAATCTTGGGTTGAGAAACAACATTGATAAAGATAGCTTTAAATCTAATTCTTAACCAAGTTTACAAACTCAACTTCAAAATTTAAAAAAACCCCTAACTTCCCCATGATTTTCTTTTTCTAATGAAAAACATGAGATTCCATACCTTGTTTTTGAAGTAAACCTCAATTGGTAAAATGAAACCAGCATATCCAGATTCTTCAACTTTGTAGGGTGGGTCCTTGCACACTGAAACAGAAAGAAACAGTATTAACACTAAAACCTCCACGTCTGAAATTCGTAAGCAAACCACATGAGTAAATCTGTGACAACAGTACTATGTGGCATTGATACAAAACTCCACAAACATAGTAGGATGTATCTGCAGCACAAATCAACCTCAATTTTGAAAGTGAACTTTTATGCCTGCATAAAACCTCCACTTTATGGATAGGAAATCTTTATTATTGGGGAAAGGGGGACACAACACAACATTCCATCACATAGTGAAGAACAGGGGGAAGGTTAACCATGGTATTATGATAAAATAAAATAATATCCAGATTTTCTTACAGGATTCAGCTTCTGTAACAATACAGTGAATAATACTAGTTATAATACAATTTTTTCCTTCAAGTTCCAAGTTTAATGCAAGAGCTTTTAGTTACTTCAAGTCCCCACAGTACTGAACATGAGATCTCTGAAGAAAGTGGCACCAGTTGCCAACTCCAGACAGTGACAAAAATAAGGTTGTTACAGAATGTGGAAAAGAAGCCATCTCTGCCTTCTCCTGTTTGATAGCATGGCAATTGCATTACAGAATTTAAAGTCCATGTAACACATTAGCACAAAGGGAGGCTAAGCTTGAAAAACCATGCATCTAACTCCAGCATCAACTGAGATGCTTCCAAATGCTGCATTGCTATGTATGACAAATCACGTCTACAGCACTACCATCTCAGTGAAGGTTTCTCTATTGTAGATTGGTAGAATGATGCAATTAATAACAGATAGGGTTGACTTCAAGAAACATTTCTTCTAGCTCTGTCAACCTAGCTGACTAGAAAAAAAATTCAAACTATCAGATAGATTACAATTTGCTCAGATGTATGCTCCTTTCAGAATTGCCTAGTAGTTTACAAAAAGAATGTATTGCAATCAACTGCGCAGGGCCTGATTACCAAAATTATTCTTTTTAGCAAAGCACTGCAGATCGGCACTTAAAATCCTTTATCATCCTGAAAACATGACAAGGCCCTTCAGACACATCTAGAAATATAAGAAAACATTCCCAATAGTGCAGTCAGTACTTTGGCTTTCTGAGGACGTGCAAGCTTGGTTAATCTCCAAGTAAACAAACACAGCAGAATTTTCTATTACTAACTTGCCATTCTCCTTCTGGTTTGCTAGCACCAAACCCCTCAAGGGTGATGCAGATTACAAGTCCTTGCTCACCTACTGCAGTTGGCTATCACTACCTAGCTCACTCCACTCAGCTAACAAAAAGAGCAAGAATAATCACCCTTACACACTCTTCTGCAAAACTGTCTTCTTGAAGCTACAAAAGTTACTTTGTTTCCCCTGGCAGAAAAGAACAGAGGAGCTATAGTTTGTAAAGAGGGATTTGAAAGGTTTGGAAAAAAAGCATTATGATGATCAGTGAAATCTAAGAGAATGGTTTCACACTAAGGTCTTCAGCTGGAAACTGGAAGAACATCCCAGAAGTAGTATTTCACCTTATATTGGCACATCTTCTCATAAAAAGACTTGCCAGATATTTGAAAAATGTAAATATAATGGTCCTGGTTAAGCACAGAGGTTACAGTAATACATATTGGCAATTTTTCAGTCAACAATAAAGGAGCCTTCCTGCGCCTTCTCTGCCTTCAGAAGACAACTTGGGGAGAAAGCCTTCACAATATTTTTTGAATGCTCATGTACACAAGACTGAAATCCCCTTATACAAAAATAGGGAAAGATTGTACAGCAGATACTTAAACAGATAGAAACGTGCTTTTGAAAAGGCTTTTGAAAAGTGATTTCAGGCTGCATATTTGTGACAAGTCACAAATATCACATCAACTTCTTCCCAAGCACTTAATTGGTGCAGAAAACCTCTTTAGCATAAATATTTTTCATTGCCTCCCTCATATAGCTCTTCTTGCAGATTTACACAGCTGTTTGCCATGCAGAATAGTACCTTATCAAAGTCTCACAGTTCTTTAAAGAGTCTGTAACAGCTGCCAGTTTTGATAAAGCCTGGATAATGGGCTACAGAACAATCATCAAGAAACTACTCTGGGCGTCTTCCCAAAATGAAAGACAGGCTTTTAATGCAAGGAAAATTCTAGTATGGTGAACAAACCTTCCTGAAAAGAAACTGAGCAAAACTCAGTGCTATTGTGCATGCGTAGACTGCAGCTATTACATTTTTCTCACTTTTTTTGTGGAAGCCACCACTGGCAGAAGGTACTGAAAGAAATGGCATCTCTAGGCACTCTGAAACAGCACTACCTGGCGCAAGTTTTTTTTGTTTTATTGGACTGTCATAAGGAGTAACTAGGGTTGCAGTGACACGTGTGGTTTAGCCAAGCCAACAGGAAATCATCCTAGCAAGGTATGCTGAGTGGAGAAAAGAGAAGTGGCAAGAGTTATGTAAACTGCAGAAAAGGAAGTAAGAAAACATAGGAGGAAACTAAAACCAGACAGGAGAGGAGAAGACTGGAAAAATCTCAAACCTGTTGTGCAGGAGGTAAAGAGAAACAAAAGCAAATTGCAAATATATACCAACAGAACACAACCAACAAGAGAAAATAGGAAGGAGTGATTTTGAAAAAGGAAGCATCTGGAAACCCTAACAAATTTCCCAAAGTTCGCTAGAAAAAAATTGGCCGACCTAGACTAGGTACATGAGCAGAAAACACTATCCTGTTACAAACAGCTCCCTCCTGATACAGAGGGATAGAGGCATTTTTCCTCTGACTGCTCCTTTCCTTTAAAGTGGCACCTAAAGATGCATTTCAAGTGCTAGACCAAGTGTCTTGAACACTATTATTATGACTTAATTATTATGGCCACGTTTTTTTCTACTAAGAAAAAAGCTTGTATGATTATGATTTTTTCCCTCTCTACTGTATCTTTTGACTAGGTGCTCAAATTGAAGGCAATCTCTACAACAAAAAACTGATGTCTGAGAAGGCAGTTCCAGAGAACATCTTCACCAAGATGCAGGAAGAAGCAGGCAACAGCATACGGAATAACAAAAATTATAAGAGTGCCTCCTGTCACAAGAGCTATAGGTCCAGGAGAAGTAAAAAAAAAAAATAAGCAAAATTATACTGTATTTTTTAGACACACTGGCCAGAATATAAAATGGAAGGGGGGGAGGGGGTGTTTGTTGCCTGTGTAAGGCAAAATAAGGAGTTTAGCTCAGTTGATAGAGCATAGTGCTAGTAACACCAAGGTTGACCATTCAATCCATGTATGGGCCACTTACATGCTGGACTCGATGATCCTTGTGGGTCCCTTCCAACTCAGAATATTCTGTGAGTTCATGGTACTGACCTGTTACTGCATCTTTGCCAGAATAATAATTTCTCTTCTCTCATAAATGAAAGTTTTAGCCTTAACATATTTGCAAATACATCTTAAAGAGATCAACTGAATTTTAGGTGCAATTTTGAAATAAAAATGGGAGCTCATACAATGCAATCCCACAGCTGACGTCTGTCCCTTATGTTCATCATGTTTCATTGTACTGCGAGATGAACATTGCTGTAACAAGCAGTAACTTGGTATGTTTAAGGCTACAGAATGGAAATTAGACCAAATAGGTCTCTAACTATAGTTAAAGCTATTGTCAAATGCTGCATAGGAGCTTAAATACAGGTGAAACCAAATGACAAGTCAAGTTGTAAAAAGAGGGAAGAGAGGAAGGCATAAAAGCTAGAGCAAGAAGGCTCAGGTCCTAGGACAAGAAGAAGGTGGAATGACAGTTTCCCTTAATGATGAAGAATCATACACATGTGCAGACATGATGATGAATTCTAGTACCACGCACACCTCAGGTGCTCACCTAGAGTATACAGTCACTTAATCTCCTGTGACAGAGATTCAGGCACTCAGGTGCAATTCTACCTGTATTACAAACACTTCACAAACAGGAATAGTCAGAAACATACTGGTTATGATGATCCATTCATTTTGAGCTGCTTTAACATACAAACAGGTTCCAGTTATTCATAGACAATGAAAGGTTATTTAATTGCTCCTCAAACAAAACCTGTCTTCCAGCAAGCAATTGCAAGTTATCAGCAGGCATCAGTAATAACATTATCATTACTACTACTCGATTTTACAAATAAAGATTGTTTCTCAATAATGGTTTAGTATCTGTTTAGGTTGCATTGCCTAATCATACTATCCAGAGGTCCTGCAGATAGACCTTGACAAATCAGAGGGCTGGGCAATCACCAACTGTATGAAGTCTAACGAAGACAAGTGCCAGACTCTGCACCTGCAATGGGGCAGCCCCGGATGTAGAGTGAGACTGGGGAATGAGACAATGAAGAGGAGTGCTGCAGAAAGGGACTTTCCCAAATCAGGATATTCCAGGAATTTGTGACACCATTCTACATGTAAGAGAGTGCTGTGTTCTCATCCAGTGCATCCTAAAACTGAATTATTTTGATAATGCCTGCAGAATGAGTTACCCAAGATTACAAAGCCAGAACAAGCATTGATTATTATCTGACACCTGGACTATCAGGAGAATATGCCTTTTCTACAGCTCACATTAACAGCTTAAATCATTTATGTCAAATGCTTTATTTCTTCATTCCACAAATGAAGCACTACTTTTTCTTTCACAAATCCATTCCCATGGGTTGCATCAGACATTAACTAACACTGAAGGAACAGATGCAATCAAGCCACGATGGCACATTTTACTAACAGTGACTACACTGAAGCCTTCAGACATAATAATAACAACAAAATTCTGGTTAAAGCTACCTTTCTTAAAAGCTTTAAATATGAGATTCATTTGCCAGTCTAACACCGTTGAACACTCCCTTACTAACAGATTTTTTCTCTATTAAACATACAGTCAGAATGAACAATTAAAGGCAGAACTTCCCTCTAAGTAGATTTCAACATAACATTAAGATGATGCAGAATAATGTCTGCAAGAATTTACACATATTTTATGCATCCTGCAGGATTCTCCAGGTAGGTGCTTGTAAGAAGTGATGCCTTCTTAAAGAGAACTGGTTTAACCACAAGTTTTTTGTACTAGTATTTTATAGATATTTGCCTATTATCTGCTCACATTTGACCAATTTTTCCCTGTATTTAATACTACTTTCATTAAAAGAAGGCTCAAACCCAAGAAGTGCCATTCATTTTCAGAGGAAGGCAAATTGTGGTATCATATCTCTCCTGCATCTATAAGTCAGCTTTATATATTCAGCTGTGATTTCTAGAAAAGCTCTTTGACTTTGCTATCCTGTAGCTCACCTTGCCAGCTAGAGGGGTCCAGTACTTGGATTCTTAAAAAAAACCAAAAAAGCCTGGAAGAGAATGGCTGTCCTTTTCTAACTTCAGGCACACCTCAGCTATTAATACAAAAAAAATTCTAGGCAGGTTCAGACAAAAACTAGCAAAAATTACTAAGTTGAGTGTGGGTTAAATGGTACATTAAATGGTAGGAATAAGGAGTTCCCATATGCTGACATGTACTTCATGAGAAAGATAAAACCCTCAAGTGAAAGCACTGAAGGCACAGATGTTCTAAGACTGAGCTCTCAGCACTGCATTTACAGATATACTACACTCCCTGCCTCACATACAGAGTGACCCAATTCCCATCACTTCTACCAACTGGATAGGATAGCAAGATGCAGCTTATAACCCCTTAAATACAGTGAGCCCTAACTAAATTTTGGAGTGACATTTTCTAGCCTCACTCCCTACTCCCTGACCATTGAATAGCTTCATCAACTGAGAACAATCTAATACACAAGATAGGAGGGCATGGAAGTCTCCAAGTCTGTGGCTGAGCTTGGACTCGCTCACATCTAGACTCCATCAGGAATTTAGAAAGCAAGAGGGTAATCTCTGAACCTTGTGACTCAGCAGGAGAGTCTCACCCTTTTACATCCTCACTCTGTTCCATCTCTGGTCTCTGTGTAAATCTATATCCAATTTTGCTTTGTGTGTCTCATCCATGTAGTAAGTAATAGAGTGAACCTTGCCATTGAACTTTGTTAGTCACAAATTTATATTAAACATGCTTTTGATAATACCTTTCACAGTGATTTTTTAAGTGACCTAAACCACTCATCTGCAAGCCACGGTTACGTCACATTTCATGTGATGGAGCTCTGTTTTCCTGAGGATGGCTGAATGCCTGCCTGCCCACAAAGGAAGTAGTGAATGAATTCCTTGTGTTGCTTTGCTTGCATGCACAACTTTTGCTTTACCTATTAAACTGTCTTAATCTCAACCCACAAGTTTCTTACTTTTATCCTTCCAATTCTCTCCCTCATCCTCCTGCAAGGAAATGAAGCTGGTGGGTGGTGCTTAGATGCCAGCTGGGGATAAACCACATCATTAACCCTCCAGGACTTCCAGCAGAAGGACCATTTTCCTGATACAGAAAGCTCCTCAGGCAGCTGCACACTTTCGAACTTCAGCACACATCACAGATGGTGCAGAAGCCCCTCCTCTTGACCAAACATGAAAAGCTGTTAGCTATATTCTGCACTACACACACAAGCAACAGTCCTTACTGAGACATTCAGAAGTTACTGGAGATGTCCAGGACCACTTATAGTTTGTGCCTTCCATCCCCTCTGTCTTCTCCCTCAGGCTTCCTCCAAACAAGACAGGAATGAGAGAGAGATAGGAAAAGAATAAGAAGTATTTTTAAACTGAAGTTATTCCTACATTTCCTGCTTTAATTCTAGATGTTATTTTTTTCAATACAAAGTATTTCTCAAAAATTACTTTTTAAAAATATACATGTCTCAGGAATCAGTGCAGTAAGGGACTGCCAGAAAGCACCTGGTCTAGAATTCTTTCTTAGACAAGCATGACACTAAAGCAAAAGAAAAGCCCTTGAACAACTGAACTGCAGCTAAGGCTGCCTAGATAATGACATAATAAACCAAATAATTATCTTTGATGGAAAATACATTAGGTATGACATTAAAAACTCTGACAATAAATGTCAATTTTCCCTGTAGATACCATTAGTATTTTAGGAGTAATAAAAATTTCCAGTAATTGTGCACTAGGTACATTCTCATATTTGTGTAGAAGGTGCAGCCCTTTGGACTGTCTTTTTTACTGAGAAAAACAGGCACAACAATTGCAGGATTTGAAATAATTTCTTTCTTGGTTATTAATTATATACCTCTTCTTCCCATTAAAGACTTTGCATAGAGAACACTTTTTCTTAATTTCCACACAGATACCTAAAACAATAAATCATATTCTCTACTTTAACTTCATTATGCTTTGTACAAGCATCAAACTGGGAATTAGCATTTCAGAGCCAATAAAATCAGTCTCTATAACAGTGATGACATAGCTGTGTCAAAATTTTGGGGTTAAAAAAGTTTTACAAGCAAGCCAAGACTAATTTTTTTCCATCGCATTTCCATCCTTTAAGGTTATTGTACTTGATTCATTGCAGAATGGGGCAGGTTGGAAAGGACCACAAGGGAACATCTGGTCCAATCTCCCTGATCAAGTAGGGTCATTCCAGAGCACATGGCACAGAATTGTGCCAAGACAGTTCTTTAATACTGCCAGTGAGGGAGACTCCACAACCTCTCTGGGCAACCTGTGCCAGTGCTCAGTCACCCACACTCCGAAGAAGCTTTTCCCCATGTTCAGGTGAACTTCCTGTGCATCCATTTCTGCCTATTGCCCCTTGTGCTATTGCTCAGCACCACTGAGCAGAGCCTGGATCCATCCTTTTGGCAACCCCCCCTTTAAATACTTATAAACATCTGACTCCATGTCTCTCTTGTCCTGAGGAGCCCAGAACTGGGCACAGCACTCCAGATGTGCCTCCTCAGGGCTGAGTACAGGATCACAGCCCTCAGCCTGCTGGCAACGCTCTTCCCAAAGCAGCCCAGGACAGTGCTGGCCTTTTTGGCCACCAGGACTCACTGCTGGCTCATGGATGGCTTGTTGTCCACCAGGAGCCCCAGGTCCTTCTCCACAGAGTCCCTTCCCAGGAGAACGGCCCCCAGCCTGTGCTGGTGCCTGAGGTAGCTCCTCCCCAGGTGCAGGACCCCGCAATTTCTTTTGCTGAATTTCAAAGAGTTCTTCAGATGTAATATACTGAAAAATACAAATTTTGCTTGTATTGTCTACCTGATTACTCTCCTGAAGCCATTCAGACTAGGCGCACATAAGGTCATGAATGCTAGTCTACCTCTCATAATTATTTTAGCAATTAGAGAGTGGCACCAAGAGCAGGAAAAGAAATATATCTCTTCAAACACATTTTAGTCATACCATTCACTAACAAATGGAAAAATACAGTAAACTGCGTTAACTTAAGCAAAACAGAGAGGTACTAATATGATATGAGCTTAAACTATCAAAGGGTGTTGCTAAGGCTAGAACAATTATCATTTTAAACAGTGTGTTTACATGAATCTGCCTGTTTTTTCTGCCCATCAGCTAGCATTCTTCTGTAACAGAACAATACAAAGATCTACAATCAAAAATATCCTGAAAGGGCGAGACTTCCAGTTTATGTGCAAACACATTTAGAATTAATAAGATGTAAATGTATGCCTCGGACATAAACTGAGTTTAAGACCTGTGTTTGCATATAGGTGAGGGAACTGTTATATACTGGCATGCACATAATTACCAAAACAATTATACTGCTACACTGTTAGGAATTCTGAGGAAAGAAAACAGCCATATGAGGATAATGAGTGATTTATAAGGAAGCAGTATAGAAAACTACAACTTTCTTAAACCAGAAATAATTAAAACTGCAATTATGTTTCTGACCACAGTAGCATGCCTATAGCTTTATTCTTCTGCTTAAGAGAGGCAGAATAGAACAAACTATTTCAGTTAGACGGGACCTAAAATAATCATCTAGTCCAACTGCCTGAACACTTCAGGACATAGCTCAAGCATGTTGTTAAGGACATTGTCCAAATGCCTCTTAAACACTGACAGCTTGAGGCATTGACCATCTCTCTACTAAGCCTGTCCCAGTATATGACTGCCTTCATATTAAAAAAATGCTTCCAAATGTCCAGTCTGAACCCGCCCTGACACAGCTTTGAATCACTCACACTCACTGGGTCCCAGGGAGAAGAGATCATCACCTCCTTATCCACATCCCCTCCTCAGGAAGCTGTACAGGACAATAAGGTCACCCCTCAGCCTCCTTTTCTCCAAACTAGACAAACCCAGGCTCCTCAGCTGCTCCTCACAGGACACTCCTTCCAGCCCTTTCACCAGTTTTTCTCCCATCCTCTGGACACATTCAGGGACCTTCACATCCTTTTGAAATTGTGGGACCCTACCCAGCACACAGGACTCAGGGTGAGACTGCACCAAGGCTGAATCCAGCAGGAAGATCCCGATCACAGCCGGTGCTGCCGTGTCTGATGCAGCTGGGATGGGGTTTGCCCTCCTGGCTGCCCCGGCACACACTGCTGACTCACACTGAGCTGCTGCTGGGAGCTAACCAAGGCTTCCAGTTCATCCTGTTTGTTTCTCACACTGCATGTGTACAAGCATTTCAGATACACAGAAAGATACATATGCCCACACTGAAAGGTACAATGTATTAATTCACAAAAGCTAGCCACTGATACATTTCTTCTCAAACTCGGAGCTCTACATTCTGTACAGCTGACAAACTCCCCTTCGCACATAAAATGGAAATGGAAGGAAAAGAAATAGAGATCAGGCCATAAAGGCAGAAAAATGTTCAAAGTGGCACATGGTCTAACCCTGAATAATTGGTTTTGCTGTAGGCCAATTCCAGCATGTAGTGAACAACCAGTTTTTAAAAATCCTTACCTTAAAAATGCTGTATTAATGAAATTGTATTTGCACTAATAATCTGATGGAAATCTGTAAAAGAACAAAGTGACCAAGCTGTTCAAACAGACTTTTAACAGATCATAGCTACAGTTTTGCCTGCGAAAGCTAAAAGTGTTTTCTTATGCATAAAAGCCATTCATCAGGCAGTACTTCAATTCTGCTCTTTTGAAAATATTAGGAAAAGAGTAGACAAAATTGCATTTGCAAATTGGTCTTTTTTGTTTTAAAAAAATGCCACAAAATTAATCGGAAAGCTATTGACAGGAACATTACCAAGGTTTTACACATTTATATGCTACAGAGTAAATAATCTCTTCTGTAATCCCTAGCCTGTACCTGTTTCTGAGAGAAGCAACACAGCATTGTTTCTAGTTTTCCAGTCAGTAACATCTTTCAAATTTCACTGTTGAGTTGCAGGCATTCAGTAATCAGGAAATAGTTTTGTTGATAATTCTGGAGGAATACTTCAGGGGGTTGTAACTATTTTAGTTACGCAGATCTTGAAAATAAAAGTGAAGTGCTTCGTAATAACATTTACATAGGAAAACTGCTAACATCAATTTTTTTGACCAAATACTCCAATCTTTGTTCAGACAGCATTACCACACCAAAAATCCTTTTAGAATCACTGGCAAAACTAAGTTTTGAGGTTGTGAAGAGTACTCCAATGGAAACACTAAGTTTTTTGCTCTTCACAATGTAATTCTCTTGTCTTGGTATGCCTCTGGCACATAGTTTCTCCATGTATTATATTTGATTAAATAACAGCTTGAAAAACAGAGTAGAAATAATTCAGTGTAAACATCTTGAACAAAAACTAGAGTGCCTACCACCAGCCAGACATACAAGAAACAAGTAATCTTAAACCACCATTGTTTCATTAGCAGTCATGGCTCAAAAAGACTGCAGAGGAACAGAAAACTTTACACTTTTCTTTAGTTTTGATAAGGGGAATGTAATGATTCACTTTGGGTGAAGAAAGGCAATTCAAATCTGCAAAATGATATATGTGTGACAATTTCCTTAAGTCTAAAAAATATACTCCATTTAACATTCATTTATAATTCTTTCAAGAATTAGAGTACATATTTTCTAGAGGACACTAAATTAGTCAAAATGGAAATCAGCATTTTATGCTAGCATATCAGGTGCTTTCAAAGGAGTCATGCTCTCAACTTTTTTACATAAAAGCCAATTTCCTTGCTTGGAGACAATTTATCCAAAGCATTATTTCCCACAGTAGATTTGACTGACAATAATTAACTGTATAAGTATGGTTTTCAAAATGTGGTATATTTAATTCTGGAGGTTCCTTACCTTTCTTATTTTTTTATTTGTTTCTTTCGTTTTTTTGCTTGTTTGGTGGTTCTTTTTTTTTTTTCCCCACTAGCAATTGCCCTAGGAAATTGTGTCAATATACACATCTTAGATTTTTTTCCCAGTATGACCTTCACAGATTTAAGAAAAGAACACCCCTAAGCACAGTCTGCATGGATTTCATTGTTCAGTTAAGAAACTAAAAGAAAGGCTACACATGTGTTTCCTTAATCAGAGCAAAACTCTAAGCAAGCTTCCCCACTCATTTTTCTGTATGTTTTCAAAAGATTAAGTCTTTCCACCAGCCAAGTGTTTTAAAAATATCATGATATATCAAAGACAGGTGATGTTAGTTTTTAAAGTCATTATGTCCTAGTAATTTAATTTCAAAAAGTTAAACTCAACAGACATCAGGTACAAGTTTGACTCTCACATTTTTAGAGCATCTGTTTGTCTCTGTTTTTCTTTAAAATTGCTTTTCAACCCAAGCTAGAACTCTAAACCTAGGTGTAACAGAAAAATTGCCTCCTAAAACACCATCCTCCTCCTTTTTTTTCTCTTATGATATGATATTCAGCTGCCATTTGCCATAGTTTCCCCTGCAGGTAGGTAACACTCAAGCCTTTGGGCACTTTTGGAGACTTGTAAGGGATGGCAGGCAGGGAACACTTAGACCCAAGGACAGCAACCCATAACCGCAGTTACTAATATTCATGCGAATGGCAAAGAAAGTACAATTTGTGGCTAAAAAGCACAAGTCCTTATTCAAAGCAAGTGGAAGAGGAAGATAAAACAGCAGCAGAAAAGTCTCAGTGCAGAAGCTGGACAAGTAGCACCACAAGCTCTGGGTTGGGCACTTGTATAGACACACTGGAAAGGGCTCTCCCTTGTGCAGGTGCTGCTCTGCCCCACCCATCCATCTAAGGGAGCACTCTGTATCTTCTATAAACCCACATCAACACTAATACTTCTCCCCTAACACAGACCTCATAGCAAGTGAGGATGTACTTCTGCCATCACACATCTCCCCTGCAGCAGCAGCAATCAGCAGCCCCCCCACAGCCTGGACCCAACACTCAGGATCACCTTTCTCCACACCACCCAGGTGCACTTGTGTACCCCATTTGCTTCCCTGCCACCAGTCATAGTAAGGGCTATTTCTGAATAGTCTGTCATCTGAAAAATTGAGTGCAAGAGCAAAAAAACCCTTTTCCTTAAGTAAGAAGTTCACAGATCAGAAAAAATGCCCATCCACAGCCTCATGCTGAGTGTGCACTGAAGAACCTCGCCAGAAGTAAAACCCAATACACTGCAAAAAAAACACTAATAAAACTGAGGCCGAAGACTCTCTGGTGCATTTCAGTAGAAAAACCTGAAGCAAAGTCAGTACTGTGCCAGTAGGAACCCCACAGCTGAAAGTGTGGAGAACCTTGAGGCAGAGTGGACCAAGATTTTGTTTTAGGATTTTGTTCTAGCACACAACTTCCACATCCATCTTCAGGAACTGACTGCTGTCAGCAGCAGAACTTCAGCCATATGCTTCAGGAACTAAAAATGCTTCCATGGCTGTTTGCCATGCTGTTTCAAACTGAGATTACAGGAAATGCTGAAGGAGATGGAATAAATCAGTCACACAGTTGTCACCTGTAGAAATGCCTAAACAAGCTTTCTGCAGGTCTTAAGAGGAGAGACATGTAGACCTCTGCTATTTAATAATTATTTGCTTTTAATAGTCCTCCAAGTCAAACCTCATTAATGCAAGTAAAAGTAGGACTAAACTAAGAGAAGCAATCAAAGGACAGATACTGAAAACGCACATAGCAAATTAACTATTTTCAGAATTTACTGCTATCTTCCAAAATGTCCTGAAGTTACTTTATGAAGAACATTTACTTATGTACACAAAAGACATCATGACAAAAAACAATTAAGCTGTATAATGGTCCACATAGTAGCAGCAATGAACATTCTTCCTTTCTCTCAACTGTTTACAGGCCTCTGCAGACAGCACAAAGGATCAAATCACCTTCTGCTTCAGGGTAGATTTTGGGGAAAGGATAAATTAACCACAACTTTTCGTTGCACTTTGCTTTAGTTAAGAGCAAAAGTAACGACAGACAGATTGAAATTAACACTGCACCATTCTGAATTTTGCCTTCACAAGCAATCACAAACAGACATTCTTAAGCTTTCCCACACACAGAGCAAGCTTAAATACTTGAGACAGACAAGACAAGGGTGAGCAATAGTAGAGATGGCCACTTTAAAGGTAGTGGTATGCAGCAGGAGAGAACTGCCCAGTCATAAAAAACCCACAGCAAAAGTCTTAAAATAAGGCTAAAAGTTGAATGCAGGATCAAGATGGTATAACCAGCTCCTACTTGAAGACTTCAGAACCAATAAAAGTATCAGGATGGGCTGGTGAAGAAGCACATAGACATAATGTACTGCAGGAAAAAAAATCTTAATGAAACAGAATGAATTCAGAACACTCACACCAGAAATCTTAATTTCATTTATTAAACAGGCAGATTGTTTTGACTTTCAACATTCTCGATGAGGTATTTTTCAATATGAGTGCCATTCACAACATTTATTAATGACTGAATGTAAGACAGGTAGCTTACTGGGAAAAAAACATCTTGATAAAAGAGAATTATGTTATGTTCCAGCTGAGCATAAAGGCAACCAGCTGATTTAAAATAACTTCCTACATTAAACAAGATAATAACAAATGGTAATCAATGTAGAGAGAAACATGTAATAAGAATTTTAAAAGACTTGCATTTAAACTGTAATTCCATTTTAAGTAACAGTCACTAAATACTTAGTTTTCTTTATGTTCATAAATAGGTTATTGCCATAAGTGGATGACTGGCTATTTCAGTTAAATATGTATCTGCTCTTTTGCAGTGTAACATAATTACTCGAGGTCACAAAACTGCTGTAATACTCATGAGATATTAACCTGCCCTCATCCCTTAAAAGATTAGAACATAACATCAGGAAAAGCTCAGAAACCTCAAAGGAAGTATTAAAAAGCATAAATTACAATACCACTGAGAAGAGCTAAACTAAATCTGGGACACACTTTCCTCAGGTAATATAAACAGGGTGCACAATCATGTGCTCACAAATGCCACTGACACAGCCCCAACATACACAGGAAAACTAACTATTTAAGACAGCTAAAACAGCCACAAACATGCATGCCCTTTCACAAACAGATGAGAATCATTTATCTCAATTTTTAGTCTCCACTCTCATCAAAAGATTCTCACAACACTTCCTAATAATAAGGACAAATTACTGTGACTTTGGAAGACATCAGTTATCTAAAGAGGTCACTGAACAATATGTGCTAATATTCTCTTGGAACTGCCCATCCTTTAAACTACCTAATACGCTTAATCTCTATTTGCCATCATATCTGTACATGAACACACAGCACTTGAGTGGTTCAAACCTGTAATTATTTTAAGAGGCACAGTAAAGAGCATACAAATACATACATTAGCTATAGGAAACACAAGAAAGTGCAACAATATGGTAAAAAAAATGCCAGTGGAACTGTCACTTTCTGAAAGCGGCATGTTATGAGCTTCAGCATCTAATTTCAGTCCCATCTTTAAAAAAGATGCTTCACTGCAACAGTCCTGCAAAAGCAGCAGTCTGTGGCACGAAACACACTACACTTCACATTTACAACATCTCAGAATGGACTCACAGATTTGAACACAGAATGGCAGTGCAACTGTTCTTCACGGGATAACTTTGAAGCTTCTAGGTAAGAGATATACAGTACTTCTGTACTGGTTCTGGCTGGAAGAGTTACATTTTTTCAGTGTCTTAAATGGGGCTACCATAAGCAGATTCTTGTTACCTAGGCTAAGTTACCATGATGGAAGCCAACACACCATATCTCCTGTGAACCTATGAACTACAGCTTGTGAAAGTGTTTAAGCTCAAGTCTATGTATTTTCTACAAGTAAGAAATATATTTGCTAAGTTAAAGTGATCAATCTCCATTGTTATTTTAATGTAGATATCATAACTATTGAACTATGCAATTTTCACCTTTGTACCCTTACTGACTGCTTTTACAGTAGAGAATTTGCCAGGAAACCCACAAGGGTTTGTCTGCCAGTGACCTAAGCATTTGGCAGAGACTTTGGAGTATGGCTTCAACACCATTAATTGAATAAATTCCATGGAACTAAGAAAGAAAAAAAACCTGGCCTTACAGTAGTATATTGACTTGTACTGAGCACTTTCTTTGGTTTATTTCTGCTCTTTTTTCGTCATTCCCCAATTGTCCTCCTGGAAAAGTAGGTAGGAATGTACAAGAATCCATACATCTGCCTCTGCCACCACTGTTTCCTGTATGAACAACCCCAAAAAATACAGCTATGACTGCCCTACGTGTTCAGATAATCATAATTCTACACTGAACATTTGACAGCTGCCCAAATATTTGAAAGCATACATAATTGTGTAGGCAGTGTGATGCCTGGACTGCAAGTCAATCCATCCAACTCAGCCAAGGAGACTAAATCTGCACTGAGATCCTCAATTAGAGATAAAAAAAAACCTTTTGGTTTGTCTCTCATATCTTCTTCAACAGTTCCCCCAAAATGCTTGAAGTAACTGTCCTATAAATAAATATACAATGTTTTCAACACTCTTGGTCCCTCAGCTTCATGCTTGGAGTTTAGGGGGCATGGAATAAACTTCATGCTGATTGACCAAGAACAAAGGTAATGACTAAAACCACTGTTCTTTGGGAGCATAGCGTAAAAGCTTCAATAATATCCCACTTGCCCCCCTGGAAACAATTTCATTTAGTAACTAAAGGAGACGGGAGTTGCTTTTTACATATTTCTAAACAAACCTTTTGGGTTTTTTTTCACTTTAATGCTTTGAACTAGGACAGCTCATTCATTTCCTACTGTCTGCTTCCAGGAGGCACAAATAAGGATCTTTTTCACCACACTTTTAAATGAGAATATGATTTTTAAAAAATGGCAGAGCCAGTTATTGTTTGACATCCATCAAACAATTGGGAAATACTTCAGATTAAGGGTTATGACTGGGAATCAGTTACCAAATTAGCCTTAAATATAATGCTTCTAATTAGTTACTCACTTGGGAGAAACATGGACATGGAGTTACCAACAATTCTAACTCCCAATTCTCATTCTCTTTGACTATGACTGTTCTTACCTTTTGAAGTTCTTGCTTTGTTCACTTCCCTCTAGATGTTGTTAATATTGACATATTTTGAACATGCAGCATGTTCAAGCCAACATCCTCTATAAAAAGGGTTCATTTATCCTCTTACTCCTAGCAAACATTACTAGTCTTCATCAGAAAGCAAAGGTAGATGGACACTTTTGTTCCCCATTCCTTCTCATCATCCTAAGAGCAGATATTCAGAAGAATGGGATTCAACATTTACCCTTCTGCCTCAGAGGGGGTCAGTAAAATGACTAAAGAGAAAGCAGTTTGTTCATCTTTCTCTTGATCCGCTAGGGCCCATGCTGAGAAATGTAACATTAGAAGAAAGCAGCATGATTTTTCAGAAGTTACAGAAAAACAGAAAAGCTACAGTCTTAGTCTTGAAAGTTTTGCACAAGATAATAGACCTGTAATACTGTTTGCACAAGATAACAGACCTGTAATACTGTTTCCTTCATCACCTTGTCAGACTGTGGCTACAAAACAGGGACAACAGAAAAAACAAAAGAATACATACCATTAAAGCTTAAATACCTCACAAGAAGGAGGGTTTGACTAAGACAAGTAGTTCTCAGAACAGCCCTTCCTTCATCCAGATTTTGTATGGGGTGTGGCCTGTGTGCCTTGGGCATCTTCACCTGTTCCCAAGGCTTCTCTCCAGGGTATCTTTTAGTTTCTGGAAGAAGGATAAACCTCCCACATTTCTGAGGAGACAGCAAGAGTTGATGCGTATCTAGGCCTATGAGTCAGGAAGAGGGATGGTGGAAAAAGCCAGTATCAACCTCTTTGTTGCCCATCCTACACTGACGGCAGTCCTCCCTTCCCCAAAGTAGTAATTTTCATAAAATATGGAAAAAGGTAACATCCTCAAGACTCTCATGGCTTTCAGAGGGATACGTAGAAGTGAGGAAAAAGCTCTGGTTCCTTAAGGAAAGCAGTATAGCTTACATATTTCTCATTGCCAGCCATGCTGGTTAAGATTCACTTATGCATTGTTTATAGTATAATCTAAGTTTTAATTCATCTGTTCCCACTGAATTTGATTGCTTGTCTGTCTGCTCTTTGCTTACAGTAAAAATTCCTTCAACAAAGCATTTGTATTCTGATCATCTTGTGAATCACACTGTTTTTTCCCCCTCATGTTCTATAAAATACAGTTTTCCCACAAGAGCCCCTAATATGTACCATGTGTATCACTATGAAATTCCCAGAGGCTAGTAGCTTATTCAACTTGTGAGAGTCTCCTTGGCACCTACACATTTTTCCATGGTTAAGTCAGCTGTTGCAGTAATTAAGTATTAAGAATATATTTAACCCCTCGGAATGTGAACTTAGGCCACAGCAGTTACTACTGCCTCTGATTTTTTAAGTTTATTCATCCAGTTTTGTCATCAGTAACATGATTAACATTCCAAGTCATGTTAATAGGAGCTTGAAATACAAAGTTATTACTTAAAAAAATTAAAAACCTTCTTTAGGGAAACTCTAAACATGAAACTATTTCCTCCCCTGGTGAAAATATGCTGCTTTACTGAACTTTTTCATATTTTCAGTGTATTTTGTTTTCCTTAACACAATGTCTTAAGTCTACAGTACCACAGACACTTAAGAATATTCAACCACTTAAAGACAAACAGAGTAGTAACTTAGTTTACATAGAAGTGTCTGACCAAGGAAACTATTACTATGGCACCAACTTTCAAAGGATTTGGGTGGGGTGGAGGGGATTGGAAACACCTTGTTTAATGTCATCTACCAAATCAGTGGCAGAGTCATGAATAGACAGATATTACGGACTGCTGACTAACAAGACATGGCTTTACCCATAAAAACCTTCAATTTTGCTAGACTTGACAAAGTCGAACCTGAACCTGGCCTCATATTCAACATTCACAAAAGGCACAAAATCAATCAACAAAACCAAACAGATCTTTCACACACATCTGACCCTAAGCTGCCCTGAAAATAACATGCCCTCTAGGCAGCAAATACCTGACATTTCCTACCACTCCTTTCAAAGTGAATTTAAAATACTGAGCTAACACTTGGGGATATATCACACAACCCCATGCATACATTTTGCTGGTACTGTTAAGCATCAGTGACAAACCATAATAATTCTGGACTAAATATGAGAATTCACTCAACTAAAGGACAACAAACCTTTACTCCCACTAAGATTATGGTTGCTTTAAAAAAAAAAAAAACAACCAAACCAAACCCTTTAAAAATAATAACAAAATGTTTAGAGTACTGGTTCTCTAACAACAATTTCCCTTGCTTCTAAAACAACGAATGAAAGACAATGAAGCATTGACTTCAAGAGGTGGACCACTGCAAATACAACACGTGCATGAACTGCAGCACAAGACTTGCAGTCACTACCAGACAATTAGCAGCAACAAAACCAGATCATCCTCAACAGAAAACTAGGTAAGTTTGTACACAATGGTATGTTTATTACACAGGTTATATATACAGCAGGGACCACTTCTCTTTCTCCAAAGTGTGACAGCACTAGAGATATTAATAGATTTCCTGGTTTGTTTGAGCAATGTATCAAATAGAGACAATTTTGTTTCAAAGACTTCTTCGCAAGTCTTACACTAGAACATGGTTATTCTAGAAACCTATTTGCTCAAATATTCTTATATGGCAAAATATATTTTCCTTAAAGTAAAGCAACTTTCTAGCTCTTGATAAAACTCTTGAAGGGGAAATCAGAATCCTTAGCAATGGTGGCTACATGTTTCAGTTACATCCTTTCCTATGAAACCCTCCACTAAAAAACTGAAATTCAACTCACTAAAGAAGCAAAGGGTTACTGCAATTGTTTCAACTTCACTAAAACCAAAGAAGCTGCAGTACTTCTTGGCTGCCACTGATGGGAGATCAAGATTTTTCAAGAGAGAAACTGGATTTTTTCTAGCTCTTCTTGCTGGGGTGAATTGTATTTGCACAGGATAGTCATACTGACTCCACTTTACATTGGTTCTCACTGACAGGTGGTGCAGACATGTCAATGGAAAAACATATTGGGAAGCAGACTTTAATCAGGATGTACAAGAAGAAAACTAAGATGACCAAATGAAAGCTGAAATATCAGTTAATAGTTTTCTATTCGTTTCCTTGTTTTATTAAGTCACATTCAAGAACCCCTTTTCTTTTTCTCCAAGCAGTTATTCTGTACAATTTGCAGAAGTGTTATTTTCAGTGTTTTATATTTCAAGGGAGTTAATACATGTGAACAAAAGAGTGCTCCAGAAGGGCAGATCAGACTAGTGAGAAGTTTTACATTCGGCCATCAATATCCATGTTTTGCAGCCAACACAAAAGACAGTAAGTGGGTCAGTAATAGTCTGTATTACAAAGTACTGAAAATACAACTAATGAGCTGTGATACTATATAAGCAAAAAACAGTCACGGACTGAGAACCATCTCCTTTGGGGAAAGGACCACCCACTACTTTATCAGCTAGCCTTGCTGCAGCACTCATCATTTAGGTAATTATAATATGCTTCGAGACATTATCTATTTTTCAATTAACACATCAGCATTGCTAGAGGGATCATGCACACTACAGTAAAACACAGGCCAATGTCCTCACAGCTTCAGCCTGCAGTACAGGCTGGTAAAAGAAGGAAGCAGTTTTCTCCTCACTGTCCATCCTACAGATGCACTAACATAATTCCAGTTCTTTAGTTTTATTGTTGAAAACTGGCTAGTCTTCATGTGCCATAAATATTATTGCTGCAAATTCACTGCTGGCTCACTTGTGAAAACGTGATTCTGTTAAAGTATCCAAGATTCTTCTTTCCCTCATTTACTTTCATAAGTACTTCAAACTTTCACTATCTCATTTCAAGCCTCAATATCAAATCAATGTTCAAATGTGGTTTTAGATGCTTTCTCATTTTTTGCAGTCATATCTGCATGCACTAATGTATTCACAGAGAAGGAAGGTATCCTCAGGTCTGTGGAAGAGCAGGTTCTCCCTGTCATACATCTTAAAGGCCAGGCACATGAACAAAATGCTGCCAGAGAGGTTAAGTGGATTCAAAGTTTGATATTGTTTCATGATTATGCTAGTCTAATCTTTATATCTAAAGGCAAGGGGAAGAAAACAATTCAGTAACCCACCCGAAAGCATTGAGCCACAGGTTTCAAATTTTTCTTCAGCCTTTAAATGGCATGCTTTCCATGCAATGTAACCCTTGCCTCCCAGGGAAAGATGCTAATAATAACCCTCTTTAGATGCAGCCAAAGTAGCCCATTTTCCTTTTTAAGGGAAGATATCTGGCAGGCAGTCACAGCAGAAAACTCTATGATTGCATGTACTCAGAGCATCATAGTAATTGGTGACAGTGACTTAATTGATCTCCCCTGCGCTTTTGCAACTCGAATTAATTCAAAGCTCTGTTGTTTCTACATCTCTCCGGCATTCCCAAATTCTCCTTATTAACAAGATTTTTGAATCTTGTTATCTTCACAATACACTCTAGTTCATAGCATCCTGAGACATATTTTATATAAATTTATTAAGCAGAAATCAGAAGTTAACTAAACAACAAGGTGAAACTCATCTATTTTGGAACTGGCTATTTTTATCAGCTTTTACAACTGTAGCTACTTACCTAACTCCCATGTAGTAAACAAATTGTTCTAATGATATAGATTTTCTGGCACCTTTCTAGAACTTCTCAGTTCAAGATAAAAAGGTAAACCAGCAACACTGTGCCTTCCACAGACCACCTTAGTCTTGAACATAAAACAAACAGAAATCTTTTTCATATCATAATGCAAACACTTTAATCTATAGCCTCTAGCACCTTCCACCTGATCCTCAGTTCTGACTAAAAGGCAAATTTTTCAACGTTTTTCTCCAAATCATCAATGTGATTATGCTAAAAGATAATGTAAAACTTGAATTTAGAAACACAAGAGACAGTTTACCCTTTTGAGCAGAGGGAAACATGTAACTCAACCAACCCTCAGAGATTTAATTTTTCATCTTGAATAGGCTGGTTTCTTTCTCCTCACTTTCCATATCAGAATACAGATCCTCCTCACTTCTTTGATGATGACGTATATTCTACTAATGATCCATGGCCATCTACTACTAGCAATGAGGAACAGAAGCTCCAACAGCTCCTGGAATGGTAAGCAAGCAGAGGGTCCTTCAGAATCTTGAAACACCAGCTCTCTTTGGCTGAGAAGCTGGGAGACCTTACCCAAGCCTTCAAACACCAGCAAACTGAAACAAAAAAGACATTCACAACCAAGACCGAGACTGTCTCTGGAAATGCTCTACTCCCTGTTGTGATTATTCAAAACTCCAAATGGAAAAGTGGGAAAAACTGGAAGGGGAGAGTTTTGTCACCAGTTTTCTTGACACTACATTACAGAACTTAAGATATATGCATATATAGAAGGCAGAAAGAATTCAAAAATGAACCAACATTCCAAGTAAGGAACAGGGATGAAACCTGAAGAACTCTGGTCCCTGTTTAGCTGAGCAGTACTGCACACTGGATGCTGAAATGTATAAGAACAGTTGTGCTTCCACAGTGCTGGTTTCTTTCAGGTTTTAATGCTACTGATATCTACATAAACTGGTAAGCAAATCCAATAATAAATAACAATCCAATAAAAAATACCCTTACTTCCTACTAACTCTTACATACATACTCTAATATGGCCTCTCTAATTGATGGGGTACACAGTTCATTACGAAAAGCTTACTAGCACAATATAAATTATTTTGGCTTAAAACAAACTAACAAAAAAGAAAAATCTCTGTAAGGATACCAAAGGAAAGTCAGAACATGATATATATCCCACTGCTTTTTGATTCCAACAGATATTTTCAGACGCATAAAAGCACATTTGTTACTGAATAACTTTAGCAAACAAATTATCATCACAAATTCTGTGGTAAAAAAAGGCACAGAGAACCCTAAAGTAAGAGCTGAAGTTTTGTTTTTCATTCCAGACATCAAGTGTAATTGTATACTTACTACACATGCTTTTTATTTCTCTGATCTGCAAACCATTTTGGTCAAGTCCTCAAAGCAGGTATTCAGACCCAAGGTCACTAAAAACATCCTTCTCAGTCTGTAAATCAGTTTTGGTACATTTGTGGAGGATTTTCAGTTTTCTTAAAACCACAATAAGGCTTTTTACCACCAAATTGTTATTTCAAATCTCTTACTGGCCTTTAGTCCAGCTTTGTAGGTCTTTGTTATTCCAGTCTAACTGCTATCTTCCAAAACTACTATTTGAAAAAGCTTATTCACAACCACTTACAAAAACTATGCAGGAAAAAGTGCTAGCATTGTGTTTTGAATGGCACAAAGCATGAGAACATACCTCTAACCAGACTCTGCAAGATATGGGCAGCTAATTATGCTCTGACAACTCTGATGCGACCTCTGACTCACAGGAGAAAAAACAAAGCATACAGACAAATCGCTACAGAAATCCATGTCCTCACTCTTCCTTTCCCATGCACCAGATTTCACATGACAAGCCATTCTGCCTGTGATTTAGCTACTTACAAGCCCCTCGCACCATCTATCCTCCTAATCCAAAATCAGCCTTGTCAGCATGCTTTACAGAGGTAGCAGTTCCTTTCTTTGATTTCATATTACCTCTGCTTCTCAATGAACCTTCAATCCACTCCTGGTTTCATTACTTCCTTCTCCTATTTAATAAGGATTTTACTCTCTGAGGCGCTTCCCCAGTTTTTCTTTCTGTAGCACTTCCATGGTACCTGTCTCAAAACTCATGTTGCCCACACAAAGAGAAAAAAACAGAAGCTACATTTAATGTGTGAATTCAAAAAATTACAATAAGTACATCTGGCAAGGAGTAAAGCCTGGTCCTTTTTCTGTTGCTGCTAAAACCAGTTAGTAAACAGACTTCTTATATAAACACTTATGTAAGAAAAGAAAGACTGCAGGAACATCTATCTGATGAGTGAAGTCCCTTACCTTCACGTGAAATTGTGAATTCTCTTCTTTTTATCAATAGTGCTCTTGAATTTTCAACTTGTACACTCTCAGCTCTTGTTTACTTTCCTGGAATGGTCTAACAAAGAAATGCTGGGATTCATTTCTTCCAAGAATCTGCACTCTCTGGAATTCACCGTGCTTTCTAAGCATTTCAATTTAATTTCACTTTACTGGTATTTAACCGATTTGACTTATGCCTGCACTACTCTATACTTACCCATTTTTCTGTTTCTGGGAGATAATATTTATTACTCATAACAATTTTGAACCTATAGAGAGACCTCTAGAGCTCATAAAGCTCAGTAAAATAGCCAATCAGCTGTTATGTTTCATCTATTACTTTTTAGGCAGACACATCCTGGCAGCTTTTTGTTTTACATTGTTATTCCATTAATTTATATTAATATACAAGTATCTGATAACAAGGTGATTTAATCAAGCAGAAGACACAGCTGGAAAGAAGAAACTTCCAAACTCTATCTATATATGTTAGCTACAGGCAAAAAAAGAGCTTACCACTTAAATATTTTGCATCTCCATCCTAATGAAGATCTGTAGTGCTACCATAACTGATCCTCTTTTCAGATTATACTGTACATAACTGTTTTCCATCACTAATAAACCTATTCATTTTACAGCCATGAAATTCTAAAAATCTAAGGACTAGAGACACTTAAGTAGTGTATCACTTTCCTAACTCTGTAATGTATAGCAAGTATAAAGGTAAACTTACTAGCATTAATCCAAAATTTTTAAAAACCTGCCTTGATTTATATGTCAAGGTAATTAATTCTCTGAGGTCTGAAAAGCAACTTTTGTATGATTTTAATGTGTGAGAAACCCCCATATAATGATCTCTGTTGAGAATTATCTGCTCCCCAGTTAGGAAGGAGTTTACAATAGTTTTTTTTAGAATAACTTTTTAATTATTTTTTTACAGACAGAAAACTCAAGTTAACTGGATCAAGCAGCAGAAATACAATGCATTCAAACACCATTCTCTGTTTCCTCATCACATGCTTGTGAACATGCCTATGTTCTAGTCCTGTCCTGCTGATTCTCAAAAAAAAAGAGGATTCAGCAGTTTTTTCACTCCTCGGTGAGGGAGAGCACCTGTATATCTGCCGAGGTCTATGTGTGCATTGCATGCATTTGCTACTCACCCCACAAGCTTCACCCATCTCTGCAGTACAGGACACAGCAGAAAGATAGCTAGCAATAGCAGGAAAGATGATCCACAAGAATTCTGACAGAAAAAAGGCAGGATATAGGAGGAAGAGTGTTCCTGAGGATGTTTTGTGATCTTTAAAGTGTGTATCTGGAAGCTGATCTGACAAGCATTAGACATAGCTTATTTTTTCGCAGATCCAAACACAGCTTCTGAAGGAGATGTAGCAGCTAGAAGTGTTCAGAACGTAGCTTACACAAATAAAGAATTATTATAGTAAGTGTGTGTATAGTAAGTGGTAGGTATTTGATGCCATAACTGCTTAATATAGTTTATGTACTGTCTGGTACAAAGCCCAGCCTAGCGCCTTCTCCAAGGTGAGGACAAAAAACATCTACCTCTTACCAAGACCTGTCATCTACAGCTTCCAAAGTTCAAACTTAACTTCATGGCTGTGACCAAGCTGTGAAATGATTTTGCTATTTTTCAAGTAGTATGTGAAAACATATTCCAAATATAAAACTAAACAAGAAAGGGATCACAAGAAAAAATAGTCTACTACTTAACACACCCTATTCCCAGTTTCTCAGTTTAAATGGAATAACTATGAGAGGTATTAGCATTTCTTGTTCAGATTCCACAAGTACAATATACACCTAATAATTCACTGATGCCATGATCTTTGGCCTCTTTACAGACGTGACATCTCTGTATTTCATTAAATTAGTATCTTGCATCAAACTCAGTTTGAAGGAAAAAGGCTAGTAAAAGATGAACACTAGAATGCCACAGACATTCAGGCAACCAGCACACTCTAGCAAACCTCTTAAAGGATTGCAGACAACACATTTAAGAGAAGCAGCATCCATTTTTGAGACACAGAGGCTCCACATGAACTCAAGGTTACTAACACAACACACCTTTCTCCTCCTGTTGGACATCAGAGTTTGTCTCTCCAAGCACATGCAGAGATTATAGCACTGAGCACACAAGCCTCCCACAAGAGGTGACTATGGATACCTTGGAGACAATCATCATTTTTGTAATCGTTTTTATATAGAAATTGTATTTGAACCGTTCAAACATGAGAAAGCATTTACTGGAAAGTGTAAGTTTAGAAACCACTTCTAGAATGTATTTTGATGTCTTTGGGTGACATTTCTGCTCCCACTTGTCTACACTCTTAAGACTTAATCAGTCCACTCCTCCTTTCATTTGTTCTGACTTTCAGAGACCAAGGCCTGAAATAGAAGGGTTTTCATTTTTCTCAAAAATACAGTAATTCTGATGCACTAAGGAACAAAGACAGGAAAAAAGAAAATTAGAAACATAAAAATTTGTTCTGAAAACCACCTAACGTAGACTTCATATTTGATTACACTTAATGCTTTCACAAGACTAATGATAGAAAAAGAAATTCACAAATCAACCCACAGCTTTTTAAAAAGGTTTTTCTTAAAAAACAGAGAAGGTTCTCAAAGTTTCACCCAACTCTGTTAATTTCATGGTATCATCAACCACTCTACCAAAGAATTCTGTGTAACAGAAGAGCATCTACCTCAACCAACCTTCCATGGACTAAAAGAAGTAAGCAAAATCAGAAACAGCCCCTCCCCCAAACACACCTGCACACTGAATTTCTCAGGTAGAAAGGTGTTTTAATCTATAGTACAAGTTCATCTCCAAGTAAATCACCGTGATGTGATACACACACTCTAATTTTAGTAAGCAGATTCTAGAAGCAAATCAGCAGTTTAGGTACAAAATCCACCTTCTTATAAACAGACTCCAAAATGAGAATCCATTTCTTTAAGCTAAAAAGCCTGAGAGGGAGATGCTCTTACCACTTCATTCCTCTTTTCATTAGGTGGCAAGTCCATGTGTGAATCTCCTTTCCACCCCTGCACTCAGGGGCAAAGCAGACTGGTGTGGGAAAGGAAACGGGTCCTGCCAGGCAGCAGCAAGACACTGCATTCCTTCACAAACACTGCTGCCAGAAGGGAACCCAGAGGTTGGTTTGACACTGAAGGCTGCTCCTTAAATACATCACACACATCACAAATACCAAATTCCATCCTCTCTACCAAGAATGGTGCAGTGGGGACAACGACAACAACAACAAAAAAATCAACTACGCTAATTGAAAGAGCAATACTTCATAACACTGTTAACAGCACTTCTGCCTAGTAACTCCACCGTCTGCAACACTCCTGTTATATTCCAGTAAGAAAAAGCTCCACACTCTTAGCAAAGTAACATTCAGAAATGTGAATTAGGTAAAAAAATGGCTAAGTTTTTGTTCAGAATGTTAACAGGTCTTATTTGCATGCCATTATTTTAAGTCCAAATCAAAATCAAGAAGGAGTTTTACTAGGAGTTTCAATTGGTTTGTAAAGAGTTTAGGGTCACATGAGGATTACTTCAAGTTGTCTTTTTTAAGCTAACAATTTAATGCTTCTAGAGACTTGTTTTGAGAACTAACCACCGTAATGATTAAAAATGTTTAGTTCAGAAACTTAGGCATGAGAAGTGTTAAGGGGGAGTGAAAAGCAGTACTATTTGCTTTCTGAAATTATGGTGCTTGAATTATGGCCACCAGAAAAATTTTATTTTCACAATCACAGTGACTTAATCATTAGAGTTTGTGGACACATGAGTAAGTACGAAAGGAAATAAAGCAGAAGAAAGAAATTCAGACACATAGCCCTGCAATCTGAAATTCAGTATGTACAAAAGTCCTTATTTTGATCTCCCATTTTGCAATTAAAGAAAGACACTGGTAACACATTACAGAAAGAAGTACTTACTAATTCTAAAGCAACAGCACAGACGGGTACAGTAATTCCAGGGGACAGTGAAACTGAGTGGCAAGACAATTATCTGGCCCAACAATGTCTGTCATTAGAACTCACTTCCCCAGTCAAGTTATTTAATAAACACCAGATTCTCCAGGTTTATATTAAAGGCAACTTTATTCAACTCTTTTATACCCAGGAGTACTTTAGCCAGTCACATTCTCTCAGATGATACAATTAATTGCTGCCTTGTATGAAACCTCCTATCCCCTCTGCTTAAGTCCAACTGCTAGCTGCTTGAAATGTCACAACTGGCTCTACACCACGGATACCACAGCTGCTGAGTAACACTCCTAACAAGCCCCTCATTACGGGGGCATTAGTATGAGCAGTCAGTCTGACCTAGCTTTCCTGCTCAGGATCCTGAACAGTTGAGTTTTCAGCTTGCCTCAGAAAGCCTCTGCTCCATGTAACAACAGAGAGCTCCTCGTGGCTGGTGCACAGCCAGCCTGCCAGTTCTGTCACTCACCATCTCCCTGAAGATCCCTGCTGAAACAGAGCTGCAGAAATGCTCAAGTCAGCTCAAGTTTGCATCAATCATCTCAGCACTGAACTAAGAAATTTGAAGGGAAACACAGAAAAAACTAAAATTAAAGCATCGCAAACAAAATCCCTGCTTTGACTGCCATCAATATACTGAAACCCAAAATCTGATAGAAAAACCCTGTTGGTCCTGACCAGATAAACTTCTGGTTTATATTCCAGCCACAGCTGGAATATAGAAGAAAAACCTAAACAATAAACTCCAAATATACAGATGCATAACCTACAGAAAACACTAATTTTTGGCACTGCTCATGAACAAGATAGACAATCCTGGCACATGCATCACATACAAAAGGAATAAGTGAAAGAATCAAGGTTTTTCGCATTCAGTGTATTAACTGAATGTGATTCTACTTTTAACCTTCCTTGGTTTACCTCAAACTTTAGCTCTGTGTCAGTGTCTGATGAGGTAATCCATCTTAAGATGCCACAGCTCCCAGAAATATCTTAGCTATAAATATTTAAGATAAAATTTTTGTGACTTCAATAAACAAAGGAGAAGGTGTGAGAATAAATGTTATTTGGTGCAATTAGGTTGCATTTGGCTTTCTGGATGGCCCTGTGGCTTCTTGAGCATGACTGCAAAAGAATTCTTATGACAGGTGTCTTTTCAGTGATGTAAGATTGCTTGAGTCAAGCTCCCACCTTTCCCTACTGAAGGAAAGTGTCCCACCACTGAGTTCACTTGTGTGACATTGTACATTAACATCACAGCTGACAAAATCTCATGGATTGGGCAGCCAGTGAACAGCTAACCATCTGTGCACTAAGTTATCATTTCTTTCAGTTAGTCTAAGATTGCCACAAAGATACTGTGCCTAGCTCCTCCACATGTACATAGACATCAAGAGAGGCTCCCAAAAAGCACTAACTGCAAAGTCTACCTCTCCATCCCATAGTATGCAAGGCTTGTTAACTAGTACTGATTAAGGCTGTTTCTCCACTTCAGTCATAAGTTGCAGTAGGATAATGAAACTAGTGGTCATGATTTTAAATTTTTCAAGAGGAGGTCTTGAACTGTGAGTAACACCACTGAAAGAGCAAAGACTATTCACCATATAGGAAGTTAACAAGCATATCTTCTTAGGACTAGAAACATAGTACAGGCTTCTAATGAGGCTTTAGGAAAGGAATATATGAATAGGAAGAATGTATCTTTAGAACTTGCATTTCAGTGGTTCTACAGTATAATGAATTTGCCTTATGGTAAGTAACTATTACTTAAGTCCTACAGTTTTAATACATTCTTAGTACCCAACAAAATCAAGAGACTGCTTTGCTTCAAAGCCTACAGTTAACTCCTAAACATTTAATAGTTAGGTCACAAGTACCTTCTGCATAGTTAAGATGTATTACAGAAGAGCTTTACTCAGGTTGTCAGTAATCAGCAAGTTGCTATGCTTCTATAAAAATAGGAAAGAAATCGATGTTAGAGGAGTAACTTCCTGCAGCAGTTCAGAATTAATGGACCAGTGCTAAGAAAAGCATCAGATTTGGTGTAGTCAAGGTTGATAAGCAGTCACTGTTCAAAGAACAAGAGCACTTGAAAAATCTTCCTGCCTACTTCTCCTTGCTCTGTGTGAAAAGTGATACAAACTTGTCACCACCAGGTGATCAGTGATCATCACCAAGGTGATCATAAAATGCAACCCTGTTGCTCTTTACAGACTTAACTGCATGTAGAAAGCAGACTATCAGTATAACTTTACCAACCTCAGATAGATGACCTCAGCACCTCCTATCTCTTTGGGTCTGAAAAAAAGGTGCTGTAGTCCAAGCAGAAATTGCACTATATGTAAATTCTCATGACAGTCAGTAGAAGAGGCTTGTATGGAACTGGTAGCCCAAACAAAAATACTGTAGTCACTGAAATTGACCTACAATGACACACTGTAATCTTCAATGTGCTGAGAAAATAGTGTAAATTTTGCTGAGGTCCAACTGTGATGGGCACCGCTGGAAGTGAAAGAAACAAAAAAAGAAGAGGACTAAATGTCACCTGAGGGACTAGAAATACGACCTGGGTATCATATAAATCAGCTAAGGCCCAAATAAGGACAGTGTGCATGCTTTTAAGCTTTGGTATGTGAGGCAGAACATGCCAGTCTCACTGCACAAGCACACCACATACTGACCTCAGCTAACAAAGCAGTCCACTCAGCCTGCTGGTTTTCCAAGAGAAATACATTTTACCTGCTGGGCTGTTGAAAAGATAAGTTAAATAATTTTCTATTGAAAGAAGAGGAAACAAAATACAGAGAGGGGACAGTAACAGTAGAAGGAAAATTTCTGAGAGGAGATGATGGGAGAGAAATTCATCACATGCCAGTTCCATACTCCCTCTTTCATTTGGGTGTGCAAACACACACAAACACTCCCATGCAGAAGAACCCTACAATGCTTAGGAGAACTGGGGGTACACAGTAGACAGAGCTTTTTCAAATATAAGTCATTAGCTGTGCAAAGAGGCCAAGCTGAAAAGTGCAAAAAAGGAATTTAAGGGATTACCTGTGGACAGTCCGTGAAGGTGTCCAGGCTTAGTTTCATGCATAAAGGGAGCAATTCTCTCTAGGAAATATGTAAGATTGGCAACTTCTGTGGTTAAAAAGTTTAATGTTTGCTCTTCAACCCTTTCCCTTGAACAATTTCAAAGTATAACCACGTATCACTGTTGCTGGAGTATTACTCTCCAGCAACACTAACTGAAGTAGGGAATGACCTAGAGACGTTATATCCAGTCTGGTCCCACAGTGCGTGCTCTGGACTCAGTGCCCAGCAGAGCTGGACTCTCTTCCTGGTTCTGCCACCAGACCTTCAGGACAATTTGCCATCTCTCCAGATCTGTAAAGAGAGATACATATCTCTCTTCTATGAAGCTGATTTCCACAGACAAAATTAATGAGTCAAATACTATCATGGCTGAATCCCACCAAATCTTAGCTGAAAACTGAAGTAGCTACCAATGCTTTTAGCCCATATTGTGCTCAGACAAACAAATGAGTCACAAAAATCCACCTTGTCCCTAAAACCTGCAAGTAAATCTCACTGTGACCTTTTCTCCAGAATGCCATAATCAGAAACATTCATAACCATGAAGATCAGGAATGAAAAAGGAAAGGTATATGCCAAGAACCCATTACTCCTCCCCTTCCCAAGGGCCAGCAAAAGTCAGCAGTAATCATCTGCCAGCAGAGGAGCTGGGTTCCCCATGCTAAACATACTGAACACAAAAGGCTAGATGAGAGCTGCTTGGTAAAGCTTTAAGTGTGCCAAAGGAGCCCTCCTTGTTTTGGTTCATAAAAGAGCTGCACAAGCAATGCCACATAAATCGGGGGAGCACCATTCTAGTGTCTGGTCAACCACACAGCACAAGCACACGGACTCTCCCTGCTAGGAGTGAGAGGTTGTGAAGACAGAGTAAACTTGAACCCAGAGCAGCCCACATGCAGCTGACTCAGGACACCTGACTGGATAAAGGGAACACAACAAACAGAAACAGACTGTTGTGTTAGGTATTGGAAAGGAGTTGACCTGAATAGTCTTGTGAACGATTTTGGGACATGGACACTTTTCTGAAATGCCACATATTTCTCTGACAAGATAACATACGTCTGTATTTATAAGGACATACAGTAGTTATGCATGGACATACAGTGGTTATGCGTAGTTATTCATGCATTAGATTTAGTGCTACTGCGTATGGATTACTGCACGTCTGCATTCAAGAACAAATCAAACTCAAAATAAATTTACAGTACTACAACACGTGATTACTAGATGACAGGCAAAACTGGTGGATGAAATCAGTCAGGAAGTTACAGTCATTGTTTTGTAATTTGTAGGAATAGCCACATAGCTCACTCAGAAAATATTAGAGAAAATCAATTCAAAACTGAAAGTGATAACTCTTCTCTAGTGTTGGAAAGCCATGCATCAATAAATACAACTATTCAGAGACACAAGTGACACAACTTGCACTTTGGGTGTATAAAAAAGCTCACGTCTTTGTTTAAAACAGTAAGAAGCATCAAACTAGGTTTCCATTTCCAGCCCTTCTCCTAGGCTGTTGCTGGTTTGGGGGGAACGGTTCTAGTGGCTTTTTTTGGTGGAATGGGGGGCAGAGGGGAACGAGCCTGCTTTATACCCAATGTCTGTACTAAGACTGGTTATTTACTGCCAATAACAACATGAAAGGTAATCGAGAGTTTCCTTTTTAAGTTTATCTGTGTAAAGGCTATTTGTTACACTGGTGGTCACTGACTTTCCATTCAACATGAAGAAAGTATAAACTCTCTTCGTTTATCCTCTAAGGTTATTCATCACCTTGTTTTCACCCAAAACTTGTAATTAAGTGTTTCAGATCACAAAAAAAAAATGTTATGAAGTTTTTAGATAGACAAGATCTTTAAAAAGTCACCTAGTTAACCCCCCTGCAATAAGCAGGGATATCTTCAACCAGAGCAGGTTGCCCAGATCCCTGTCCAGTCTGACTTTCAGTTTTCCCAGGGATGGGGCATCAACCAGTTCTCTGATCAATCTCTACTAGTGTTCGACCATTCTCTTTACAAAAACGTCCTTACACCTCATCAAAATCTACTGTCTTTCAGCTTAAAACCATTACCCCTTGTCCTATCACAACAGCCCTGTTAAAAAGTCTGTTCCCTCCTTCTTATATCTCTTTGTTTCAGTAAAATTCCATATCTTTTTGCTACTTATTTAATGCAGTCTAGGAAAACAGCATTAAAATACTGCTGCTACATTTTCAAAGAAGGACCTGTACAGACCACAAAGCACACTTGCACATAGTAGTTCAGTTAACATCTGAACTCAGGTTTCTTCTGGATTGATTCCCTAAGCCTGCATTTCCCTGTCTTGAACACTTCCTGCTGTCTCCAAGCTCCTGCCAGGGCAAAAAGCCTGCTGGTAATTTTACCTTCCCTCCATATAGAGCCTTATTTACACCTACAATCTGCAGAGGTAAAGAACTGCTACCAGCCAGGATCACAGATTTTCTGTACTTATTTGTCATTACACACTGAAGATGGCATCGGTAACATCAGTACCAAGTAGCACATACTCTTCCCAGAAGATACTGTACCCCTTTGTAGACAATCTGTCCCCAGCTTCTGATGGTTTACTCTTCTAGCCTTCCAGACAAAACTTTCTGCATTCCAAATTCCTCCCATTTGGCTCAACTTCAGCAATAGTATCCAAAAGTTACCACAAAAATCTGGTACTCACAAACCCTGTAATTTCTCTAAATGCCTCAAATATATTTTCTCTATCAAATGTAAAAAGTCTAGGTTTGTTTTACAATTAAATAAATCCCAGGATATAAACCAAATCAGAAAATGGAAGATCATGGGAACTTTTTCAACTCTTGAGCTATGTTTATGCTAGCAAATGTACTACTTATCACTAAGAGCAAAATGGACTACTGCCATTTTCCTCCTTTTACACATATAATGCCAAAGTGTGTGTGTACAAGTATCCTGAAGATTAAGACAAATCTGGAAAAAAAACAACCACACTAGTACACATACTGGCAGCAAACCTGAGCCTACCTCCATGGAGCACAAAACCAGTGTTGGGGTTTGGGAGTTTTTGTTTTTATTTCCTCTGGAGGAATTTTCTCCCATACTATGTTACCATGTCAACAAATGACTGGGTACTCAGGGGGAAACAAAGGAACTGGCCACAGAGGGGAAGGGCCCATCTGGGGCTACTGTCCTCACCTGGGTGTGTGCTCGGCACTTGGGACTTGGTGTGGAGACGGGAGAGACTCTCTCGTCAGCACTGCGGGTTTTCCTGCCCTTTTTTTTTCCTCTCTGCTGGAAGAAACCCCGGGATCCAAAACCTGCCCTTCCCTGCTGAGCTGGGAGCTGAGCTGCAGACCCTGCTGCCTCAGCCTTCGCTGCTCTGTAGCCCTGCCCGTCCTGCCTGCCGAGACCTCCGGGGATCCCTACCACAGCTCCACAGCTCGATACATCTCGCCTGCCACCCGGAAGTTGTGCTCCTACTGGGCAGGAGAGCCCAGACAGACCCCAGGATCAGCTGCCCAGGGAGGTTTGTGAAGCCTTTCTTCCATCCCTTTTCCCAGGATCTAATCCACCATCACTGCGTGCTCCCCGAGCTCGCTCCGGAGCGCCCCCTGCAGCCGCGGGGGAACCATCGCACCTGCCCTGCTCACCGGGAGCCGCCAGCGCCCCTGCCGGCTGTGACTGGAACTGCACCAGAGGGGAAAGGGCCTGACAGCCGAGAGAGGCTGCACTGGGTTTGTGGTTCTGTTTGTTGTCACCACTGTAGTTATTGTTGTTTGTTTGCCTGTTTATATATCTGTATTTTAGTAAAGAACTGTTATTCCTATTCTTTATATCTTTGCCTGAAAGCCCCCTTAATTTCAAAATTATAATAATTCAGAGAAAAGGGGGTTGCATCCTTCACTTCAAGGGAGGCTCCTGTCTTCCTTAACAGACATCTGTCTTTTCAAACCAAGACGGTTCTTGGTGCCCAGTGTGGGGCCTTGAGGGCATTAAGAAAAGGAATAACATTTCCTGGGTAACCCAATTTTGTGTACTGGATATAAGAACCTTATTAGGCAGCACTATGTGGTCTGGTTTGCCCTGGTTCGGATGTCATGTGGTCGTGGCCATATTCTTCCCCTTTGCAGCTCTGTACCTAAACATGGGTCCTTTGACTAAGGCTACCATTACTGTTATCCAGTTAGTGCTGTGGGTCGATAAGGGGAGGAATTCCTGGATTTTTAACTTCCTCTGGAATGTGGGCACATGGATAAAGGGCTATCATAAACTTAGTGAATGTTTTTGGGGTTATGTTAAAAATGGTACCTTTTGTGAGGAAATGACACCAGGGGAAGCTTTCTCCCAACCCCTCAACCAGTTCTTCGGGCCTACCCCACTAGTTTTCGAAGGGTTTAGATTTCCCCTAGGTACTAGCCAAGTGTTGTTCATAGGTTTACTGTATCTGGTGCTGTTGGTAGCTCTACTCTATTTAGCACTCAAAGATAAAGTAAAATTGGCTTGGATAACTACCCAGGCACCTGCCCCGGAGCCCAAAAATGATGCCACAGAGCCTGATGCTGCCCCAGAGACTAGAGATCCTGTCCCACAGCCTGATACTGCCCAACAGCCCACCTCAGAAATGGACCACCCGAAGTGGGTGGGGGTATTGGTGAAAGGAATGCAGGAGCTGTGTCAGGACATTTGTCAGGACATGTGTCAGGAGATGGGCCAGGTGCACAAGGAAATGTGTTCAGGAGATGAGCCAGATGCGGCAGGAGATAAGCCAGGTGCTGAGGGAATACACCTCCCCAGCTAGTGAAAAAGCCTCTCCCTGCCCCAAAGAGAGTGAGTCCGAGGGTGCAGCAGACGAACCCACGGATGTTACAACTGTCCAGGTTCCAGCTGAACCAGAAGGGCAGCCAGAAGGGCAGCCACAGCCAGCAGCAGTTGCCCCTGTGCAGAGGAGGAAATATAAAACCAAATCAGTAAGACCAGTTAATGATGATGGGGAACCAGGACCCTCACAACCAGCAGGAGAGCCTGAACCTGAAATCATCACCGAGTCCCTGTCGTACGACAGTCTCCGTAACATGCGAAAAGACATTGTGCGGAGGGGACGTGAGCCTTATACAACCTGGCTGCTTTGGGTTTGGGACCTTATGGGCACAGGTGTGCAACTGGACAGTGGGGAGGCAAGGCATTTGGGTTCCTTGGCCCAAGACTCGGGTGTGGACCGGATATTTGTGACAGAGCCAGGGCCCATTTCTCTCTGGGAGCGGCTTTTAATGAGTGTGAGAGAAAGGTTCATTCACAGAGACAGAATGCAAGAGTACCATCATAAGATGCAGTGGAAGACACTCGAAGAAGGGATCCAGCAGCTAAGAGAGGTGGCAGTATTAGAGGTACTCTTTGGGAGGGATGGACAGCATGATAATGACCCCGATAGAGTCAAGTGCACAGGGCAGATGCTGTGGAACTTGGCTAAGCTAGGACCACAGCAATACACCACCTTCATTGCAACGATCAATGCTGATGACAACCGAGAAACAGTGGGCTCTCTCACCAACAAGCTCAGGAATTATGATAGTATGGTCAATGGCCCGCTGAAAGCCCATGTGTCTGCTGTGGTTAAGGACCTCAAAGAGGAGATGAAAGAGCTGAGGGAAGAGATGAGAGAGGAGATGAGGAAGATCAGTGTGGCACCAGTGCGAATCACTGGTCCCCAAGTCAGAGCACGACATCCCCCAGCTAGAGAGAGAGGGTACACCACCCAAGTTGAGCTGTGGTCTTTTCTCCGCGACCATGGGGAAGACATGAGAAGGTGGGATGGGAAACCCACGTCTGTCCTGGCAGCACGGATGCATGAACTCAAGGGGGGAGGCACTAATCGAGGGGGCTCTGCTAAGGTGAAAGTAGCCTCAGCCTCCCGTGACCAGACTGCCAGGTATTACAGGAGAGATGATGACATGTCAGACCCCCTTGAAGGCACCTCCACCATGTATGCCCAGGGACAGAATGATAACCAAGGCTAGAGGGGCCCTGCCTCTGGCCAGGAAGAGGCATGGGAGAACCGTGTTTTTTGCACGGTGTGGATCCGATGGCCTGGCACATCAGAGCCACAGAAATATGAAGCGTTGGTTGATACTGGTGCACAATGTACTCTAATGCCATTGAGATATGTGGGGGCAGAACCTGTGTCTATTGCTGGGGTGACAGGGGGATCACAGCAGCTGACCCTGTTAGAAGCTGAGGTGAGCCTGACTGGGAAAGAGTGGCAGAAACATCCACTTGTGACTGGTCCAGAGGCCCCGTGCATTTTGGGCATAGACTTCCTCCGGAACGGCTATTACAGAGACCCAAAAGGACTCAGATGGGCATTTGGGATTGCTGCTGTGGAGGCAGAGGGCATTGGGCAATTGAACACTCTGGCTGGACTATCAGAGAATCCTTCTGGACTATCAGAGAATCCTTCTGGACTCCTGAGAGTAGAACAGCAACAAGTGCCAATTGCCACCTCGGCAGTGCATCGCTGGCAGTACCGGACAAATCGAGATGCTGTGATCCCCATCCACAAGATGAGCCGTGAGCTGGAGAGCCAAGGGGTGGTGAGCAAGACCCACTCACCCTTCCACAGCCCCATCTGGCCTGTGCGCAAGTCTGACGGGGAATGGAGACTGACTGTGGACTATCATGCATTGAATGAAGTGACCCCACCACTGAGCGCTGCTGTGCCAGACATGTTGGAGCTCCAGTACGAGCTGGAGTCCAAAGCAGCAAAGTGGTACGCCACCATTGACATCGCCAATGCATTCTTCTCCATTCCTTTGGCACCAGAGTGCAGGCCTCAGTTTGCCTTCACCTGGAGGGGTGTGCAGTACACCTGGAACCGACTGCCCCAGGGGTGGAAGCACAGTCCCACCATCTGCCATGGACTGAATCCAGGCTGCACTGGAAAAGGGTGAGGCCCCAGAGCATCTGCAGTACATCGATGACATCATTGTGTGGGGGAACACAGCATCAGAAGTATTTGAGAAAGGAGAGAAAATCATCCAGATTCTCTTGGAAGCTGGTTTTGCCATCAAAAGGAGCAAAGTCAAGGGACCTGCCCGAGAGATCCAGTTCCTGGGAGTGAAGTGGCAAGATGGACGGCGTCAGATTCCCACTGAGGTCATCAATAAAATCACTGCAATGTCTCCACCGACCAACAAAAAGGAAACACAGGCTTTCCTAGGCGCCATAGGTTTCTGGAGAATGCACATCCCTGAATACAGCCAGATCGTGAGCCCTCTCTACCTGGTCACCCGCAAGAAGAACGATTTCCACTGGGGCCCTGAACAGCAGCAAGCCTTCGCCCAGATCAAGCAGGAAATTGCTCACGTGGTGGCCCTTGGCCCAGTCAGGACAGGACCCGAGGTGAAGAACGTGCTCTACTCTGTAGCCAGGAACAAGGGTCTGTCCTGGAGCCTTTGGCAGAAGGTGCCTGGGGAAACTCAAGGCTGACCACTGGGATTCTGGAGCCGAAGCTACAGAGGTTCTGAGGCCAACTACACTCCCACCGAGAAGGAAATCTTGGCTGCCTATGAAGGAGTCCAAGCTGCCTCAGAAGTCATCAGTACAGAGGCACAGCTCCTCCTGGCACCCCGACTACCGGTGCTGGGGTGGATGTTCAAGGGAAAGGTTCCCTCCACCCATCATGCCACCGATGCTACTTGGAGCAAATGGATAGCCCTCATCACACAGCGCGCCCGAATTGGAAACCCAAATCGCCCTGGGATCTTGGAAATAATTACAAACTGGCCGGAAGGTGAGACCTTTGGACTATCAGAAGAAGAAGAAGAAGAAGAGCAAGTGACCCGTGCTGAGGAAGCCCCACCGTATAATGAGCTACCAGAGAGTGAAAGACAATATGCCCTTTTCACTGATGGTTCCTGCCGGATTGTGGGTGCTAGCCGGAAATGGAAAGCTACTGTATGGAGCCCCACACGCCAAGTTGCACAAGCTACCGAAGGGGAAGGTGGATCGAGCCAGCTGGCTGAACTCAAAGCTGTCCAACTAGCTCTGGACATTGCTGAAAGAGAGAAGTGGCCAAGGCTCTACCTCTATACTGATTCATGGATGGTAGCCAATGGTCTGTGGGGTTGGCTGGAAAGGTGGAAGAAGGCCAACTGGCAGCATAGAGGAAAACCAATCTGGGCTGCTGATGACTGGAAAGACATTGCCACTCGGGTGAAGAATCTACCTGTGAAAGTCCGCCATGTAGATGCCCATGTCCCCAAGAGTCGGGCTAATGAGGAACATCGTAACAACCAACAAGTGGATCAGGCTGCAAAAATAGAGGTGTCCCAGATAGACTTGGACTGGCAACATAAGGGAGAGTTGTTCCTAGCTCGATGGGCTCATGATGCATCAGGCCATCAGGGCAGAGATGCCACCTATAAGTGGGCATGAGACCTAGGGGTGGATCTAACCATGGACAGTATCTCCCAAGTGATCCATGAATGTGAGACATGTGCTGCCATCAAACAGGCCAAGCGGGTGAAGCCCCTGTGGTATGGTGGACGATGGTCCAAATACAAGTATGGGGAGGCCTGGCAGATTGATTACATCACACTGCCTCAGACCCGCCAAGGCAAGCGCTATGTGCTCACCATGGTAGAAGCCACTACTGGGTGGCTGGAGACCTACCCTGTGCCTCATGCCACAGCCCGGAACACCATCCTAGGTCTGGAAAAGCAAGTCCTTTGGAGGCATGGTACCCCTGAGAGAATTGAATCTGACAATGGGACTCACTTCAAGAACAGCCTTATCAACACCTGGGCTAGAGAACATGGCATTGAGTGGGTGTACCATATCCCTCACCATGCACCAGCTGCAGGCAAAGTAGAACAGTGCAATGGACTGCTGAAAACCACCTTGAAAGCACTGGGTGGGGGGACTTTCAAAAACTGGGAGATGCATTTAGCAAAGGCCACCTGGTTAGTTAACACCCGAGGTTCCACCAACCGAGCAGGCCCTGCCCACTCTGAACCCCTACAAACAACATATGGGGATAAGGTTCCAGTGGTACACATGAGAGGTATGCTTGGAAAAACCGTTTGGGTTAATTCTGCCTCAAGTAAAGACGAACCCATCCGTGGGGTTGTCTTCGCACAGGGACCAGGTTGCACCTGGTGGGTGATGCAGAAAGATGGAGAGACCCGATGCATACCTCAAGGGGACCTTGTTGTGGGGTAACTACCCATGGTACTGCACTTGTACCAGTGTCTGTATGTATATATGTATATATGTATATATATATGTATATAGTTCAAGTGATGCATGTGTGTTTATAGTTAAAAGAGTTATGTTTGATGTAACATGTTAGTATGGGAAAAATTCGGGGTGGATAATGTTGGGGTTTGGGAGTTTTTGTTTTTATTTCCTCTGGAGGAATTTTCTCCCATACTATGTTACCATGTCAACAAATGACTGGGTACTCAGGGGGAAACAAAGGAACTGGCCACAGAGGGGAAGGGCCCATCTGGGGCTACTGTCCTCACCTGGGTGTGTGCTCGGCACTTGGGACTTGGTGTGGAGACGGGAGAGACTCTCTCGTCAGCACTGCGGGTTTTCCTGCCCTTTTTTTTTCCTCTCTGCTGGAAGAAACCCCGGGATCCAAAACCTGCCCTTCCCTGCCTCGCTGGGAGATGAGCTGCAGACCCTGCTCCCTCAGCCTTCGCTGCTCTGCAGCCCTGCCCGTCCCACCTGCTGAGACCTCCGGGGATCCCTATCACAGCTCCGCAGCTCGATACATCTCGCCTGCCACCTGGAAGTTGTGCTCCTACTGTGGCCTCAGCCTGCCTGGCCAGGAGAGCCCAGACAGGCCCCAGGATCAGCTGCCCAGGGAGGTTTGTGAAGCCCTTCTTGCACCCCTTTTCCCGAGATCTAATCCACCATCACTGCGTGCTCCCCGAGCTTGCTCCAGAGCGCCCCCTGCAGCCGCGGGGGAACCATCGCACCTGCCCTGCTCACCGGGAGCCGCCAGCGCCCCTGCCGGCTGTGACTGGAACTGCACCAAAGGGGAAAGGGCCTGACAGCCGAGAGAGGCTGCACTGGGTTTGTGGTTCTGTTTGCTGTCACCACTAAAGTTATTGTTGTTTATTTGCCTGTTTATATATCTGTATTTTAGTAAAGAACTGTTATTCCTATTCTTTATATCTTTGCCTGAAAGCCCCTTAATTTCAGAATTATAATAATTCAGAGAGAAGGGGGTTGCATCCTTCACTTCAAGGGAGGCTCCTGTCTTCCTTAACAGACATCTGTCTTTTCAAACCAAGACAACCAGTCACAAAGAGAGAAGACAACACTACTTGGCAGGAAACTCGCATCTTATCTCCTGTTTACATGCAAATTTTACTTGCTGTTCTCACCTCAACTACCAAATCAAGACAGCTCGGAGACCAAGGCTGCCCACGCTTTCTTCCATTTGTCAGTCCTAGCTAATGGTACTGCCTGAAGACAAACCATATCCATAACAGCTCCCTGAGTACCAGGAAAAGTTTCAACATTTTCCGTAACACAGAGGCTAAGGCTGGAACACAGAGGTTGGAAAGAACCATTGCTTTTTTTGATTAAGAAGTTTGAACACACCAACGTAAACACTACGCATTCCCACTTTTCTTGTGGCAATTCCCAAAGTCATGGGTGGTTACAACTGGAAAAATTGGACATCCTTATGTCTCTGTAAGTTCTTATATGTTTATGCTATCAATTCACAGCATGTCTTTAGGAAGGCTGTCTTCGTACCTTTTCAAACCAGCTCTACCACAATACATTCGGATGAGGGAAAGACACTCTTTTCACACATTCTCTTACTCTTGTGCGCACTTTTAGTTAAGGTGTCCTGCAATAATATTCACATGGGAAGCCAAGGAACATGTTGTATTTCAGAAGCAGCTAAAAAGAATATCCAGCAAAAATACCAGCCCCTCGTTAAGTACATCTGCCTGAAACAAAGCTAAGTTTCAACACATGCTTGTATGTTTTAAGCACCTATATTAACTAGACTTTTTTAACATTACTTGGACACAGCTGTCAGTCATAGTCATATTAAAAGGAAGAAAGGAGACTTAAACACTGAAAACAATCAGGCTAATCATCAATGAACTGATGAATAAACCGATGAATTTGTAAATCTTTCACAAAAAATTACGTTTAAACTATCAAGCACTAAACTTAAAGATCCTATCTGTCTGAAAGATGCCAACATCAGCACTGTATTTCACTGTACACTGTCACCATTAAACACCTGGAAGATTTGCAACAAAAACTGCTGTAGCTCCCAACTGTCTAGGAGAAAAACCCAATTATCCAATACAGCCTAAGATTTTTCAGAGTATACTCCTCCATAGAGGTTGCCACACACCATTTTACTGACAAACTCTGAGAATAAACATTCCATTTCTTCTGCATGTAAAATCATTCAACAATTTTTGCCTTGTACCTTAAATCATATGTTCCAGTGCTACATTCATCCAAATTCCACATCATTTGTTTTGTTTTCCTTAGCCTGTTCTGAATAAATTTGATCTTGTTCCCAAAAGATAAATATATAAAAATAAATTATTTTTCCCACCAAGTGGCTAAGGCATGATTTAGCCTTTCTAATCATTTAAGCATCTATTTAAATTTTCTGTATTTGCATGCAGGGCAATGAAGCACTCCTTCAGAATTCACTTGCTGTCTCCTCCCTTTTCTCCCCAAATTCAGCCAAAAGCTCATATTAACAATAAAATGACTGAGCCGGGTGAGCAGCAACAAGACACAAAAGACTCTCCAACAGACAACTCTCAACTTATTGCAGGTATTCCGATGTTACTGAACACAGAAAAACAAAATCAAAAATTAGGGGCAGATTTATCTTCACGCCCAATATAATAAACTGTACCTTACAAGCACAGAGTTGTAATCGCATCCACTATGCTTTTCCTTCAGATCCCTAGATCTTTCTTTAATGTGAAGTGACTGAAAATCATCTGCCTCTTTCAAGGATCAACCTTTCAAATCTCTGCAAATCTCAAGAGTAGCTTTTTCTATACAGTTAATCACTTAAATATGGCAGGCAGGAAGTAAAAAAACCATGAACTAGAATTGCTAATAAAAGAAAAGAGGATGAGAAGGATTCGGATTTGTAATAATTGGAAAACTCCTTTTCAGACAGGAAATACTTTCATTCCTTAGAAAGTGAATTTCACCATCAAGTACAGCAAAGAAACAATCCAGGGATGAATTCAACTGACTTACAAGCAAGGATAAAGACGAGGATTGAAAAACAGAAATTTGTCTTAAGTGTCATTAAGATGGTGTCACGTTTGAACCTACTTTCCAAGTGTTTCCTGAGACAACAGTGCCTCTTAATTCACTTTAGAGATGAGAAATCTCAGCTTGTTCAAGTTTCTCAAAGTTTGTATTTAAATTTTTGTATCTTTTTCTTTATAAAACCATCCAAAAAGCCTTTAGGTCACTAGGGACAGATTCATCCTCTGTTCCTCTTGCAGACCCAAGTTTCCTATGCAAAGTGGGGGAGTCTCTTTTGTTAGTTGTAGCATGAAACACCAACACTTCAGATTCAGAGCCATAAGCACTGTAAGTCAAAACATTCTAAGAAAATCTTCAAAATCACAAAGGACTAAAAATAATATTTCTATATTTCACTAATATATATATTAGTGATCTCTGTTGATGCAATAGAACACCTCACACAAAAATCCAAAAACTGATGAAACCAAGTGGCCTCTCACCTCATTATTTCTTCTCTGACCACAGCCAAGAATGGATGTGAAGAGAAAACAATAACAAGGAGAATATATTCACACTTCACACATACATTTTCTCCATTTGAAATCATACATCACTGAAAATTACAAACAAATTTAAACAAGTCAAATTAGAGTATTTGCCCAGGTTTGTTGATGCCCCATCCCTGGCAGTGTTCCAAGACCATGCTGGATGGGACTTTGAGCAAGCTGGTCTAGTGGAAGGCGTTTATTTCAAACCCCCATGGCAGGGAGTTTGAAACTACATGATTTTAAGGTCCCTTCCAGCCCACACCATTCTGTGACAAGCAGCAACTGCTACATTCTAAATCCTTGGTCATCTTTCCTAGAGTGAACTTCTCTCATCACTTCCTGACAAAGCACAAGCTTGTGATATCCACAGCATACTGCACCTGTCAGTTTCACAGTACAGTTTCTGACAGAGTGCAAATCAGGAAGACAGTTTTGGGCTGCATGCATAACTTCCTGGCTAATATCAGGCCTCTAGATACATCTTCTGCTACATAACAGAGCAGGTGAGGTTGGAGGGCACCATGAAATTCCTCTTCTTGTCCTGAATTCTAGTCAGCTTCAGTGTCCCTTCCTCTTACCACTTCACATCTGAAGCAGAAAAGGTTTCCCATCAGTTGACACTACCTAAAAAAAGTCTGGTTTCATCTTCCTTACATCTCTTCCCTACCTAAGGTAACTCAGCGTTGAACTTACCACCAAAATAACAAAATGTTCCTAAGTATTTCTTTGTTAACCATGTGTAGCTTTCCTGCATTTTCTGCAGTTACATTTAATGTATTAAATACATTAATGTATTTAGCGCTGGATGTTAAGTTACAATACATATATTGGTACGTCAGCTACTATGTTTAAGTATGTTAATCTAATGCAAACACCTTTCAACACCAAGACCACAAACTAAATTTTAACACACACCTATTTCAGCTTTTCCAGACAGAGTAACCTCCCATGAAGTCAGTTATTTTTTTAAGACTTATAAAACTGTACCCATAACATAATAAATCTGGATATTTCTTTGTTGCAGTATTATAACGGCAAAGCTGAAATTAACATCATAAGTATTTGATAGCAACTACCTGGCTATCCTCTTTTGGGAAAAGCTGTCTGGAATGAATGAGCCATGCCATGAACTAAATCATCAATATAAAATCTAAATATTTCACCAATAAAAAATTTATTTACATCATAGTCATTCCCAAACAACTTCCCGGAAGTCAAGAAATCCAAAGTTGCCTGTTAAGTACAAAATGAATTACCTCTTAAGTACAATTTCTCTCTATGAAATGTTAGCAATAATCTATTACTTTTCTCCTTTTAACAGTGGAGTATTGGCAGGGAAAAAAAAGGAAGAAAAATAACTACCCCCAAAAAATAGATTTCAGAAAGATGTTAAAAAAAGGTTTTTGGGTACTGGAAAACGGCTCAGAAAAAGAAGTTGAACTATTCTAATTACAGCATTAAGAACAAACTGCTTCAAATTATAGTAACCAGCACCATTTTACATATTTTACAGAAATCAAACAATATAGTCAATTCCCAAATAGTGTACTGTGAGAAAAAAAAAGGTGCCATTATTGGTAGAATCTCTTTTTTTTTCCAAAGTAATGGGAAAAGAGAATGACAGAACTCTAAAAAACCCAAAGGCTTTAGGCCTGCAAACACTTAGGCAAGTATGCAGCTTCATTTGCATGCCTCAGATGGTTTGCCACTGTGTTCAAGAATTTGTATTTTTGGGCCTGATGTGTTGGAATTTTTGATGTTTTTTAAAATAAACCTCATGCTTCAAATCAAACTGTGTTAATAAAAATACAAGAAGTTTCATTAAGCTAATAATCTTTAAAAAATAAATTAATAAACTTTGAAAAATTTCTCAAAACTTATAAAAAATACAAACCTATGTATTAGACTTTAAGATATCAGAGGGTGCCGGGGGAGGGGGGAGAAGGGGCTGCTATTTTTTCAAAACAACATCCAAGTGTCAAAGCACAGTTCTCACGGAACTCAAACTGCGGTCCACAACTGCTCATAACCACAGTAAAGGCAATTCATACTCTCCTTTCATAAAAGCTTAAGCATCAGAAGGCAGGATTAGCTGCATACACAGCATGAACAACTCGCTTGTCAATTTCATGTAAGAGACAGTGTTATCACTGACATCACACAGAGATATTAACAGTTTTGACTTTTTCTTAAGCAGATAAAAACTCCCAAAATAACATAATAACAAAGCTTTTCAGGGTGAGAAAAAAAAAAAAAGAAAAAAGACCCTCACAAAATCCAAATAAAAAGCCAAAATTACAACAGCTATCTAGAACAAAACAAGTGAAAGAAAAATCTGCTTGAATTACAATGTATTAAAGGACTAACAAAATCTTATTCAAAAATGTTTTTTTGGCAGGAAGATTTCCTCATGATACTTATCTCAGACCCGATCAAGAAGAGTGAATTTGCACCTTCTAATTTGTTTGTGGAATATTTTTCTCCACTTGGTTCTTATCTCATTGTTACATCAGGTATTTCACAGCTGGTAAAAGTATGGGGTAAGTAAAACCTGTTGGATCTAATCAAAGAAATCTTCACTCTAGTTTTTCACTCACTGTCCTTTACAACATCACACTCATTTAGGTTTCAAATTTCCAACAACATGGAGGAATTTCCCTCTTGCCTCCAAGCTGTAATGCTACAGGAGAACCAGGTTCACCAATGTTTGTAGACACCCACAACAGTTTCTATGTCTCACAAGAATGTTAATACAGAACTGCATCTGCAGGCATATAAGTCAAAGGATACTCAATTAATTAAGGACTTGTAGGTAAGACTGCTTTGCTTAACACTGCAAAAATACTCAACCTAGAACACCTGGTGACTCTGTGCTCACCATTTGTCCCACACACTTCCCCTGAAATTTGATTCTTGACAAATACCCACAGTACATCTTCCCTCAGCAGAATGGAGAAGACAAAGAAAGACCAAGCATTTACTGCGCATACTTCCATAAAAAACACCCACCACTTCCCTCACCTGACTTAAGGCAATTATACAAGCCAGGAAATGCCTGCAAAAAGCATTTAAAATCTGAAAAGTGGAAGATCAACTTGAGCTAACCACTGTAGACTATCCATACTTTGGACGAACAAGACCCTCTGTATCTTTTCTTTGTTTGTACTCTTGCTGATTTCAAGGCCATGCCTCCTCAAGTTAACCCATTCAAAAGTTTGGAAGGGAGTTCAGTTGCACTGATACTCCATGTATTTAACTTATGAAAAATCCAATCAATTTGTTTCCAACTATATACTATGCTGAAAAGGAGTAACTACAATTCCGTTAGAGAAGGTCATATGCAGTTTTTAAAGATTTTTAATAAAATGCCTTATGGACAGGTAGATTCTAAGGGCTTGTATGATAAAAGCTTGAAACTCCAAATTACTTTGCTGCAACCTGAGAGGCATAACATGCAGCACAATACCATTAACTTCAATTGGTCCCTTAATAAAACCACTTCAAATAGGCCTTTTGAAAAAAATTGTCAGAAAAATTTTGCATCCAGCCCCATTCATATAGCTGCAGGTGCAAGATAAACAAATTGACCATTATGAGAGATAGATTTTTGGACATGTGATTTAAAAGCTTCTTCTCCCCTCACTTTGCTTAAATGAAACACCTCTGTCTTCCATATTTATTAATCCTATCTTGATGACACCAGAAATCTCTCTCCACTGCTAAAATCTGTCCTGATGTCATATCCTGTCTTTTGAACACTGCTGGCCTGGGAGAAAGGAAAAGAAGGCAGCAGACTATTCTACCTTTTCAAACACTCAGTGAAGACAAAGAGTTGTCCTTAGTGGACAGAAAACAGTCCTGGTACTAGTGCCTACTCTTATCAACACAAGCCAAGAATTTTTTTCTTTGTTGTTTTCGAGGCAACAAAATCTGTAATCTGAAAGATCACAACAACTAACAAAGGCCACAACTTTTTTTTTTAAATTATTTTACATGAGCATAAAGTCATGAATGTTGAATCCTGCAGAAACATGGAAGAGGACTCTTGTGGATGTAGTAACCAGTTGCTGCTCTACAATTTGGCAAGACTATTTCACTTTTGCCAAGCAATTGGAACCAATCTTCAGGCTTATATGAAGAAACAGCATTTGCAGCATTCTAGCCCAACCATGTTCTACCATTGTCAGGAATGCAAAAAAAACCTCCATGATCCTAACTATGCTGTTCCTTGGCTAGATGCTGTGGAATGGTGCTTTAGAAGTCTGACATGCCGTACCAAGTGCCAGAAGCACCACTCGAAGTGCCGCACCTTTAAGCCCTGCCCACCCAGAATAAAAAATTTCTTTTACTTTCTTGGATCAGGAAGATACTCTTCTGCTGCAGAAGAAAGACTTGACATCCACAGAGAACTGCTCAGCTTCAAATTTCCACCAAACTCAGGCTGATGGCAGGAATCAGGAAGTGATAAATTATAAATAAAAATACTCACTATGATAAATAAAAGTTTGCACTGTTTTTATGAAGTCAGGACTGCTGCCAAGTTACGAATTTCTTTGAGAAAATAAACAGGTGGTTCAGCTTCAATATGGATCAGCACCTCTGTAGAGTGTTAAAGTCATAGTCTTAGTATACAACTACCAAAACCATAAGAAGTAGAGTGAGTCAGTGCTGACCTCTGTTTATCCTTAGAGATATGCAACACTTTGCACTCAGTTAAATCTGCCACAGACATAAAAATCAATAATGCTGTCACATTTTAGTTTCATGTCCACCTTCAACATGCTATAAAAGCCTACTCAATTATGCGGCCTGTAACAGAGAGAATTCTGAGCACTGGGCAGGCACAGCTCAGTTCCCATACCACTGACAGACTGCAGTTTACTCTCCATCACTAGTATACCTTCCAGTTGATGAACACTGCTATCACTGTGCCAGTGTGCCAAGTGGAGGCTCTTAAAATAGCACATTGAACTAAGTGGCATATCTTTAAGTGTCACTGTATGTCTTGGTTTGAAAAGACAGATGTCTGTTAAGGAAGACAGGAGCCTCCCTTGAAGTGAAGGGATGCAACCCCCTTCTCTCTGAATTATTATAATTTTGAAATTAAGGGGCTTTCAGGCAAAGATATAAAGAATAGGAATAACAGTTCTTTACTAAAATACAGATATATAAACAGGCAAACAAACAACAATAACTACAGTGGTGACAGCAAACAGAACCACAAACCCAGTGCCAGCCTCTCTTGGCTGTCAGGCCCTTTCCCCTTTGGTGCAGTTCCAGTCACAGCCAGCAGGGGCGCTGGCGGCTCCCGGTGAGCAGGGCAGGTGCGATGGTTCCCCCGCGGCTGCAGGGGGCGCTCCGGAGCGAGCTCGGGGAGCACGCAGTAGTGGCGGCCTGGGGTCCGGGAAGGGATGGAAGAAAGGCTTCACAAACCTCCTGGGCAGCTGATCCTGGGGGGATCTGTCCAGGCTCTCCTGGCCAGGCAGGCTGGGGCAGCAGTAGGAGCACAAATTCCGGGTGGCAGGCGAGATGTATCGAGCTGCGGAGCTGTGGTAGGAAACCCCCGGAGGTCTCGGCAGGCAGGACAGGCAGGGCTACAGAGTAGCGAAGGCTGAGGCAGCAGGGTCTGCAGCTCAGCTCCCAGCGAGGCAGGGAAGGACAGGTTTTGGATCCTGGGGTTTCTCCAGCAGAGAGGAAAAAATGGCAGGAAAACGCGCAGTGCTGATGAGAGTGGTCTGCCCTCCTCCACACAAGTCCCGAGTCCCGGGCACACGCCCAGGTGAGGACAGTAGCCCCCAGATGGGCTCCGCCCCTCCGTGGCCAGTTCTTTTGTTTCTTCCAAGTACCCAGCCATTTGTTCCCTTGGTAAAATAGTATGGGAGAAAATTCCTCAAGAGAAAAGAAAGGGAAGTCCCAAACCCCCACACTGTATTAAACTAAATTGCTGCCATCAAATATGGAGACAAAAGAAAAAAAGTTTGCTCATTTTGGTTAAATACCATAGAAGAAATTATGTTATTAGGTCATTTCCCTTTTTTCCTGCAAATATCAAACCCAAGAAGTAGTCTGATTAATTTATTTGGGGAATTAGGATTACCAGTCAAGAAATCAACAAGTTTAAGTGCTCTCACACAAAAACAAACCAACATAAAGAGTAAAAAATTCAAGGATGTTCATAGTACATAAAAAGCATACACAGGACTTGCATGGATACCACAGATACCTGAAGGTGTAAGCCCAACTTCGGCATGACCACACTAGAAGTTTTTAAACCCCTTGCTTAGGGGCAGTGAAGTTTCCTGGAGTACTGCATGACTTTCATACTGGTAACTTTGCAAGCACTGAAATAAAGAGGGAATTCACCACTCTTCAGAAATGTACAAACTCTAAAAATACTAAGACAGCTCCCTTTTCTGGCCTTCCTCATCCATCGAGTAAACAGAGTATCACAGGCCACTTCAAAAAAACCAAAACGTATCACTGGAAAAACTGAAGAAAAAAGCTTTTTAAAGTATTACATTACTTTCTGTTTAAGTGAAAAGAAAAGCCTTCTATTACCCTTTTCTCATTACATATTTGTATGGTTCCTAGTTGGCAGATAACTATTTGTCAGCTTGAGTGGAAAATTTTGCCTAAGCTTTGCAATTTCCCTTGGATCTTAAAAATTAATACTGGAGTCTCCTGCAACTCCCAAACATGCTGCAAAGTCTACAGGTCTCAGTAGTAAGTGAAATTCACTTAAAGTACAGTTCAACAGTAAATTAAACCTTCTTGTACAAAAGTGTCAGAGTCAAGACCACAAAACAGCAGCAGCAACATCAAAGCAACACTTCCGCATTCAAGGAATTTAAGGATGTCTTTTGCTTTAACACAGTATCTTACTGTATGTGACAAGCTTCCACTGAATGAGATGAGCCATTCATTTTGACCACAGGCTGTGCCCACACCGCTCAAGTCACACATGCACACTACTAAGTTGTTTGCTGTATGCATGAATCCAATTGTATTCACAAGAGCTCGGAGAATGAAATTAGTTGTCTACAAACCAGGACAGCAACCCTTGAGAAAGAGGAAGATGAGAACGAAGTATTTAAATGGGGTATTGAGCAACTCCAGAAGAGTTTATTTTCATCCTTAACAAAGGCACAGTAAGATTAGTCATAATGCACTTCAGCTTGGTAGATCAGTTCACAAGATGCAAATCACTATCTGCAGCTAGAGAGACCTTACTTTATAGATGTTTAAAAGGGATCACATTCAGATTTCTTTTTTGCTATAAACTTTACACAGGAAATAATGACATAGCAGAATCAAGTACAAAGAAGTGGAATAAACAAGACTTCTTGCAAGGACCCATTACCTTTTAAAGTCTCTCAGGTACTCTTAGCGCTCACAGAAAGAATGGATGCACTTCAGCTTCTTACTCAAGAACTACAATGCATGCACAAGCGCAGGATACACATATTAGCAAATGGAAAATAAACTCCTCTGGGTGCCTCAACTAGTGCACAGAGATCAAGATAATTAGATATGCCATAGAATTGCTAATTTAGAAGCTGAGAATGAGGACAGTATGGAATGAAAAACTCACAGAGGCACTTCACCTATCACAGACTGCATATAGTTCCTTTGCACAAAGACAATCAAGGGGAAAACAGCAACAAAATGAGACCACACAAGCACATAAAGTAGAAGATACACAGCAAATGCACCTCCTCCTGTGGACTAGCTCACAGGTCAGAGATGCCCACAAATCACAACAAACTACATCAACTTCTAATTTAATTCTATTTCACAACACAAATGAGATCTCAAACTTATTTACTACTCGGAACTTGTGGAAAGTGAAATCATTATAGCCATGATGTTATAGCAGATGGTTGGAGAGTTCCCCTTCACATGCCAGTTAAGCATGCCACAAGTCTGGAAGCCACTTGAGATACATCCAGTCTCCACCCTGTTACTACTCTACAACTGAATGACTTTCTAACAATATGGAATGAAAATTACATGAAAAACAACTTAAGCTATACAATGCTTAAACTATCAACTGCACAGTCAAGTTGCACCCAAGTTACCTGAAGTGACAAATCCTCTAATTGAGACAGTTTGAATGGCAATTCAATTCAGGCTAAATATTAAGTTGTGCAGTTTCTCACACCTCATTGCATAGAAGTATTTGCACCAGGTATTTTTTCTTCATCTTGGATCAACTGTATGGTTTCCATTTCTGGCAATGCTTTTCAAGAAGGGAAATAGAATACCCATTCAAAGCAATACAAAATTCACAGAATCCAAATACTTCCAGCTACTTCTAAACATTTCCATCCCAGCAAAGACATTGTTAGCTCACTGAGAAGCCCAAGAATTGAACATTTAGCACTGCTTCATAGGAGGGACAGTATTTGTCAGGCCAAATTACAGATACTTGCAAGACAAATCATGAGGCAACATTCAAATATCATAAACTGAGAAGAAATATCAATGCCTTAGAAGATCTAGTTACTGAAAAAGACCCACAGACTACATGACAAACACACGTACACAGCTTGAAGTGTTTCTTCCATCTTTAACAGATGAATGTGAAAGCTGGAAACCAACTACAGGAATAACCAGAGAGGCTAAAAGCCATTGAGAACAACCAATTTTAAATCAAGAGATTTAGAAGGAATGAATTTAAGACAAATCCCTCAGCTTATTAAAATGTTCAGTCACCTCCAGATACCACAAGACAAAGGGCAAAATAAAGAAATCAGTCTTTTTAGTGACAGGAGTGCTACTGGTAGCAAGATGAATGGCATTAATTCTTGAGATAAAAATCTCTTTCAGAGATTTACAGAGTAACAGCTAACAGGAATACTGAGATTTGGTAGGACAGGCCAGTACTAGAAGTGCCCAGCCTTGCTCATGTATCAAGTTAAGTTCAATAGCAAACAGAAGTTTCATTGCTTCTTGAACAATATTAACCTTCCAAAAGAATTCAGTAGCTTTCTAGAACCAGAAAGAGATCAGAGACAAAGAAATCAGGTTTGCCTAATCTATTAAAAATCTCTTGGATATCTGCATGCCTACACAGACCAGCAAAAGGATGATTACTGGAACAGAACTGTTAGCCTCTGCTATGCTCAGCATGCTGTACTGGGTCATTTATTTTTCTGGGTCTCAAATTTTCATTTTTAAGTTGGATCATTTTCCTCTTTCATGCTCTACTGTATTTACAGAGTATAGACTATTGCCAACTACATGCTCAACATTGGTTGCAACAATATGGCCTTGATGCCCCTGTAATTGTTAAGTACTGGAATTTTCATCTGCTGCCAACTAGTTTTGTTACTTTACCAAGTGACCAGCAGTTCCATATCTCTTTCAGACATGCATAGAGACATGGCAACAGCTTGGATATTAGGTTCTAATGCCAAGCTACAGCTCTTTAAAAGCTACATTTTTGTAAGAAATTATCTTCCAGCACTTGCTATTACCAGAAGCCAATGAATGGTAACGCAGAGAATACTCCTTCCCTACATCACTCCCCTACACTGGGCTCTGGAATAACCTTACATATATAGTCACATGTTTAGAGTACTCTGTACAGCCAAGTGAAAAACAAGACAAATGCAGGTAAGTTAGTGTCACCAGGAGTTCATCAGCGTAGGAGAAAGAAAAACTCCTTTGTGGGGATCCAGTGGTTCCTAACCCCTGGTTTCCAAATAAGGTTACCAACACTTCTAAGAGGGTTTCCCTGGGCAACCAAGAACTACAGCTTCTGTTTGGCACACTTAACTTTTCAGTCACAAATGGTACCCAGACAAGTAATTTGGAACAAGATCTCCAGAAGACAGCAAGGGTATCAAGCTTATACTCACAAAAGAAAAATAACTAATCGCAGTTTTCCAGAATTGAGGTCACTTGGACTACCTACTCATGCTGCTTCATAAGTTTGCATGAATTCTCCTTCTGACTTACTAGTAATTAAGTTAATATTAATGGGTACATTTTGGATGGCATGATCTAAATGTACTAAATAAAATTTTTAAAAAAGGGCAATTTCACAGTGCAAGTACAGTATTAACTATCCTTAAAGTAGAAAAGGTCCTTTTTAACTTTTCTTCAATTGAAAGCTTTCTAAACCCTGTTCCCTTTTTGTTCCTTTGAGAAAATGGAGAGAAAATTGCCATTTACAGCTTAGTTCCTGCTTCCAAAATACCCCTTTAACTTTTTTTATTATTTTTATGGTGGATATAAATCGCACCAAATTGTCAAATCACAGCTATTTTCTATACTACCTATACAAATACGGCTAATTTCTGGCAAGTCATAAAACAATTATGACTGAATTCCTGTAGCCCTTTGATATTCCAGCTTGCCTGAAGGGCTTCAAAGCCATCTTAAGGCAACACTAAACATCTAATTTCCAGAAGGCACAGAAGGAAAAAAAGGCGTATCAATTCTCACATGTTCAAACATGAACACACCAAAAGCTTAGCACTGGGATGATTGTGTTTAAAAGTGACTTAGAACAAACAGATAAGATACAGCAATGGTTCAAATCAACACTGCTTCACAGAAGGTAAAGACACCTTGAGACAGAGGTCATAAAGCACACTATGCCTGATTCCCCAGCACTTTCTGCAAGTTGGGAAGCACATTTTCTTGCTTGAGCATTCAGCTCTTACCCCTTCTTGTGTGGAAGCAAAGAAAGGGGTGACAAATAATCATAACCCATAAAGGGAAAAGCAGAAACTGTCAAAGTCTGTAGAGGAAGCAAAGATATGATCTTTCCCCTTACGGTACTGATATTGCCAGTAGCAAACTACAAATACTTAGAGATTCAACAATGACAGGAACCTGAGAATTTCTATAGGTGTGTTTTACATTTCAATCATTACTATTTTTAATATGGAAGGGTCTCTCCTTCATTTAAGCTGGGGATGCTGGTTCTTTGTGTACCAACATGATTTCTGATAACCATGAAAAAATCCCTGAGAAAGGCAAGGGGACAACACGATAACCCCTTTAAATAACAACAGCAACATTTTTGCCTCTTAACCTGGAATTTCAAAGAGATTTAACTGAACAAATTGGAGACTGATTACTATATTTCTTTACATGAGAGAAACTCTCATATTGGCCATATAAAACACTGTTTGAGTAACATAATTCACATTGGTGTAGACACATAAAAAATGCAAAATATCTTCAGATTCCATGCTATTTAAGTGTCTGCTGTTTTTTGGTAAAAGCTAAAAACTTTTTGCCAATAATTCCTACTGTGTGTAGGCCCAAATGAATGTAAATACACAGAGTCAATATTAAATCAGAATTATGGACTCTCTATTCTAGAGTTGTATAAATGAGTACATGCAAAATTTGTATAAATGAGGCACATGCACCCATGTGACATTTTTTCTCCTCACAGAATGAATTTGCAGGTTCTACAGGTGCTGCAGAAAATTAGCAACTTCCAAAACCACTAAATCACAAAAATAACCAAAACCAAAAACCAACAAACAATGACAATTTCATCTAAATCCATCCTCTGAAGAATAAGTACCAATCTGGTAATCTCTAACAATTGGTTTGGTCAATAAAGGGAGAGTAACCTTTAATATTTGGCCTTTCCTGATTAAGAGCCCACCTTCCATTCTTTTGTAGCACTTTTGAAAATGTGCTTCTCATGATCATTTAGAATTTTCCCTAATTTTTATGAAGCCCACTCTTCTTAGCTTTGGGAAGGAAAATGACAAAAAGCCTTTCAATCTCATACCTGACTGCTGCTGGAGGCATTTTGCATGTAGGCAGTGTATCCCAAATCTGCAGTTAAATCATTGGGCCCTCAGTGGGCCCCCACATTGGTTTTGCAAAAATTGTTATACAAATGGTTTAGACACCAGCTATGTAACATTAATGTACAGTACAACAGGCTGCAGAGAAATGTATGAAAGAAAATAACTCTCTCCAGAGAGCAGGAAGAAGCCTTTTCTTTAGTGCCTGATTGCATGCCCGTCTAATACAACATTAATTGCCTTCAGTGTTTTTCATACAAAGACACAGAAGCCAGTTTTCTTTTATTTTAGAATAAAACTGTTCAGTAAAAGAATGTTCCAGAAGTTTTCTGAGTTTAGAATAAGTGATTGAAGTTTCAAGGCAAACAATCTGATCTAATCACTGTATTAGGTTCCAAAATCACTTATTTTTAAAAGCTAAAACAAAGCCTATAAAATTACAATATATGTAAACACATTTACAGATTTGTGTGCTAGCTCTATATCTTAAAATAGTACAAACATATCAAATGCTTGTTAAACTGATTTCAAAAATCAGAGGTTAATTTAGATTTTAACCAAGAAAATATTGTTGTCTAGATCTAATGACAGACTACAACAGAAGGAACTTAAATCAGAAAGTAAAAATTTTCATTGTCTAGACTAAACATATGACAACCTCCCCACCTAAACTACTCCTAAACACAAATTAAAAAAAAAAAAAAAAAACACAAAAAACCCCCCAAAACCACAAAAACAAACAAACAAAAAAACCCCAAACAAACAAAAACTCCCACAACCAAAAAAAAACAAACACCCAAGCCACAACTTAAATATTCCATATTGAAACACAAGAGCTACTTTTAACTGTAAGCTTAAAATGTCAATCTACAAGTAGTGCATTAGTATTTCAACTAAAGTAAATTTCAGTTCAGGCACTAAGACAAAAATGTAAGGAAATATTCTGCAGTCCAAGATCAGTAATCTAATACAAATAAACTTTTGTTTCAATACCTGCAAGGTCTGCAGCAATTGTTTAACTTTGCCTCTATTTAATCACAAATTCAAGGAAGTAACCTAATGTAGATCTGCTTCATAGAAACCAATTTGTTTCTATTTAGTTTCCAGGCAACACCCACAAGAAGAGCAGTGCTAGGATGGGATAGCAGTGCCTGCAGAAGCAAACTGATGCTGGTTGCCTTATTTGATTTAGGTTCAAGGGCTGGTCTTGGTGCATTTGCACACGACTGGCAAAGACATTTAAAGAACTTGGATGGAGCTACTTCACAGTAATTGATACACAAATAACTTACAGCACTCTTCAGTCACCTGTAATAACTTTTATTAAAAAAATTACCCAGGGAAGATTTATACAGAGAATAATAAAAGCTGACATCATTAGAAGAAAGGATACTAGGTAATTACAGAGACTGGTTAGAGAGTTATTACCTCCCCATATATGCACAGAGAAGAGTTTAAGATCACAAGATAGGTAATACATTTATATGTTCTGGTTACCTTTTTCTTAAGAAAAAGAGTCTTACACTAGGACCAATCCCAAAAAAACAAAATTACAGCCTGAGAAGTCTTCTTGAAGTACTCCCATTCTTCAAATAGTAAGGATAATGCAAATGTATTGCTACATGGTCACTTCTATTAACCTAACTGTAATGAATTAACAAGTAGACTATACATTACGGGTAGAATATTTTTTGTTGAAAACACATCACAGCAATATTCTGCAGAAATAGGCTAAAACCTGGCACATCTGAAAGGGGCCAAAAAAACCCTCACCAAATTTAAGTTGGGACCTTTTGTTTTAGAATATTTACTACGTACAAGAGGAAGCATTTACAATACTCACAGAATTATTACAATACTCACACACTTAATTAAAAAAAAAAAACACTTCAGACACATTAGTGACAGCCAGGCAAGGAAATAACAACTTGAGTGCCAAAAGGATTTAGTCTTAACAGTGCAGGAATTTTATCGCAGACAGGAGCAGACCTTTGCAGCTGTAAGAAACATAACCTTTATAGCAGTAACAACAAAACAGATTAGGAATCTTCACAGAGGATTAGGAATCTTACAGAGAAGTTCACAAGAGCAGTATCTCCTGATTTCGATATTGCAAACAAAGATTTCTTTGGAAATCTCTAAAGGAAAGACTAAAAGCAATATGTTTACAAAGCATACCTTTGGGGGTTTTTTTAACTCTCAAAAAAATATTTATTCTTTCTAAGTATTTCTCTTACCATTATCTTTTTATTCCTTGCTATTGCTCTTGCCAACGCCAGCTCACTATTTTTTAGATACCAGAAATATACCTTTTGAGGACTTTTTTGTCCAGCTAACTGACCTTGCCCAAAATTAGTTCAACTGCACTTCCATCCTCCTGTCAGCTATTAAGTTTAGGGAATGATTTACACAAATACTTTCCACATTCAGTCTTCAAACACAACAAAACCCATCCACAGGCTTCCTCCCCATTTCTTGAAAACACCAGTGCAAATCCTGTGCAGAGTTATCCACTGGCAGTTGATGTCCACCTCTGTCTCCTTGTCGGCCTGTCCATTGGGTCCCTCCCTCGCATGCTGCCTGTGCTGCACAGGAGTCAGGCTCTGGAATACAGCACTTGCTGGGCCAGCGCTCAGCAAAACAACACCCCGAGCCCTGCAAGACACAGGAGGGGCAAGCGAGCGCACGCTGCATGCAGGACACAGACCCCACGCAGCACCTCCGCTTAGCAGGCATTCCTCTAGTGAAAGGCAGCAACTGGACAGTGGGTGCAAAGGGGTAGGCACCGGATCTGGCCAAAAAGAACTAACCTTACTATTCTGCTCATTAGCATCCATTTCTTTCCCTTAGCAAAAGCTTAGGAGACAAAACACAATGCCATCTCAAAAAAACAGTGCAATAGTGCACTACTCTTTTAAAAGTGAAAGGTTTTCAACTTTTTATGTTTAGAGATATTTAAAGAAACACTTTTTAAAAACTATTTCAAAGCAATATTCATTAAGATCTTTTCACAGAAACAGACTGGAGACTGTACACATTTCAATATCCTTGACTCTTTCACATAGTTTTGCTTTTCCTTCTAGCCATATTAAGTCATTTTAAGACCTGAAGAGTGTCCAGAATTACAGTGTGCCCACAGGCTGGCCAAGAAGAAAAAACTAACAAAGCTAAAACATAACAGAAAAATATCCAAGAAGTCAACAACAAAAAAATGAAAAACAAAAAAACAAAGCCACAAAAATAAAAATAATCTGGCAGTATCCTAACTAAAAATACCTGCCCTTGAATATTACACCAGATCCGTGCAGCTCCATGTTCAGAGAGCACACAAGATTTCAAGTTAAATCCACCTCTCTCCTGCTTTTCAGTAAAGCATGATGCTAGTGCTGTGACGACACCAATTCCCACTGTGTAAATTGTATTTACCAAGTTTTTCAATAAAATACTCACTTGGAATTTACATTATGTAAAATAAAATGTGCATATTTTTTGTTATTATAGAGTCTTGTACTGGATAACAAGAGGAATTAAAGTTCCACTAATCCATTTAATACCTATCAATCAAAACCGCGCAAGAAAAATTCACTACGAGAAAGGCTGCTTTGAGTAACAGCAAATATTTTTGAACCTGTCATTTTTCCACACAGATGATGGAAAACAACATGATTGCTGGCCTCTAGCCCACAGTGTCAAGTAGTTCTGTTTCCACTGAATCTCCACATTATTCTTTTCTGGATTACTTGCCCTTTAAAGCTTGCAGATAAAAGGTGAAATATTGTCTCCATGTCCCCTACACCTTATCTGTCAACCCCCATTTCAAGATGTATGTTATGTTCACATTACTACTATGTAGAATGAGCAAAGCAATTAGTGTCTCACTGAATTGGGCAGAATTCTTCTGTACAAGCTTTAGAACACCAGGCACAAATAGTAAATTTAGACTTACTGCAAACCACAGTATGAATCATCAGCAAGATCAATCCACGTTGCACTGCTCATTCAGTTCTGCTCTTCTTTTGCTTTGTTATGTAAAATAATTCACTTTGTCCTTGTAACAGTTTGAAATCAGAAACACCTATGCAAGTATTTACCCTTATGAACAAGATGCCCTATGAAAAATACATCCATCCTACTGTGTATAGTCATTTCTTGTCTTATACAGAATTATGGACAAGTCACTGAAGTCATACAGTTGCAATCTGTATGCATCAGCTGCTCAGAATATGTCTGAATTGCATTTAAAAGAAATTACAGTTGATCTATCTTTTAGATGACATTACAGCTGTCAAAACTTCTGTTACTAGAGTGTGCACAAATTTTAAAATCAAACTCCACGGAGCTCAGAGAAACAAACCTGTATTTCTCTAGAAAGCCAGAGTCAGTGCAGAAGTTTGGCACACGATGAACTGTGTGATACAGCCCATATTTGGCAAGCAAGGGAGAGAGTTAAGCCGAAGATACTGATAAGAAACTCTCTGATGACATACATATATAGATTTAATTTTAAAATCAATTCCCACACAGATATTTAAGTAAGCATACAAATATTTTATATACTAGTCTGTTCCTCCAGCTCCTTATTTACTAAAAGGCACATCAAAAATGCAAAAATCACATAAAAAGCAAACATCTTGAATTACAAGCTAAATGTTTTATGATAAGATGAGACATCATAATTTTCATACAAACATATACAAGTGTTAGAATTTGACTGTTCCTTTGCCTTCATATACTTTATCAATCACTTCAAGGAAGGGAAGAAAGAGGATGATCACCTATCAACTAAATTCTGCTGGTTTAAAATTGCAGGTATTTGTCACAACAATCTTATATTAAATAATGTTGTCAAAATTCAGCATTTTAGCAGCCTATAGACCTAATTCTGGATTAAACATTTATAAATTAACTGTGTTTTCCCCAGCTATTGCAAGTATCATCAACAGGCTTTTCATTCAGGTTGCCACTATCAAGTTGCCTTTTTTATAGATTCTACCAGAATAAAGGATAGATTAATCCCCTTCAACATTTCTCCCCAAAACTTGAATGAAATATTATAGAAAACCCCAAAATCAAGCTCAAACCAAACACAAAAACCCCAATCCTAACCATACTGCATAACATTGTTACAATAATAGCCTTCACACTTAAACAGTACCACAAAAAAAAGTAACAAATATATGTCCAACATTTTACAACTTACTAAATCTTAACAGACGTAATTATGCCTGCAGTTCATATTGCCTAACCTGTAATTGCAAAAAATACATGATTTAAACATTTCTGAAACATTTATTTTTCTAAGGATAAAATCTCCACACATGTAAACAGAGTCACAACAATAAATACTGAACAACAGAGTTGTTTTCATTTCAAACGTATGTTAACAAATTTAACTATCTCCAGTTTTAATATTGAGGTATCTTCTCCTTCATCTTACAAAAAAAAAAAGGATAGATTTGATCTTATACAGAGTAATCTGGTTTTCTCTAATTCAAGCAAGTATTATTTCACAGCTAGGCAAAAATCTTTTGTATGACAGCTCTGAAACTACACTTCCTGCCATCTAAAATCTAGAAGAGTTGCAATCAGCAAATATTATTATTGTAGCTTTATTAAGAAGTAACTAGAGCTTCTTAAAGCTAAAAATACTGTTCCAGCAACTAAACGTTATACAAATTTAACCTAATGTGAAATAAATAACCAAGGTCAATATTTTAAAACTTAGGAGGGTCAGAATTGATTGGCAGTTTCTGACAGAAATCAGCATTTGCCCTTGCAGAAACATGCTTGCAGGGAGAAGAAATGTAAATAGAAGTAGCACCCTTCCCATGCAGGGATATGAAAAAAAGCACACACTAAATACATAAATCACACAACTAAACCACATAAACTGTGCAAATAGACTTTAAAAGGTTTTCGACACTGGAGGATGTAGCAGTCCTATTATTTCCTTTTTTTTTTCCCCACATGGTTTACTTTTGAATAAAGCCTAAATATTGGCTTTGAATATGATTATTTTTTGAGCCATATCAGCAAGGGGAAATTATTTATTGCAAATCAGGTTTCCTGTACACATAGTATCTTAAAATCAAAGCCACCAAATATTTACTGATGTCACTCGTGTCAATATAAAACATGATAGCTTTCTTATATTCAAATTCTTTTCACTTTCTTTTAAGTCTGTGAAATGCCCTTTTGATTTGCATGTGGCTGAATTAGAAAGTGCACCTAAAACCACATGTGTATTTTTAAAGCCATTCATCTTTCTATTCAGTAGTAACAAAATTAAATCTCAGGAGTTTCCTGTTAAACAAATGAGGTTCTTCACCAGATATCAGTCATTTCATGCGACCATTTTGCAACTAAGAGCAACAACTGCCCTAAAAGACGCAGATGGATGAAAAAGAAATTCCTGAGTGCCTATCATACTTAGATGGTTAGGCTCAGGCAAATTTAAGAGGGGAAAAAAGCAAAGAAAATGGACCTAAAAATAACACAAGTTCTTACAAGTGTAGCTAAATATTCTACTAAAACACATAGCATAAAATTGGTTGCCTGTATAGTAATCTTGATGATCTGCCTGCACTAACTGATATGAAAAGAAAACTTCAGTCATCTGGGAAGAATGCACTTGTGGGTCCCTATCCTCACACCACTCAGTTCACTAAAATTAATAGAGTTAAGACTCTCTCATTGACTTTAAATGGAGCACAAAATGATTTTTTTAACAGTTAAAAACCATGGAAAGGAAAAATTATTAAGCAAGAATAGTAAAAGGCATCTTTTACAGTAACTAAATATATTCCAAACTGTTATGATTCACTAAAATCTGATTCAGCATCTACAGACAACCTTAATGAAAACAACCAATGCTGGAAATGTGAACTTTCTAGAAGACTACTACAGTTGGTCCTTCCTGTAGAAGAATACCAAGCAGCTTTATTTCCACCAGTTTGCCATATCACTGTAAAACTTATTGAGCTAAGAGAAGCACTAAGTAGCCTTGCTCTCAGCTCCACAAAGAAAAGTAACATCTCCCACTTTTAAAGTTACAACATTCCAGTCACCAAATCAATATGTTCACATTGACTAAGCTATTAGCACAGAAGTACTGCCCACCCTTCTTTTTCTTTAGTAGGAAAAAATTTAGTTTGTCAAAATGTATTGCTAATTAACAAATTTAACTACCTGGAACACACTAATTCCAATGCTGTATTTGAGGTGTGCTCACTGGTCATCAAAACACAAAAGATATGTTTCGTTATCCAACTGAAATACTGTAAGAGAAAGAGTAAGTCAAGCAACTGTTGAAGAGCATCAGCATTTGTTAGGCAAAAAGAAGAAAATATTGCTTAGCATCCCTACAATTAATGAGACATGACACAAGAACAACAGCTCCTCTTTCGGAGGCAGTTAACCACAATCTGGTGACACACCTTGTTTCACAGACATGCTTTAAAATACTTCACTTCTACATACTGGACTATTTTCATCACATGAATAATGAAAGGTAAGTAGCACATGGCTTGAAATAAAGGTAGAATCTTAAAAATTCTCAGTATCTTCTCTTAATCAATTTACATCAGCATCACAGACAAGATTTGCAACCAGCAGCATTTGTGAATGCATGATGATCCTGGTGAGCTTTTGTCTAGCAAATGCTACTCAAAATTGAGTCTGGGCATGACTCCACTCTCTTTAATGCGACAGGCAGTCTCCTTGCCACCCCCCCATGAAACTACTCATGGAAATCAGACAGCGGGAGCAGGCCATTAAATGGGATAAAGTAAAAAACCAATCACTGCACACTCCTGTATGCTCCACCATGCAAGGATAAACATAGGCACTCATAAGGCAAACAAAGCAATAAAACCACTGCCAAGCTCAGGATTTTAAGGTGAGACAGTCTGAAAGATGAAGAGTACTATTTTATTAGGTCACTCAAGCTTATCTACACTTTGTCCCCTGTTAGCCACCATCACCCTTCCATCCTACCAACACACACAAACCAACCTGCTCTGCACTCCAGTGACTGACCACCACTTCTAGCTACACTGCCACCTTAAAACTAATGCAGCTTTGGGATAAAGGACCCTGCTTGCTCTGTAGCAACTATTAGCAGAACAAACACTTGGACACACCTTTGCAAACTCACTGCCAACATCTAGTATTTCCGAAATTTCTAGCATAAACAGATAAGCAAAGCCACAGTTCTAACTGGCAAACTGACAGTTTATCCAGCTATTCTCATAAATGTGCTAAGCAAATGACCTGGCAATAATTTATCTCCATTGCCTCCCCTGGTAGATGGAATTACTGTGCCCCTAATAAAAAGGGATCTAGCAACAGAAATATTTTATGAGCTAAAAACACCAGCGTCAGCGTGTTGATTTATTATTTTCAAACTGATCCATGATCTTTACAGATAGACCTAGTGAACTAAAATTTTTCCTAACAAGCATCTTAGAGCAGCCACTCTTGAATGCAGAGATAGAAAGAACACTTATCAGACAACTAGGTGTTATTATGGCTAGCAGTTTACCAGTACTTGCTTTTGATTAATACTGTACACCTAATTTCAGCATGCTAAACCCATGGCTTAGGAGAAGTTTGCAAAATTACCAAGTATATTCAAGTGGTAAACTAATCTATGCTAAAATAATAAAGTATATAACTGCACACAAAGTGATGGAAAACAGGTAGTTTGACTAACACTTCACATATGCATATTGTTTCTATTAAATATGCAACACTTGAGGTATCAAACCAAATCAGCAGCACTGATTTACAGAGACCAAAAAAACACCATAGAGTACTTCTGCCAAAAATTTTAACAATATTTCTAAATTAGACAAACTGCTCCCATTTACAAGGCACACATTTCTACTACCCTTTTAAACAGTTTTCAACAGCAGAAAACATTCTAGGTAATTTATACATGGATCATTCCCCCAATGTGATTTCAAGGACCTGAAATTTCTTCAGCATCAGTAGTTTTGGGAGGCTAAGCAAAGTCCAGAAGTGAATGGAATGCCTGCCATCCAAGTTATAATCTGTTGAATGAGAGTGGCTGAAGAGTTCTCCTACAATCCAAGGCATGTGCACAAACTGTACAAGTCCTCTCCCAGTATATATAAGAAGGCATCTTTCCCAGAAGCTGCCATATCATGAAAACGAAGCATACAAACAAAACCCCAAAATAAACACTTTAAAACAATTAATTAAATATCTGTGTAACTGAACTCAGCAGCTGGAGAAACAAAGCAAGTAGCAAATGATGTATCCCTCACTTGTAAAAGTCCTGGACTATATTCTTATTAGCAAGCTCCACATCACACCTACTAACCAAATTTGGGCAGCAGACTAATGTTCCTGGAGTCCAGACAGTAATTAAATATAGCAGATAATAAAAGCAGAGAGGACCACCAGCAACCCCTATGCAGACCAGGCTTCAAGGATTAAGCAAATTTTCTACCACTGATTTCATACAGTACATTATCTAATTCACCGAATATGGATAACACTATCTCAGCTACTTAGGCAACTCAGACCTATTCTCAGGAGTTTTTCTGCCAAACTGTTTAGATTGATTTAAAGTCATGGTTTTTTGCACAAGAAATAGAAGAAAGCAAGAGGAAGACTTGCCAGGGCAAGCTGGACAATTTAATTCAACAGTAATACTTCAGTATTTATACAGTTCCCTGAAAACTGTTTGTGTATTAATGCACTGATTTACAATAGATCTAAGAAATATACTGACTCTATGAAAATAAAAGGGAATTAATAGCCTGTACTTCAGAAGATAAACTGTGGAGCTGAAATACCCTAGTTTTAAACTCTGAGGGAAGGAAAGTATTCTAGAGAAAGCACAGTCATTGACATAAAAAAGTCACAGCTTGGTATTTTCCAACTGAGAAACATCAAATCAAACTGTATGTTTTCACCGTACCACAAAACAAAGCTTTTTTTATCTCAACACTGAAAATTTTCCTGTCTTTTGCTCCGCGAACATTCATTTCATCCCCACCTAGTTCCAAGCAGACAGGATTTATGATGGTGCTGTTCAAAGGAATTGGAGAAGTACTAGATGCCAATAAAGATTACAGATCAAATGAAAGATAACTCCTAAGCATTGTGTCTGTATAGATAAATAAACCTGCTCACTTCTTTTATCTGTACTGTTACCTCAACCAATCCCCTTACAATAATTGAGACAAGCAAAGGCTCAGGAAATAAAGTTGAAAACAAAAGGCTTCTTACATGTCTCCCAAGCAAACTTGTCTGGGTACATATGCACCACACATATACACCTTTCGAGACCCTTTTATGCACTGACGAAAAGATGAAACCCAGAAGGTGAACAAGCAGAGTGTTGAGGGAGTCCAAATACAAGTACTCAAATCGGAACAGGAATACAGGGTACAGGCATCCCTATTCCATTCATACAGGACATTAGGAGAAAACACCAGCCAGAAGAAAGTAACACGTGGACAAAAATCGCCAGTGAGGACCTATGCTGGGACAGAAGCTAACTTCGTGCTACCCTCAACCGAGAGACCAGAAGGAGTGGGGACCCACACCCACGGATAGACCAAGCTCTGCGACCACGGGCGACCGCGAGTGGACATCTCGCATCAGCAAGTGCGTGACGGGGAAGAGAGGAGCCCCCTCCCGACCTCGGACAGCCCTTCAAGCGGCGGGAGAAGAGCCCCGGCAGCCCACCACCGCACTGGAGGCTGCTTTTGTTCTCCACCGAGACCGGCACAGACCCATCGCCTGCGCCCGCTCCGGGCCGCCTCCAAGCGCTCATCCCAGGGGAGACCCCATTACCTCTTTTCGGCCTGGGAAAGCTCTCGTGCAGGTGAAAGATGACTTTCTCCACAAAGTGCTGAATGTTGCTGTGTTCAGGCCCTCTGACAAACACCATCCAGTCGTGGGTGAAGCCCTCCACGGTGGGTTTCTTCCTGACCTGGGCTCGGTGTCCCAGCTCCAGCTTCACCTGGACGGCACACTGCGAGGGAAGAGGCGGGGAGCGGCCGGTGAAAACTCCAACAAGCGGAGATGGGGCGGGTGGCCGGGGGGAACCGGCCCCATCGCGGGCGGTACGGAGACGCACGGACACAGAGGTACCATAAACACGGCAAAAAGGATTTGATTGTGAGGAGAGTCGGCAAAACCAGCAAGGCACCGCTGCAACAACAAAAAAACGGCCCAACAGGCGAGGGCGCAGAACAGCTCTCGGTGCCACCGGGAGCGCGCGGGGAGGCAACCCGGGGTTCGCTGTCAGGAACGCTCCGTCCTGCCCTCACCGCCTCCGCGCTCGGTGCCCGCGCTGCGGCGGCAGGACCACGGCTCCCTCCAAGTGCGTGCGCGCGCCGCGCCGCCGCCGGGAGCAGCGGGAGGCAGGGAAAGCCGCACGCGAACAGAAATTCCCGGTCACGCCAACCCCTTCCCGGCGGCGCCGGGCAGCGCGGGCCGTAGGAGACGCGCGGTACTCACTCACCGAGCCGGCCATGCCTGGGGCGCCGGTTCTGCCGGGGCGCTCGCTGCCGTCCCCCACCCCCACCGCTCAGCCCTAATTCATGAGGACGTGGAAGAGATGGCGGGCGCGCAGAGAAGCTGCGAGCGGGCGGCAGGCATCCTCTGTTTCGCTGCTCCCGCCGGCTGCGGCGGCGGCTGCCGGCTCTGGCTCGCGGCTCCGGCTCCCCGCGCTCCCGCTGCCCGCTCCCCGCCCGCGGCAGCCTCAGCGCTCGCCCCAGCCCCGCCGGCCAGCGCAGCGCCCGCCGCGCATGCGCACAATACGCCTAACTGACACCGAGCGAGTGGCATAGTAGTAAGTGCCGGGGGCGGCACCGGCGCGACGCAACAGCCAATGGCGTGCGAGCTCCCCCGCCGGCCCCGCCCCCGCCCCGCCCCGCCTTAAAGTAACAGGTTGCGGACCCCGCCGGCGCCCGCGGCGGTGCCACGCGCCGGTCCCGCTGCCGGCCGCTGGTCGCGGGGCCGGGCCTGCCGACAGCTCTGCCCGCAGCTCTGCCCACAGCCGCAACAACAAACGTCTCCGAAAAGCCCCCGGTGAACCCCTTGCGAAAACAAAGAGAGGAGGACAAGCAGGGAATGCCCGACTTGCACAGACATGGCCGGTGGTGATGGGCACACAGCAGGCAGGAAATAACAGACAGGATTCTTTAATTCATGTTGGTAGCACCAGCTGCTATTTTTACCTGTAACGGGTTGAGAGTCTTTTAAAACACGGTTACTCCCTCAAACATTTCTGTACCTCCTCCCTACCATAGGAGATAACGTGGGGATTCCTGCAACGGCAACACGCCACTGAGGAGCTGAAGTGATTTACCGCGAATGTCTTAAGTCACGGTGCTGACGTTCGTGAGATGACTATTTTCCAACAGCCGTAAAATTGTCAAAAATCGCCAGTAGTAACTTCTGGCACGTTGAAAACTCAGACTGTTCGATGATTATATTTTTGACAATTTTTGGGAAGGCAGTGATAACCCAGCGACTGGACACACGGCACAGCAATCCTTTCCGAGAGCAGCATGGCGCACGCAAATGGAACACCCTCCCTGGGCCTTACAGGTGTCACCAAGAGATGGCGCGCCGAGTCCTCGAGCCAACGTCCTCATTTAACCTCTCCAGTAGACCGCGATCTCCATTGTCTCTCTTTTCATTTCGGGAATAAGTGCACACTGTCCAAAGTTTAGATTGTTTTAATAATTCCTTCGAAACTACTGGGGTGCATCTTCCTTTTCTTACAGATGTTGTAATCTCTAATCGATAAAATCAATACTAAGAACTGAAAAGGTTGAATACAATTTGTAAAAATTCCACAAGTTACAACGTGACTTGAAATGTATGTGAATGTCCATGTATATGAATATCCATGTTTTAAAACTCTCATGTGCATTCCTGAAACTTCACATATCTTCTAAAAAACTTGCATTAGGTAAGCCAGAAAATATAAGAACTCCTGCTGAGTCCATAAACGCACCAAAGCTGATTCTGGTAAGTTTAAAACTTTGTTCTTGAGTGAAGATTATGCATGTAAGCAAAGACAGAGAGGCTAGACCGCCACCGAGCTTTATGCAGTGGGTTTCAGCTGTCAGGACTCATCTGCACAGAGCATCATCTTCATAACTTGGGATTCTACTGGAAGGAATGGAGCTGGATTGTCCTCTGGCATCCTTCTATACTGACTTATTTCTTATGTATTTGGACAAAATTATTTTTCCTCTTGACTTAAAATGTAACTGAGTCACTACAAGCTGTTTTCCTGTAATACATTACAGTGTCACGGTGGAAATGCTTTTATTACCTAACCTCATTCATTCTAAGTGTCTTTTTAGCTACTTAACTGAGACCATTCAGTTGAGTAATCATTACTCAGAAACATCTGCTGATTCAGATGCTGGTTCAAATCTGGAAAAGGAAGTTGTTTGATGATTGTCAGTTGTGAAGCAATGTTGATTTTCAAACAACAAAAAAACCGGAACGCAGCGTTTGTATTGAAGCTGAAGGGGTTGAGATGGAGTTACAGCCATGATTTAGAAATCTAAAAATTTAATGAATTCCAAATATAATCTTTGGCTGACAGGAGTATAATCAAAGAATGGTCTTGAGCTGTTGAGTGACAAACTGGTGCAACATTTACTTCATTTTGGATTAAATAAACATTCTTTGATCTCACTATAGCAGATGGATGTAATTATGTGCATATGAATGTGCAAAGACACTGGCTCAAAGAACTACAGGATTATAAAGGTGAATGCAATTTTCTACAAGTACTATCCAGTACTGCTTAAACAAGGTTTACCTGGGAATAATTGCCCAGCTGCTGGAAAATAAGAGACATTTAAATCATTTTCTTAGAGGTATTTAACAACCTAAGTGTTCATGTAGTCAACTTCCAATGCTAAAAATGCTTGTACTTTTTATGTGTGCTGAAATAACTGATACAGCTGTAGGCTTCCTGGAAGGCACCAGTCCCTGTGTTCAGACCTCTTCAGACATACCTGCATCAAGCTGTGACATGTGATGCATAGATGCCAGATCCCTGACTTACATGGAACATGGTCAGTGTTTCTGCTCAATATATAGCTGTGTACAGAGCATAGATATGTTAAGTGCAGCATTACATCTGACCTAACAGGAGCTGTATTTCATAGCTGTACTGTTGGTGATTCCACACTCGGCAGAAAGGAATTGCTGCCTTTCTTCATCATTTTCTTACACAAGGCAGATATATCTTATGCCCCAAAATAAGAATACTGTTTCTCAGCTCATTTGGATACACTGAATTGTCTTCAATATTTCAAACAAAGTTGTTTTAAATTTTTATTTGAAGTTCAAATTTTGTGACCCAAGTATATTGACTGACTCTTAAATAGGCCTTGTTTTCAAATATTTCAAAAAAGCAATGAACTGAAATAGCTAATATTACTGGCTATAAATGAAACCACAATGCCTTTTAAATATATCATCAGTCTAAATTTCTCTGTATTTGAGATCTTTTCATTTCCTTATGAAGACAATATAAAAAATCATAGCCAATCTTGATCCAAGCTAGATATTGATTACAATGGTCTGAACCAGAGCAAAAAAGTTAAAATAATCATAAACATACAACAAGGAATATGTCTAAGTTTCTTTGTAATACCCCTCTGGCTGCCAGAAACTAATGGCAGCATGTCTGGATTGGCTTTTTTTTGGTTAGCTACACAGGATGAACAAATGCCAAGCTGCCTGAGCCAAATGTGTACCTGTTTTGCGGTTTTATTAGCTTGTCAATTTCTAATTGCAAATCAAATAGAAAATGAGAACTTTAGCTGGAAGCATATAAACCCCCTTATTAGTAGACAAGATCTGCAAGACCAAGGGATGCCTGATGTAGAAGAAAATATAAAACAGTTTATAACTCAGCACTGGTCACCTCAGAGGGACGTAGTAATAACAACAAAAGATAAATGCAAAAAGGGGTCTTGGCTATGCACAATATTACAGTATAAAAGGTTAAATTTTTTTTTAGTGGCTTCCAGGGACGCATAAGGAAATTCACTGAGAGTGAAAAAGTCCTGTTGAAAGACCTACAAGGAACTATTTAGGAGTTTATTTCCTCACAATGCTGGTGCCCCTAGAGTAAATGCTCCTGTTAGTCAAAGAAATAAAGTCAAATTCTGTATTCTGTTTAGACCTGTGTAATGACGAAGTTCAGAGAACTTGTTTTGGATTTCGCCAGCCATAGCCAGGACAGTCTGATCACATGTGCAAGGGAGATGTTAGGGAGTAACTTCACTGAAATCAGTGTTTTCAGTTCCTGGCCAGACAGGAATTCTCCCCATTAGCAATCAATCAGAGCATAAAGCAATTATGTGACCACCTTCACTCTGCATCACGTTCTTGTGGTGGCAGCAACTTCAGTTTGAATCCAAGTCATGGCACCAAAAACACTGTCATAGATTGACCCTGTCTGGATGCCAGGCACCCACCAAAGTCTCTCTCTCACTCTTCTCTGCAGCTGGACAGGGGAGAGAAAATACAACAAAGGGTTCCTGGGTTGAGATAGGGATAGAGAGAGACTACTCATGAAATACTGTCATGGGCAAAACAGGCTTGAATTAGAGATACTAACTGAATTTATTACTAACAAAATCAGAGCAGATAATAAGAAATTAAATAAGACCTTAAAAACACCTTATTCCCACCCCTCCCTCCTTCCCAGCTCAACCTTCTCCTCCCAGCAGTGCATGGAGACAGGGAATGGGGGTTATGGTCAGTTCATCACACGCTGTTTCTCTCACTGCTCAGGAAGGGGAGTCCTTCCCTTTCTCCAGTGTGGGGTCCCTCCCATGGGAGACAGTTCTCCATGAACGCCTCCAGTGCAAGCCCATCCCACAGGCATCAGTCCTCCCCAGACTGCTCCAGTGTGGGTTGCTGTTCATGGGGTGCAGTCCTTCAAGCACAGGCTGCTCCAGCGTAGGTCCCCCATGAGGTCACAGGCCTTCCAGGAAACCTGCTCCAGCATGGGCTCCTCTCTCCACAGGTCTGCAGGCCCCTGCCAGGAGCCTGCTCCAACACAGACCTCCCATGGGGTCACAGACTCCTCTCAGGCATCCACCTGCTCCCGTGGGGGCTCCTCCACCAGCACAGCTGCTTCACCACAGTCTTCACTACAGGCTGCCAGAGAATCTCAGCTCCAGCACCTGGAGCACCTCCTGTCCCTCCTTCTGCACTGACCTTGGTGTCTGCAGGGTTGTTCATCTCACATATTCTCACCCTGCTCTTCTCTGGCCGCAATTACACCTTCACAACAATTTCTGTTCTCCTTCTTAAATATGTCATCACAGAGATGTTACCACCATCTCTAATTGGCCCAGCCTTGGCCAGTGGCAGGTCCATCTTGGAGCTCACTGGCTTTGGCTCTGCTGAACATGGAGGAAGCTTCCAGCAGCTTCTCACAAAAGCCAGCCCTGCAGCCCCCCACTACCAAAAACCTGGCCTTGTAAACCCAATACACCACTGTATTAGTTATGTAAGTTGACCATTATCCAATTCAGGAATTTATGCATAGGATGACCACCATGTCTTGGTCATAGAATACTTATGTTATTCTATAGCTTCATTACAAGAGTATCAGAAAGGTACAACCCTACACTCACACTTTTATTGTGAGAGCCATAAACCAGCCAAATCTTCTTTATTCCCAGTATCGCTAGAAAATGAGTGAGAATCTGAAATGGCTTAACATTACCTTGGTGAAAAACTCCTGGTGAAAACCAGATTTTTTTAATCAGTGATAAGTATTCATGTAGCCACTGGGTCTTAACTGCCTTCATCTTTAATGAATTCATGATTGTACCCTCACTGATTCAGAAAGTAGTTTTATCTCAACTTTATGGATGGTGAATTGAAAAAAGAGACTAGCTAATTATTTAACCAGGAACAACCAGATAAAGCATGAAGGTTAAAGCAGTTAAACACAGTGAGGAGAAAGTTTGACCCTGAAAAAAAAAATGGAAAAAATTAAGAAATAGAAAAAAGCATGTAAGCAAAGATAGTATTGGAGAACAGAGAAACAGAAATACACAGCTAGTTCAACAATCAATAAGAAATGATTTGACAGATGTGCCATTTGAAAGAACATTGCAAAGTTTAAGGAATATATTACATACATATTTTCAGAAGTCCGGCCTTAGGAGCTTGATAGGCACATTTCAGAACTCTAAACAGAAATCACACGAATCAGAAATAGCAACTTTCACATATAAAAAAGCTGTAAAGCATGATTGCTCAACATATGGGAGTCAGCCAGTAATCACAACATAGTGAGGAAGCTACAAGTAACTTTTATGAAGTCACAGAGGGGAACAAAACAGAATTAAGAGTGGTGGACATGTTTTGCCAGCTGCTGGAAAAGGATCGGTGAATCTGCAGCCTGTATGGCAAGCCAGAATATACAGGTATACAGGGCATACAGGTATGCCCTTCCATACAAGCTCTGTGTGGTCCTCTGAATTCAATAGATTTTACTAGTAAGCAGCTGGACTTCATTTACATTCTTCCTAATGGTAGACACCCCTCAACGAACAATGAATTCCCTATCAGAATACTTTATATCACCATGTGACATAAATTCCAGACACTTTTACACACACTTATAATTTCCAATAAAAACTTCCTAGCTCTCCAAAGATACAAATGCAAAAAGCATGCTATCCTGATTTACTGCAATTTACACCTTTCAATGCTCTGCTGCCTCACCCATTCTCCATTTACCTGTTCGTCAGATAGCCTATTTTAAACTGACCAAAACTATACATTTTATCTGCTTCAGACTGCAAATACATACAAATACATGCGTGCATAGAAAATATATACTATATATATACATATATATATATGTATGTATAAATATATATACACACACAAACATAGAGCAACAGCAATAGTTGCTAACTCCAGTCTCCCTCAAGTGCTCCTTGTATGTTTTGTCCTCCAGATTCTCCAGCAGCTTTGCTCCCCTTCTCTGGATACAAGCTCCAGCACAATGTCTATTCTGTAGTGAAGGAAGGGTCCAAAACTGAACACAGGATTCAAGGTGCAGCCTCACCAGTGCCATTTAAGGGGATGATCCCTTCCCTGTCCTACCAAAGTCACATCAGGACTTGAAAACACGCACCGAGTAAATCTAACAAATGGACAGTCTTGTTAATCTCAATGACAACAACTGGAGTAATTAAAAATAAATAATTTTTAATTACTCTTAAGCAGTCTTCTTTTAGTTTTGTTACGTCAGCTAATGTTCATTTAAAGAAAAAAGCAGAGGCATAAAACAATCTAAATCACATCTTTAACTGCATTCCTTGAATCCTCCTTAGGTTTTGCTGTGCTGCATCATGTAAGTGAAAGCAGCAGAATGCAGTTTGTTGGTTTGGAGTCTAGCGAGGTTCAGCTTCTATTACTGGCCCTTGGCTGTTCACAGTTTATCTTGTTCATTGTTGCCCGTGCAAGTATTAAGATGAATCACCTACAGACAAAGATCTGGATTGTACAAAAGAGCATCAGTTATATCTGCCTGCAGTTTACTTGAAATGCTCATCACATGCTCACACTAGTGATGTTTGGCCCCACCATCAGACAAAAACTTTAGGTTTATTGAGTTCAAGATACTGCATCTTTTCAAAGTTGCATCATCTAGCACTAAAAGGATCCATTTGTACCTGTGTACCCATTGTGGCAATACGGCTTGAGCTATGTACTGTTTAAAAAGTATTTCTGCCTTGTGTGGGACATGAATTTGTTACAGTGTATTCCAGAACAAGGAGGTGACTTCTTTCTAATATTGTAGCTGCTGCTGCCACTGATATTTAATAAAATCAGATCATATACCAAGTAGTACGCAACTGGTCTCTGGTAAGGTCCTAATTTTAATGTTATCATGCCACTAGCTATTCATTTTCATTCATGCACATAGAAATTGAAGGGCTTTGTAGGATCCATGAGCCTGAGAGTGAGAGCTGATGCTAAAGATCCTTCTATTTCTCCAAAAACTCTCTGCCATGTGATACAATCAATGGGAAACTGAAATGGTCCAACAGTGCTAGCAATTAGTCTTTGCAAGAAACATGCCTCAAACTTTCTACATCACCCTTCAGCAGAGCAAGTGCTGTACAGGCAGTCAAAAAATGCTCTGGGCCTTGCTTGCACTAATACAAAGGGAGTTTTTATCTGTGTACTCCTACAGGATAAAGTTCAGTATGGCATTTCAAGCCTAGCCTTGTGAGTTGCAGAGTACTTACTCCCTGGTGAGAGTGAAGCAATTTCCACTCCTATTCATCTCAATAGCCTGTGAGGATACAAATCAGGGATTTTTTTTTCTCATTCCTACCCTCACAGTGGCTTTGCACTGGAGTCCATGGAAGCTCTGCATGGGTGGAGTGATGGCCCTTCATAGCTGACTACTATTTGCAGCAAAAGCAGCTGCATTTGAAAGTTGAATGCATTTTAAATGAGCCTTCTTAATTATAATGGATAAAGACATAGCTGACTAGGCAGGTCGATTTGCTAAAAATGTATTTCATTACTAGGCTTAAGAGATTTAAAATAAATATATTTCAATAGTGGTAGGCTTTGCTGCTATTGATTTCTGCAATATATTCTAAACTGGAACTTTCCTTATTCCTCTGCTTCATGATTAAAGCTAGAATTGCTTTCTGGTTTGGATAAAATTCTATGTAAGAAATGAGATATGCAGATGAAGCCATTATCAGGGCTATTACTGTATTATTTTCATTTGCATGGTAACCTTCACTGGGAGACCTCAGAGCATATTACAAATGCTGCCAAGAGAACTTCTGGCATTTCTTGGAGACCATTGCCATGCATCACCCCTCATGAGATTAGACCATACCATAATAAAACAACCTAGAAGACCCTAGAAAAAGTGTAACTGGGACAGACTCCTGCTTACTTTTTCTTCTGGAAGAAAATTCACAAGCCAGGGAACAGGAGAGTTTTCACAGATTTGCTGACCTTTTCAAGAACTCCTGTCACACAAACTGGAGGGTGGTAAGCCTATTTGGCAGCCCAACACAAGCTATCTGAATCTTATTTTTATTATTTTCTGTATAAAAGATAGGCCACATTAAGACCAGCAGTAAATTGTGTTGGACACACCTCCCAGAGGCATCATGTTTCTTTCAAAAGGGAAAATTTATTTCAAAAATTTGCTAGGGAAAGCATTTTTCAACATAATCTGCAGCTGATATGAACCGCTTTGAATCAAACCCAGTTATGACTTTGGCACTGATGCTACCTGAATAACCCCCAAATATTTCTCCTACTTTAATGGAAGACCTTGAAAGCTAGGGACACCACTTTAGGCAACTACAGAAAACACATCTCAGCGTGACAGCCAGGCTCTATAAGCCTTGCAAGTTGAGAGGCAACCAAAAGCAGTATCTGCAAATTTAAGTATGTCCTTTAAGAGATATCTTCTGCTTTTCTCCTGCTTCTAAGATATCAGTATAGAAAAATACTTTATTAAAACAGATTGAGACCATAGGAAATTAAATGGTTTCACCAAGAGGAGATGAGTTCCTTTTGTTTCAAGCCACGACTGAGTCTGTGGGGCTACCAAAAGCCCTTTGTGAGAGCGTTTGTGTTACGTACACCGTATTCTCATGCCTCAGTGTCCTCAGATGACCTGCTCAGGGCTTAGGAACAGTGCTGGCAATTATGCACCGCAGTCAAGTGACCCAGAGAATGGATGTGATATTCCTCATACTCTGACACCAAGCATGAAACCTCTGTGAGGTGTTTGCAAAGCAAGATGCTTCAAATTATCAACACACACAGAATGGTCAGCACCAAAATAAACTACTACATGCTCCTTTAATCTCAGGAGATCTCACTGCAGTTTGCATTAAATTGAAAGTCATCTTGGCTAATGCTCATTTGGGCAGTAGCAGACTTGGCACTGCACTCAGAACTACAGGTCCCACATCTAGGGCACAACATGGAGCTAACACAGCTAGAGAAGTTTCCTTGGACAGCATGTTCCTGAGATACACTTCACCTGTCAGGCAAGGTTTGCGACCTGGCAGTTATAAAAGGAAAAGGCAGTCAAAAAATGCTGTGGGCCTTGCTTCCACTAATACAAGGGAGTTTTTATCTGTGTACTCCTACAGGATAAAGTTCAGTATGGCATTTCAAGCCTAGCCTTGTGAGTTGCAGAGTACTTACTCCCTGGTGAGAGTGAAGCAATTTCCACTCCTATTCATCTCAATAGCCTGTGAGGATACAAATCAGGGATTTTTTTTCTCATTCCTACCCTCACAGTGGCTTTGCACTGGAGTCCATGGAAGCTCTGCATGGGTGGAGTGATGGCCCTTCGTAGCTGACTACTACTCAAAAAACATCAATAACAAACCAGCCTGTCAATAGCAAGATGTCCTTAGATGAGGCAGAAAGCATGGAATAGGCAGAGGAGACTGAACACCGCCTTCGGATTCATGTCATCACCTATGGTCTCCTGGAGATGGATTGAAATATATCCTTGTGAAAGGTTCTACAAGTCCTTTTACCTCGTCTTACAACACTTCAGCAGCAAGCAGACAAAGGAGCCCATCTTGGCCAGAGTGTATTGTGCTGAAAGCCATGTCACAAATACTTGTATGTGCTGTTTGAAAAGAGTTGCTGCAGAGAGCTCATGGATAAAGCAAGCAGTCCACACATTCTCTGGGATCTGACTGATCTTCTCTTTGTCTGTACACATGCAGGCAGCTCAAGAGAATACAGTGAGTCACTTTTAGGCATTTAGTACCTCTTGGAAGTGGCAGTGCATATTTTTCCACCAATTCAATGCAGGCAGTGGCAAGGCTCTTTGAATGTCATAAACTGCCTATGGCTTTACCTTGTGAAATCAAAGGCAGCATATCCCTGATCTTTTTAAATGAAAAAACTGGTAAAAATACTAGACAGACTTGTCTACATATATTTTTGTTTCTTATTTGTCAGCGTTCCATTGCTTTCAGTTCAAACCACCTCGGCAGATAACCTCGAGGGAGAATAATCTAACCTTAGAGAATAATCTAAGCATTCTCTAAAAAATTCCTTTGAAATTATTTGTGAATTTGTCTTTAGATATTTTCATTGAGAGCCATTCTTATGTTATACAGGCCTCGTAGAAGTTGACTGTAGCTTTGATGTTAGGGAACAGAAGTGCTGTTTTGTGTTAAACCAACTATCTTAATTGAGAATATAACCTCTGTCTCAGATGTGTGGTTACCACTCGGTAGCACAGAAGTTACCAAAGTACATCAGAACCGGGCTTAAATTCTTCTTTTGCTTTTGAGAGAGCTGCACCGCCGATGTTAGAGGTGTTTTCCAACCTAGTTGGTTCTGTGTTTATGTGGTAACATGCAACAACCAGAGCATCACTTATTCTTCACGTCCAGGGTTTTCCTGATGTCCCTGCACCTTACTGATGACTGCGTGCCAAAGCACTTAGGAGGCTGAAGACACTCACTCTGCGGTAACGTTTAAGTTGATATAGGTTTGCGTTCTTTCCTGTGCAGGGCATCTACACTGGTTACCCCCGCTCCTCCCCCCAGCACCAGCAACCCCGCTCCGCCCGCGGCCCTTCCAGCCCCGCCGGCGCGCTTGCGCCGCACGCCGCGCATGCGCTCTGTGCGCGGCCGGTTCCGTGCGCGGCGGGAGGGAGGCGGTGCGGTCGTGCCGGGGCGCAGCGAGCCTGGCCCAGCCCGGCCTAGCCGAGGTGAGGGGCCCGGGGGTGGCGGGGCTGGCGGCGGGGCCGGTCCGCGGCGTTAGGACGGCAGCGAAGTAAAAGCAGCTGCCGCTACTGCCTTGAGTGAGTGGGTGGGGTTTGTTTGACATTTTTATTTAAAGCTGGTCGCTTTGAGACATTTGCGTATGTTGCACGCAAGCGGTGAGGGTGGGTACAGGTGTTTTCACTCCTGGCTTTGTTGGAACACCAGTTTGAATTGAGAGTCCTTAAAAAGAGCCAATGGCAATACATATGAGAAATATGGTCTCCGTGCTGCCTGCAGTTGTTTTCTGTTGCTTAGCCCAATTTACCTTGACGGAATTTCTTTTGGAGAACTGAATCACATCTGAAGGTGTAGTGCCTTGACAGCACCTCTCTGGTTTACTTGAATTAGCAACGCTTGTCGCTCTTAGCATTAGGATGCTTTATTAGATTTGCATGTCAAGGATTTGGTAGTGGAGGGGTTATAGGGGTGGCCTCTGTGAGAAGCTGCCAGAACCTTTCCTTATGTCTGACAGAGCCAATGCCAGCCGGCTCCAAATGTACTAGCCACTGGGAGAGGCCAAGCCTGTCAGTGGCGGTGGCAGCACCTCAGAGATAACAAGTTTAAGAAGGTGAAAAACTGCTACACAGCAGCAGCCCAAGGGGAGAAGTGCAATATGAGAGAAACAGCCCTGGAGACGCTAAGGCGTGGAGGAAGGGAGAGGAGATGCTCCTTGTGCTGGAGTAGATACTGCTCTGCAGCCTATGGTGAAAACCATGGTGAAGTAGCTTGTGTGCTTTGCAACGCATGGAGGTCCATGGTGAAGCAGGTGTCCACCTGCAGTCAGTGGAGAGCCCCATACCAGAGCAATTGGATGCCTGAAAGAGGCCTACTCCATGGAGAGGAGCCCATGCTGGGGCAGGCTCCTGAAAGCACTGGTGGTTCCATGGAGACAGAGGCCCACACTGAAGTAGGTTTTCTGGAAAGACTTAGGACCCACACTTGAGCACTCTGTTGCTGAAGAACCGCCCCCTGTAGAAAGGACTCATGCTGGAGCAGTTCATGAAGAACTGCAGACTGTGGTTGGGATCCTGTGCTGGAGCTGGGGAAAGTGTGGCTGTGACCTCATTTCCTGACCCATTACTCCATTCAAGGGGAAGAGGCAGAGAAGTTGGTAGTGGGTGAACCTTACCCCAGGATAAAGGGAAAGGTGGGAGGAATGTGTTTCTAGATTTTTTAGTATTTCTTATTATTCTGCTCAGATTTCATTGGTAAGAATAATTTCATTGACTTGCATCAGTTTTCCCCATGACAATAATTGCTTAGTGATCATCCTGTCATTATGTCATGAGCCCTTAATCACATTTTTACTGCTTTTCCTCTTGAGAGGCAGTGATAGAGTAGCTTCGTGGCCACCTTGCAGTAAGTCAGGCTCAAGCCTACAGATATTTATCATTTACATTGACTAAACAAGCCAATGCCCCTTTCCAATACCTCGTCTTTTATTTCTTTATCTTGTGTGTATCTGTGTATTTGGTGTTTTTTTGGGGTGGATGATTTTTTATGTGTGTGGTTGATGGTGTATCATAAAATGTCCTGTGGAAGGGACCCACAAGCATAGAATTGTGGAAGCTGGAAAAGATCTTCAAGATTATCACATCAGGCATTTGACTGAAAACCACTATGTCAGCTAAACAATAGCCTGAAGTGTCACATATCCAGTCATTGCTCGAATACTTCCAGGCATGGTGACTCTACCACATCCATCCCTGTAGATTTTCAGGACTTCACTGGATTTGGTAGAGAGGAAGATGATCTATTCAGACCAGTTTTGATGAGAGGATTGGGCTGGATAAGATCTGAAAATCTTTGTTCTTGAAGTATCTGATTTGGTGATTCTTACTAGAAATAATACACATGGGTATGGATTTACCAGGGAAAAATTATGCCTGACCCACCTGATTGCCTTTAATAGATAGCAATCAGATTTGCAGTCAAGTGGAGGCATAGATGTAGATTACCTCCTCTCGAACAAGGCTTTCAGCACTGTCTCTCCCCTTGTTCCTGTGGCTAAGGTAGATTATCTGCCTGCTGGCAGGGCTGCCCTCTGCATGGAGGAGAGGAACAGGGTGATGGGAACCTCAGGAATTTCAACAATGACAAATGCCCTGCCTTGGCCCACCCCTTACAGGATGGGCTGGGGAGCAGTTCTGTGGGGATGGCCATGGGGGCCTCGTAGGCATTGCCCTGGGATGTGTGAGAGAGCTCTGTTAAGGTGAGAATTGTCCACCTCCCGTCAGCACTCCTTGGATTTCATATTGACATGTCCAGTTTTGGATCGCCATGTAGGGAGAGATACTGACCATAAAGACTGAATTCAGCAGAGGTCATTGAGATAATGGGACTGAGCCCTTGCCCTTTGAAGAGAGGCTGTGGGTACTAGGACTGGCTCAGCTGGGAGGAGGGACAGCTTCAGTGGTACCCAGTAGCAGCCCTGGCACCAATGGTAGGGGGATGAAAGGAGGCACAGCCAGGTGCTTCACAGGAGTTCATGGCAAAAAGAGCTAAAGACTACTGATGGAGAGAAAGCTTTTGTCGATTAGGACAGCTCAGTAAAGTGGTGCCTTGCCTGGTCTTGAGAGGTTTTCAAAACCTCATTGGTTTTGAAAGTCTTTTGAAAGTCTTGAGCAACCTGCTCTGACCACATGTCTGAACTTCCTTTGAACAGGAGTTTGAATTAAAAGAATCTTTAGGTCTCTGCCAGCCTTGATTATCCATGTATCCTGTAAATTTTACAGGCATTCCATATGCATACACAGTTGCCTTTTCTAGGGGTGAATGCTGAAGACTGAGGAACTGTTCAGGTAGTATTTAAATTAATTTAATTGCACTGATATAGCTATTGCATTTTAACTATCCTGTAGGTGTTTCATTTAGATTGATAGAAATTTAAGATTTGTGTCTGATGCAAGGGCAGTGGACTTCTAGTCTGTCTGGAATAGCTGATTTGTGCTTACATTGAAAGGATGCTCTGTGCTTGTAATGATCCTCTGCAGTAGTTTTTCCTTTTAATGTGGGTAAAAAAATTACCTGATGAGAGATGGAATATAATTCCAGTGTGTTTGTGTCAACACTGCCCAGGAAGGAACCTTACCTCATTTTGCTGCTTGTTGGGTAGAACTGAGGGGGCTTGGTGACTCCACCAAGATCCACTGGAATTATTAGCCATGCTCAACGGATCTAGGTATGTCTGGATTTGCTTGCTGTAGCAATTTTTTTTTAAAAAAAAAACCAAGGTATCAGCTGTAGTTTAATGTGTGTTCATTTATTATATGGACACCTATTGTCTCAAAATGCAATTACATCTATTCTAAAACTATACAAACTCATACTGAGATCAGTGCTGGTTTTTTTCTCCTGCACTTTCAGACATGTAATCCACAGGTATGTGGGAATACCTCACTGCCTAACTGCGAGCAATTTATATTCACTGATCTATTAATGTAACTATTGATTTTGAGTTTTCCTGCTGCAAGTGGTATTTTTTGTGGCACATGCTACATTTGCTTGTATGCAGGCTTGAATTCCATCCTTTTTTAAATCAGTGGCAAGATTCAAAATGCATCACACTGATAGCGTGCCGTGGAATTGGAGTACTGTGCATGTATATATTTCCTCAGTGCTTATTGCAAAGGATTACACTTAGGTTTTCAACAAGTACTAGCTTTTTGGGTTTTTTAAGGAAGCCATTCCAGATGACTGGAGGTGAGTTTATAGTAAACTGAAATATTTAAGTATTTGCTGTGACCGTCAGTTTCATTGGTGTGCAACAAACTGACTTCTAATTTTTCTTTAATGTAGGTTTGTGTGTGCTTGTGAGTACCTGCATATTCCAGCTTACTGAGAACGTTTCCACTTTAAGTGTTCCAGCCCCTAACTACACTTACCATTTGCAGTCTCACAGGTTAGATTTTTGTTTGTTTTACTTCTGGTTTTACATGAAATAGTGGAAAGTTTGTGGATGATTTTGCATTTTAAATCATGTTTGAGAGACTGTGAACATTCCTCTTGAGCTGTCTCATTTTCAAGTCAATGAGACGCACTTAAAATGCTCTCAAGAATACATGCTCTCAGAGTACACATATGCTGTGCCATATGGAATGGTATATTTGTTGCAGCTTTAAGAAATGTCTGTAACCCATTCTTTGTGCCGGACCAATGAGTATTCACCATTTCTTAGGTTCAAGCCCAAAAGACAAGGTGATATGGTAGACTTCAGAGGGGGAAGAAAATGCTTTAATGCTTGCATCTGTTGTTAAATACAACATAAATCTTGGGGGAAGGGGGTTGTGGAAAATAACACGCTGACCTTCCTAGTCCTAAGTATATTTTTTCAATCTCTCTTGCAGAGTGAAATTTAGTGTCATATCACAGAGCCAAAATGTTAGATGACATCAAGCAGCGATTTGAATTTCCCAATGCAGTTGTTCAGTCACAGGTAATTTTTTAAAAGCATTAAAACAAATCAGGTTGTCTGTGGATATGTTTGTTCCAACAGCTGCTGCTTATCTGCCTATCTTTTTTTTTCTCCAAAGTCAGAAAACCAGAAAAAAAAGGTATTCTTAAATTACAATCAAATTCTAATTGCCCTCTCTGTCTAATCGAAACATTGGACATAATTGCTCATCACTATAAAGTCTCTTCAGGAAAATCAGAAACTTTCCATGACTGGATGGTTGGAGTGTGGCCAAATGTTTTTTAGATATCTTGTGATCTCAAGAGAAGCTAGAAATTTTCAGAAGCTGTGTGTGAAGCTGAAGTATTTCACAATATTTCATAGAACTGCTCTATTTCTTCCTTTGTGATGAGAACTGATGAACTACTGCAATCTTGTCTGTCATCGAGGGATGACTATGTGCAGCTCAGCCTCAGCCCCGCCCCCTTTATTTTCTGATCCATACATTGGCTCCTCATAATTTTCACCTGAAATTCTTATGTACAAAAATTGTTTATTATAGTATGTTTAATGGAAAGGAAAAAGTGATAGGAATAATAGTCTGGTTAAAAAATATACCTTCTTTGCTTTGGCCATTTCTCATTTCAGTATTAAAAATTTATCTCTTTGGCTGTAAGTTCATTGCTGATTTCCCTGTTTTCTTCCTCATCCTGTTTTGAATTTAGGAATAAATATATTCCCATTTGTTTGGTGAAATAAGTTGATGGAAATGCAGTCTATGCATCCTGGTGCCTCTCTTGCCTCTTCATTTCCGTCAGTTCACCTTGGTTTAACAGTAATTAGGTTTGAAAGAGAGATGCAGAAGTCCATTTGTCATCAGCTTGGCATTTGGGAGAAAAAGCCATGTCCCTGAAAGCTGAAGTTCATCTAAGGTATAGCAAAGTGTCTTACACTGCAGATGAGTTTATATCATTACTACCCTTGATAAGTAGGACTCAGCATCTTTGAAGCAGTTCATTTTTCTTCAGTGCAGAAAGTCCCCACGGTACACTCTTGTATTGCTTAAATGTCATGGCTCATCACTACAGCTGCACATCATTAAGGTCTACTGATGTTCTCTGGTTGATTTTGTCCTGTGCTTTGGATGTTTTGATAATTTCCACTTGTATTCTGTGACCCCTGGAATGTATTCTTCAAGCCGTAATCAGGTCAGGATTCAAATTCACGGAAGATGTCTTGTCTTTCTGGGACCAACCAAGGCATCTGCACTGCAGAGCTTGTAATCTACACACAATCAGAAAAGTGAGGAACTTGAGCATAAATTTGTAGGTCATAAAGTTTTACTGCTTAATTAAGTTCTAGAAATGCAGGGACCTAATCTGTATTTTTACTTTTCTGTGTAGCTAGGTCATTGCAGAAACCAGGTTTCTATTGATAAGCCCCTTTTCCTGTGTAATGAAAGTGTGTTAAGGATGTAGGTGTGAACTAACTTCTGAACGTCCTTTTAAACAGGAAAAAGAAAAGATAATTTACCAAAAGACTTCCCTTGGTAAGTGCACTGTAAGAGATCTGATCTGCCTGGGGAGTGCACTGTTGCTCTTGGAATGGAATAGCTGCAGACAAACAGAAATAAATGTCTGACTTGGTCCCATTTTCTCCTTCTGTTTCCTCAGGAGTTAGATTTCCAAATTGCCTGTCTTTTTAAGTCAAATGTGTTGGAGTACATATCCTTACTTGTGAAAAGCATAGTCCTTGTAGTCTAGGAATGTTTAAAGTGCCATCTTTCCAAGAAATGTAAGCTCTTATTTCGGTTTGTTATGACAGGTTAGCAACTAGTACCTAAATGAAGTGGAAATAAATCTTGAAAGCAGAAGGAACCAGGTACCATTGAAAATAATCTGTTCCTGTCATTTTATCTGCTAACAAAAATGAAATACTAATTTTTATTTTTATTCCTTGCTGGCCTAGTTTACTTTTTCCAAAAGTAATGATCTGTCTTTACAAGAGAAGAGTAAATGCAGCAGCTGTTCCGGGCACATTGATAATCTGAAACATTTTTGTGCTGTTACTGTGAAAACATGTCTTTCTGTCTTTAACAGAATGGGTTTTCTGTATAATAGTATCAATAATTACGAAACAAGACAGAGTAAGTCATTAGAGATGAGTCAGGAAACAAAAGCCCAGGTTCAAACAACCTGAAGCCTTTGAGTGTATTTCAGTTCACGTTTAGATTTTAAAAGGCAGTTTGATGAAATCAGACTTCTACTAAAATAGAATGAGGAGCTTAGTCTTCACCTCAGAAGAATAAACCCGGGCTGTTTTGGGGAACGGAAGCTTTTTCTCTTGAAGATTTTGACTATTTGAAACTTGTTAATGATTTCTGCCAAGGAATAGCTTAGTGAGGAATAATGTTAATGTGAAATTTCCTTTTTAAAGTAATAAAATAACTATTTCTGGCAGGAGCTGTGATGAGGGGATATGCAAAGTTCTTGAGGCAAAACTTGTGATGCAAAAATTTGGGCAAGTTGCTTACATTTGCTGTCTTCTCCTTCCTTTCTTGCTTCTGCTTCCCCATATAGTACAGGATTTAGTAATTACTAGTACTTTTAAGGACTTGGGGATGTGTACAGCAGTGGAGCTATAAATGTTTATTGAAGTTGTTGCATTAAAATATCTGCAATTCCTAAATACCTGTGTCAAAGAGGCCTTTGGACCTATGTGGAGCCCTGTGGAAGTTAGTTTCTTTTGTTCATAACAGTAAAAAGTGAGTATGTCAACATTATGGAAATTTTTGACCCATGAGGTTGGTATTTCAAATCATAATAAAATGATCATATGCAATAGTGTTGTAAAGACTTCTTAATGGAGAATTTAAAAATCATGCATGTGGTTTTTATTTCTTCACATTTCATTTTATTTCTTTTCATGCATCTGTGTATGTTTTTTCTTTCTTTTTCTCTTTAGGCAGTGGGCCATTTGATTGCTGCAATACTGAAAGAAAATGTTTCTTCAAAGAAGATCAGACAGGCTTCTGACCAGGTCTATGTCATTTTTTCACTTTTGTCTTCTCTTTCATCCTTATGTGATTATTCTTTGTGTTTTTTCTAGCTTTTCCCATTCTCCACTGTGTAATTTCTAGAAGTTAAATAAGGTAGTTATTAATATGTATTTGGGCATGCAGGTAGAAACAGTTAAACTGGCATCAGAAGAGTAGTTTTACTTCCATTAGAAGACTTAATGGCAGAAATCTTAATTCTGCAGAATACCCACATCTAGCTATGTACAGTTTAAGAGAGTTCATTTTAGTTACATTATTGAGAATGAAGTACCACAGGATGAGACATTATCTCTTGAGTTGGAAATTTGTTTACATTACTATAAAAAATTCAAAAGGCATGGCATTTCACATATCTGCATTGGTGTTATATTTCATATCAGCTAACTAGAGCTTGTATTTCTTTAGGAGAGAGCAGGATGTAGAGGCATACTTTGCATTTTAAATGAGTCAAGCTCACTTAAATGCATGTCTTGTTAACAGAGAGATACATGAAATGTTGGCAATTGCAAGTGTCATGGCAAATGGGACAGGTGTTAGTTAGGATTTGTGCCTGTTTTTTCTCCCCAAAAGCTGACATGCCCAGAAATGAACAGAAGATGATCTGTGGATTTTTATTCCACAGTCTGGGGACTTCACTCTGACAAATCCAGACATGGAAAGTGCTAAGTTTTGATGTGAAGGAGCACTGGAGGTGTGTAGTTTATCTAACAGAAGCTTTTGCACAGTCCTGATCATGATCATGTTCCCAAATCACATTCTCTTTTGAGTTACAAGCTGATAATTTCCCTTTAATGCTGCTTATATGAAGGTATTAGACTGAAATACAGCAACACCTTCTAAAATGCTAGGAAGCAGAAGATTGTGCTGGTTAGACATTGCAGACTTTATATTCAAGAGCATTTTGCCATATTTGATTGTTTTAAAACCTTCCTTGTTTTCCATTTGTAAGTCACAAAGTCAGCAAACTAACCTATGAATACTAATTTACCATGGAAACAAGCAGCAGTTTTGATGATTACTGCCAAATCTTCATGCTTACTAGCAAGTAGAACTTCACGTGTTTTCTAAAGATGACTTACCTTTGGATAGCACTTTGTACACCTGTCTTTACCTCTCTGTGCTACACCTTGCTGTCAACACAGCTTGTCAGGGCGGTTTCTGAGTTGTTTCCAATTGCATCCTTATTTTTTAATTCAGGAAATTGATGATAACCTGCCTGTGGATACTCCATGTGCCTGGATGTGTTCAAGGTCAGGTTGGATGGGGGCCTGGGCAGCATGACAATGAGTAGCATCCCTGCCCATGGTCCAGAGTTGGAACTAGATGGTCTTTAAGGTCAATTCCAACACAAACCATTCCGTGATTCTATCTGCATAGGCACAGCTAAAAAATTCATCTGCGTTACTTTTTTGTCAGAGACAGTAAGTGCTGTACCCTACCTTGGGCCTTGACAGCAGAGGGCAAGAAAGAGTGAGCTGTCCCCGCAAAGACCTTTGTGGGGAATAGAATCTGTACCCCAGCTTCCACTTGCTTCAGGAGAAGCTGTTGAGCTGGTTTTTATTTAAAAGTGTTTAAGATGAATGAAGATAAAACAGTGTGAGCCTTCTCATTAGTTATGTCCCATGCTTTTGCTTTCAGACTCCTGCTCTGAACCTGCTTTGGGAGATGTGTTGCAGTGAGAATGTTGCCTTGCGAACAGCCTGCTGTGAGGGCTTGGTGGCCCTTGTAGTGGAGGAGCATGCTGAGCTTGACTACGTTCTTCACGGAGCTCTCAACCTAATTCCCTCAGCAAGGTAGTATTTAGTTGCCTGATTTTTGCCAGCTGGTTATCAGTTACTGCTTTTTCCTGACAGAGGAAGAGAAGTTCTGTGTCAGTATCTTCAGATACACTGTGGCATTAAGGACTGCTACTGCCCTGCCACTCTGCTGAAGGGTGTTACTCTCACCTTTGCTATGTGGCAATGTGGGTCGGACAAAAGTACTCTTAGAGTATTCTATGGATGTAAGATGAAATTATTAGAAGTTCAGACTAGCGCTCTGAACTTTGAACTGTGGAACCTCAGAAGTCAAGGAACTGCTTAGTTTTGTTGCCCCTGTCATAGAAAGGGGAAAGAAAATGGTAGCAACTTCCATTATGGGGGATTATGTCGTGGTTTAACCTCAGGCAGCAGCCAAGACTCATGGAGCTGCTCACTCACTCCCCTACCAGTAGGATTATGGAGAGGGTAAAAGGTAGAAAACTCTTGTGTTGAAATAAGGGAAATTTAACAAGGAAAGCGAAAGATGTGCACACAAGCAAATCAAAACAAATTAATTCACTGCTTCCCATGGGCAGGCAAATGTTCAGCCATCTTCAGGAGAGCAGGGTCCCATCACAGGTAATGGTGACTTAGGAAGACAAATGCCATCAATCCAAACACCCCTTCTTCTTTCCCTCCACTTTCTATACTGAGCATGATGTTACATGGTCTGAAGTATCCCTCTGGTCAGTTTGGGTCACCTGTCCCTGCTCTGTCTTCTCCCAACCTGCCAAGCACCCCCAACTTCCTCCCTAGTGTGGCAGTACAAAAAGCAGAAAAGGCCTTGGCTGTGTGTAAGCCCTGCTCAGCAATAACAAAAGCATCTCTGTATTATCCACCCAGATTCAGCACAAATCTAAATCATAGCCCCATACCATCCACCATGAAGAAAATTAACTCTACCCTAGCCAAAACCAGCACAGAGGGAAATAACTTCATCAGTCTGTCAAAAAACTGATAGCTCAAATAAAGTCACCATAAGAACATGTGTTGGGAGTAGGAATGCTGCGGTTTGTTTCCTTATCTGCTGTGGAAGAAATCACTTTACTTTGAAGCTACTTCCTCCTACACAATTCTGCAAATAGAGTGCTTACCTCTCGCAGTGGTCTTTTGACCTAGACTGCCTGTCCAACAAACTGCAGTTGTGAGGGAAAGAGGCATTGTGCATAACATTTAGAAATAGGAAGTCAGATGATGATTTGGAATAGATTTCCATTCAAATTTACCAACCTTATTAGCAGTCCCTTTTGACTGCTAAGTGGATTTGTGCACCAAGCTGTGTCCAGTCATGCTGGAGACTGGTAGAGTTGTTTTTAGCCAAACCAGCTATTTAGAGCTATGTTTGTGATACGATGTGCTGGTGGACTCAGCACAGAGGTTGCAAGAACCATGCTATTCAAGACATATTCTTCACCCCTTGCTCTCCTTCCCATGATCAGTTTTATGCTAAGGTCTCTTCATATTCAGTCTGAGCCAAAGGTGAACTCAGGTTTGAGTAAAGTAGTGAAATTTTTTCTTAAAATATTTTCTAACCTTGTGACTTGCTTGTTTATCGCTGGGATCTTGCTGTGCTGATGCTGTTTCTATGCTGGGTTTGCAATGCATGATTACGGTTTCCTAGAAGACATTTTGTAAATACATTTTTGTCATATAGGTAATCTCTGCAAGCCACTGTCCTCCAAATGATGGAATTTTGGGGCATTTTGGGGTTAAGGGAGGAGTCTGCATTGTTAACAAATAAGTAAAAGTACCTGTGCTAAGACTATGAGAAACTGAGTCTTGTGGCATAAGGTGAAGTGAAAGTTTTATTAACTGTGGCTTGCAGACTAAGAAATTTGAAGTTCCGGTTCAGCTGAGGATTTGTTACAGTATCAATGGTTTATAAAGTTGTAAAATGTTAATACTGCTTTGTACTTCAGAAAAATAAAAAGTGTAAAATGGGATATTTAGGATTAAGTTAAGCTTAAAAACAAAATCAGAGTTACATATTAAAGGGACTGTGGTCTGCCCCATTTCTACACTATTCTTTGATTCTTTTAATTTTTTTTTTCATGTGTGAAACCAACACATGAACGATTGCTATACTAAGTGCTGGCAAATTACACAGTAACCTTTCATGTGTTTTTGGCTTCTTTCCCACTGCCACCCTCTCCTCCCTCAGGCTGCTACAATTCAAACCGCATACAGTATGGATTGCAAAGCAGGGTTTACGTTGCCTAACCATAGAGATCTGTGGTTTAAAATGTCTGCAGCCTCAGGAACTCATTAAGCTGACAATTTCAGATTGCCTTTTTTCAGTGCTAATACCTTTTTTAAACCTTGACTTAGAATTGTAGTCTGCAGTCTGACATCCTGTTCCCTGCCAGATTTTCATCTGTGTGGCTTTGCAGTGCTCTCTGCACAGTGTCACTAAAATAAAAAGTAACAGCCAGTGGCAGCTAGCAGAAAGGGATTTGCAACCACTGAGCACTTTCAGTGCTGAATGGAGTTCGGTGTATATTTTATTGGCAAAGGCTACGCATGTTGTATTCTTACTTCTCTTCCTTCTGTTACAGTGAATTTTGCAAGGGCTAAGTGCACCTGCTGGATTATATTTTGTCAGATGTATCGAATTATGCACAGTAGAAAAGACATTTTGTTTTGGTAGAGATGTAGAGATGAAGCTTCATGTTTATCTGATTTAACTTCCTTGTTATTCCTTCACAATACCTGCTCATTGTATATATTATTGTAACTGGCTCTTAAGACCAGGTGTTTCCTTTGATGCCCTAAGAGTTTAAACTGCATGGAACATCATATTTATGTTCATGTTTGTTTGTTTAGGCATATATAGGAATTATATTTACATATGTGGATACAAACACATGTATTTTCACGTGTTTTTAAGATTACTTTCCAGCATTTTATGTAGATGACTACAGGAAAACACTGTCTGTGTTAATAATGAACAAGGATAAATAATCAAGTCAGTCTACTGAAAAACCTGTGAAACAATTATTGTAATCTTAAAGAAACTGTCAGAAAGATTTCTGTGTATATGCATGTTTTCAGAATGTTTTTATTACTGAGCATCCATGCCTGTAGGAGGTGGGGGAAGTCCTTGCAATATGACATGCCTTTGTGTTGCTTGTGTTCAGGAGGTGAGTGCAAAATCTAAAGCATCTCTTGTCACTTCCTTCTTGGGAATTAGGACCAGCAATACAGAAGTTTCAGAACAGGAAAGACCATTTTCTTACCAAGTGTTTTATGATTTGTCTTTTTCCTCCTTGCTGCAGTTATCCAATTGAAGCTGGGAAATACTCTTACAAATTCCCATTTAACTGACTTTTTCTAGCGGTGAAGAATCTAAAAAATTGTCCTCTCTCTCCCTCCCCTACACCCATCCAAAAATCTCCTTCCCCCTCTGTGTTTTAGGTTGACTATATTGGGATTTAGAACTCTGCAGCACGCCTGTTAGCTGCTTTGAAGCAGAGTTCTGTGAAACCTCAATACCTTCTTGTATTGTCAGATTTCAGTATTTTGAGAGCCAGGTGTCACAACAGCCAGTCATTTTAAAGATTACAGGCACATCTTATAAGTGGTCCCTTTCTGAAAGAGAGAGAGAAAATACTAGCATATTCTATGACTTTTGATCTGGGTCAGTGCTTTCCAGCACAGAAAAGAGAATATAGTACTTTGCCTATATCTCAACTATAAAAGTAAGCATTCAGTGTTGGGGAGATCCACTGTGGAACTCTTTAGGTGTTCCCTGGTGTGCCATATCACCTTATTGAAAAGTGTCTGTCTGCAGGTGGTGACAAGTATGGTAAAGGTTTGACAGTTATAAGTGCTGTTTGCCTTGTATTCCCATTTGTGTAATAATATATGGTAGAAGCAACCCATCAAAAGTTTTAATTGATACATTAATTGTTTTCTTTACTGTTTTGTTCATTATGTGAAAAGGAAAACAAAGACATATAAATGCACAACTTGCCCAGAACTGTGTGGGCATAAGTTAAGAGGTCCATAACTAGGGCTCCAGGTCTCAAGGGTCAATTTTCTTTCTTCTCTTATGTACGAATCAATTAATGTAGCTGCAGACTTGACAGTAACTCAGTTCTTTTTGTCAACAGGAATGTGCACGGTTTAGTAAAAACTATTTGCAAGTTAATACAAATTCAAGCTATTCAACTGGGAAAAGATGGAGATGAGTCTCTTTGGAGTCTGTATGGAATCAGGTTAGTTTCACATTCCTTGTATTTAGAAACAATAATAACTTTCTGTCTGATTTCCAGAAAAAAATGAGGAATTAAGTCAATACTGGATTTCAGTCTTAATCTTTTTTTATGTGTTTTGGTTCATTCACACTGTGCAGGTAATCCTGTGCTGGCACAGGTTGCCCACAAAGGATGTGGAATCTCTGTCCTTGGAGATAACAAAACCTGACTGCATGAGGTATTGGGTAGCCTTCACTAGTTGACTGCCTGAGCATGTGGGTTGGACTGGGTGATATGAGTAGGTCCCTTTCCACCTAAATGATTATCTGAATCTGTGGAAGTTTTTTTGGTTGGTTGTTTGGTTTTTTTTTTAGTTGAAAGTTTTAAGGAGTTTTGTAATACAAGAATAAGATTTCCGCTATAGGTGTGAAAGGGGCAATGGCAGTGTGAGAAAACAAGTACTAAGACTTATTCAAATACTGGATGATTTCTCATATTTCTTTTAGTAAGTATTTTATTTTAAGGCTACAAATCACTTCTCTCTCACTTGTTTTTCCTGCTTTATTCTTATTCTAAAAGTTGTGTTCCTGGATGTCTTTGCTGTTAAGGTGAATTACATGTAAAAATAAAATACTTAAAGATGCATATACAGCTGTGTATCTAAAACTTCTTGTCATGCAATACCAAACTTTTGAAGAGGACATTCTAGTGACTTCATCCGTCTCTTGAGAAACCATGAGTCAGTACTGACATTACAAGCCTCTATTATATCTTTTCTGGAGAACATCCCAGCTTGGTAGATGTCAGGAATGCTTTTCAAGTTACTTTTTATGCACTTAGGAGGTATTGTTGTAGGAGGCTGTAGCTATAATGGCTTAAGGATATAAAACACATTATTTGAGAGACAGGAATCATGTCTTTAATTAAGCAAAATGAAATAGTGAAGAAAAGTGAAATGGACTTTGGAGTGCTGGATGTGTTTTTATTCCTGAAATTCTGTATGCATTTGTTTTTGTGGCTATATCAGATATCTTTACAAAATCCCAACTTTTGAAGAGCAGTTTTAAATTAAAATGCAGGTTAAATGAAGATGGAACTCTTTTGAAAGCTTTTTTAAAAGCTTCCGGTAGAAGAAGCTAAGTTAAAGGAACTTAATTCTGGCTTTGTATGAAAAAGAGGGTGGTGGGATGTGGCTGGAATAAAGAAATAGCTTCTGCCCAATCGGTTACAGAAAGTTTATTATATTTTTTTCCCACTCACTGAAAGAGAAATTACTGGTAACATACAACGAAGGTGAAATTTGGTAATTCAGAAGGGTATAAAGTAAAGTAATAGAGAACTGAAAGTAAGAAGCAGACTTATATTTAGCCAATAAGGTTTTTGTTTTCCCTTTTGGTTACAGTTAACTTTAACAAAGAGAAATGATTGTTTGACATAGAGTCAGAGCCCTGGGATTTTGAAACGTGACTTCTGTTTTTTAGTGTACAGAGCAACCTATCTGTTCATTGTTATGTAACAATTTTTGTAGTTGTGCCATCGAGTACCATTAAAACCTGATTTTTTGTAAGGAATAGAAGAATGTGTTCAGTAGCTCACCAACAGTAATTTCCCATTACAGTGCTCATATATTATGCTGTCAACTGTGCAAAAGAATTCCATATGGAAATCATCAATGAAGAATCAAAATGCAACAGTACATTCTCAAGTGGTTTGCTATTGTCACCAGTATTACAGGGTAATAAATAAATGTGGTTTAGGCCAATGTTAATTCTGGGCAATAGAATTAGTTTCATAATACTTCTTGTGATGATGTAATATCATGATCAGTTCCTGAAAAGAAATGGAAAAAAATTAATGTCTTGTGAGTTGATGCATTTTATTATGTAGTGTTTCTCTGGGATGGAGTTAGCTTTCTCCATAGCAGCCATCTGCAATGAAAACAGTGTTGATAACACACCAGTGTTTTGGCCGCTGCTGAGCAGTGCTAACCTTCCAGCCTATTGCCATCCTTCAAAAGGCCAGGAAGGTTGGGAAGTGAAGACTTTGGGAGGGGACATAGCCAGGATAACATACCCAATCTATCCCAAAAGGAATAGTTCATACCATATGCCACTGTGCTCAGGAATAAAGGCTAAGAGGAAGGAGCCAGGAGTGGATTAGTTATTAAGGCGAATGTCTTCCAAAGCAAATGCTACACATGCTGAAGCCCTACAGCACAGGAAGTGGCTGCACATTGCCTGCTGATGGAAAGTAAAGAATGTCTTTTCTTATTTTCCTTTGCTTTCATTTCTAGCCTTTTCTTTTCTTTAATAAACTGCCTTTGTCTTGACCCAGGAAGGGCTCCTGTCCACATTCTCAGTGCAGGTGGTTTGTGATACATGTGTGCAGAAAATCGGATATAATTTTTTTCTGAAAGCTATTTGCCTTTCTTTTATGAACTAGTATTTTATGATATTCTTAATGATTCATCATGCATGGTTTTTACTGTTTTAAAGTTCTGGAGAGCTGCCAGTGTTCAGAATTCAAGATTCAGAGCAGGTAGCAAAATGCTTTAAAAATGCATATTGAATGGAGTAAAGTGCTGTACCTGAAAGGACTGGGGTCACATATGCATGCACAGGAAAGTATGTTGACTGCAGACATTGTTTCCTCATACAGAAAAATAAAATCTGTCACTAAATTTGTCCTTGAAATCAGATTGGAGCTCAGTTCTATTCAGAGATGTAACAAAAACATTCAAATGACCTAAAAGTTAAAAATAACATATGTTTTATTGTTACTCCTCACAGAGATTTATCTTTGTTTCCCTGGACCTGTCCATATTATGAGTGGGTAAACACTATGTTTGCTTGGGTGCTTTGCTTTATCCTGAACCCACTAGCAGTAATTTAGGGTAGTGGCACTGTAATGTCATTTAAAGATGTGTGCTTTACATTGCTGTTCTAGAAGTTCTTAAGATGGTGTTTACAATAAAGTGCATCTACACACCTTACTTACTGCTGATAGCATTATCAAATGGAACTGTTTTGGTTTGCACTTTTTAATGTTTCATTTTTAATCACTCTTCACTGTGGAGCTTAGCTGACTTCTTTCATTATCCAGTTCAGTGCAGTTATACTAGTTTCAGACACACAAGATCTGTAATAAAAAGTTTGCTTTTTTTCCTAGGTAATAAGCCGTTTTAATTGTAGACTTGATGTGTCAGATGCTGACTTTAGGAAGGTTCCCCTGTCTTCCATGTCATTGCAGCATTTAAGTGGTGACTGGAGACATTGTTATACATGAAATCCCTAATTATGCTTGGTCTTTGCATATTAAGTGCTTTAAATAGTTCATTTTGAGTTAAAGGTTTTTTTATTGAATGTTAAAATTAACCCATCAGCTCAGGTACAAAAATCAGGTTCTATTGTTGGTGTCTTAACTGTTCTAGTAGTTTATTTGCACTATCCCAAGTTAAAATTCCCAAGTTAAAAATTCCCCAGGTGAAAAAAAATCCCCTTTTAAACCTTAAACCACTTGTACCCTGTAAGAGTTACTTTTCCTATGTTCATTGTCTACTTTTACAATTGTTTTAAGATGTGTTAGGTGTATTTTAAGATGATTTTAGGAATTTTTACTTGGCACTTTAGTCCGGGGACCAGCTCCAACCCCCCAGTTTTTAACAGCCAACAGCTATTTTTAGCCCCATAGCCATTATCCTGCAGGTAAGCTCCATGGCAACCTGAATTTTAATGAGGGCATGTTACCATCCTTGCGCCGGCTGATACCACCCCTCCCTAAACGACGAGCCATTGGTAGACAGAAATGATCTGTCAAGGGAAAGTACCACTCACCTTGGGCCAAAGGGGCGGACTGTGGGTGGGCTGTGGGCGGACTGGGGCGGAGCGAAGGCATCATAAAACACCGATGAAGCCCGGGGCGGGGCAGATTGGCTGCAGGTTGCTTGGGGTGGGTGTGGGTGCTGGGCATATTAAACCTTACTCCTTTTAAGGAGCCTTTAATAATTTTTATTAGCTAAGAGCCAGCCCAGCACTGCAAGTTTCTTGTTCCACCAGAGGTCCAGTGCTGTCTCAGCCAAAAGATCTCTAATCCCTGCGCTCCTGGGGCATACCACCAATGAGCCAAAGTATCCCAAATTTTTACATTTTGCTAATTTTGTAATTTTTATTTTTTTTTTGTTTTTCAACAAATAATTTTATTTTTTTTAATACTAGAATTGTCTTGTTCCTCACACATATTCTCTTGTTTTGGAAAGATAATTAATTTTAAAATACAACAAAGTTACTGAAATAAGAAGCTGCTATGACCCTATATGTCTTTACAGGGACTATGTACTTTCAATGCCCTGGCATTGCATGTGGTCAGCATTTCTAGCTTTCTGCCAGGTAAAGATCAGGTCTGTAATCTTGCTGGATTCAGAGACTAGATTGAGAGACAAGCAACAAGTTTTTTTGCCTCTTGCATGCTGTCATCTTTGGAAAGCTGCAATGAAGCAATAACTTTAGCTTTTCTGGTCTTTGTGCACAGATTGTAAAAGACTCTTAACTATAGTAAAATATTTACAAAATGCAGGTAGGTGGATGTAGGAAAAACATGTATGTAAGTTCACAAATAACTTGAGAAATGAATGTGAGATATGACAGGCTTCTATGTGAAGCCCCATATGTGAGGGCCAGACCTGTGGTATATACATAGTTTGTGTTCTTAGATGATGGCATCTGTTTTCTGAGAATGTTTCAAGTAGTCCATCACATCTGTCAGCTTTCTGAAAGAACTTTTGTCTTCAGATTATTTATTTGCCTGACAAGAAAAACATGTCTTTAGAAGAAAAATTATTTGATGAGCAGAAGGGGAACCAGTCTAAGAAAAAAAAAAAAATCCTATGTTTTTAGCTCTGTTGTAACCACATAGCAAAGAAAATGAGAGTCATTAGGTATGTAAATAGTCTACAATCAGCTTTCATAATTTGGTGGGCCCTTCACTTAGCTGATAGGTATGTAACTCTGTGGTTATTCTCACAAGTAGTCAGTTGCGCAAGACTCAAAAAATACTGCCCTTGAGAATCTAAAAAAACATAATGAGGAGCACCTCTTTTAGTGTAAGGATATGTCTGCTAGATAATGTTTTTTCATAAATAGTGTCTAGCGAGGCATAACTCTAAACATTCCTGCTCTTTAGCTCAGTCAAGGGAAGCCATCACAGTATGCATTTCAAATTTGCCATGTAATGGGAAAAATTAAATTTTTATTCTGTTATGGGGTTCTTGCAGATATCATTCACTTCACCTGGAGCTGGGTTGTTTCAGTGTTGCTTAAGCCCGTGTTGTATTACAGTGTTACTGAACATGAGTGGGTCTCATGAATGTTGTCTTCTCTAATAAAAAGACTGTTGGAAATTCTGGGGTTTTGCTCCTCAGAAATTGAAAAAAACCCAATAATAAATGAAATGCCATTGTAAATTCTTCCTAAAAATTGTGTCTGACTGTATCACTCATGCAGTGTCTGAAGCTGAGGCAGTATGTCTTGAGATATACCACTTCAATGGGTGGCTCTCAAATCATCTACTGCTGTATAGGTAAAAAAACTCCATGAAGGTCTCTCTGGTGTGTAGCACAGATTTGTTGGACCTGTGAACTGGAAAGATGGTTAACCAAACTGAAGGTGGTGGTTTGCAACAGATTTATGCTGTCTTTCTCTGTTTGCTTTTTCGACTTATAGCATAGAATGATTTGGGTTGGAAGGGTCCCTAAAGATCACCTAATTGCAGCCCCCCAGTCTCCAGACAGAGACACCTTCCACTAGACCATGTTGCTCAAATGCCCATCCAGCCTGTCCTTGACCATCAGGTATAAGGCATCCAGAACTCTGGGCAGTAAGTTACACTAGTTAAAATTACTTTGGTTTTGTTTCTGACAGAAAAAGTTATGTACTTAAGTTTTCCCTCCTTCCCAGGTTTTCTTCTATCTGTTACTCTACAAGGGTATGTTATGATCCAGTTATTAAGGTTCTTAGAAATTCCTCTGCCCAAATTAAGGTGCAAACAAGACCATGTGCCAGTGACAATAGTAAGGGTTTTATTTGGTGGTAAATACGAGAGAGTGAGAAATAAAGAAGTATAAAATAGGTGGGGAAGGGGGTGCAGAAAGAGAGTCACAGGGACAGAATAAGGAAAATACCAGCACTCCATGAATCTCAGTGATGCTCCGTTGGATCCTCTCCAGCTGGTCTTCTTTGTGGTGAAGGTCCTCCCAAAAAGCTTAGTACCCAATGTGTTTATATACCCTCGAGCCAGGTAGCAATGTACAGCCCTGTCCCCTGGGGGAGAGGGGCAGTCTCTCACAGCGGACTCTGGGTCTGTTGCATCTGGGTCACGTGGATGTGCCCTGTGGGGTTGGGGTTCCACAGCTGGGCCAGTCTGTGTAATCAGAGAATGGGTGTTTTATTGCCTCTCACCAGAGGCTGCACCATGCACCCAAAACCTCCTCCTCCCCCTCAGCTGGGGGAGTCTGTGTAAACCTGGCTTCTGTGAGCTGTGCTCTCTCCCACCCCAAACTCAGCTGGGGATAGCTGCAGCTGGTGGCTTTGGCCTTTAGTAGATGCACACCTTTCCCTCAGCCTGAGATGACTGAACAATGGGTTTCCCTTTATCTAGTTCAAAGGCCCACTCTTCGGGGAGGCTTCTTTATAATGAGCAAAACTTTATATCAATGTTTGAGGCATGAACTGTTTTCAGCCTCTGTCAGGGTAGTCATTGTTTAATGCAAACATCACATTTTAGGTGGTGTAGATGGCCTTCTGTCACTGACTTTGGAGATGGGGAAAGTGTTGGTGATAGATTCATCTGAGAACAGGTGACTACTAGGCTTCAGAGACCTTTCTAAATGTCAGGGGGCTGACAAAGAGTAAAGTGGAAGTCTCCAGCCTGGTGGTATGACCATACTTTTTCCTTTCCTGTTTCTTTTACCATGTCACAAAAAAAAAAAAGAAGTAGAAAAAAATTGTTGGGAGCAGGTTTAAAGTACTAAGTAGGATGATGGTCACCTCTGTCAGTCTCAGGTGCCAAAGACTTGGACCTGGGCTTGGAAAACTGGACTGATGTTGTGTGACCAACAGTTCTGATTTTTTAGTGGGTATTATTTGGAGTTCACTGGTACATCCAGTAACTGAAATGACACTTTAGAAGAGTAAACTGTAGAAATTCAGGTAAGTAAAACAAACAAAAGAAAAAAAGAGTGAGACCAGGCCTTTTCAAATAGAGAGATTTTGTTTTAATCTTGTTTCAGAAGTTCTGAGAAAATATACTCTTTTGACAGTGAGCCATCTTAACAAAGCTGGTAAAAGGAGTTGGTAAAAGGAGGAGGTTAAATTGTCTACTTCTACAGCTGCGCTTATTTTGAAGATAGTTGTTTTGCATACTTCCTTTCTGTGTTATGGATATAAATATAATTTCTTTGTCTTTCAGAAACACTCCTCATCCATTAATCACTGTCCTTGAAAACAGACCTGATTGCTGGCCAGTTCTACTACAGCAGATAACAGTATTTTTTCATCAGTGTCCAGAGAGGTACATGAATGAAAAATTAAAAATAGCCTAGCAAATGTCGTTAACTGAATTGTATCATTGTAACTGTTTTGTTGAAGGCAGCTGCAACAAGCAGTAAGAATTCTGTCTTTTGTGAAAGATACTTGTAAAATTTAATTACACTATTTCAAGTTTTGAAATACTATAAATAATAATTATTTAATTACTGGTATAATCCATTCAAAGTCAAACTTATAGCTTTTAATTAACTCTGTAGATAAATTCTGTATGGATATAGAATAATCGGTGCAAAACTGATAGTACATTCGAATTTTTTTTAAATAAGCAATTTGGCTTATTAGCTTTGTTGAAATTCTGACTGCTTAGTCAAAAAAAATGAATGCATTGCAGCTATAACTCATGTATACGCAATGATGGAATGATGAAGGAAAAGGAGAGATGATTAAATCTCACAGAAAGGATGAAGTCTTGAAAAACAATGTATGCTTTCTGATTTAAAAAAATAGAAAAAAATCAGTAGTACAGCCTTATTATAAAGCATCAGTAAAATGAACAAATACTCAACTGCCAACAATCTCAGCCTTTCTTCATGTTTACCACTAAGGAACTTCTCCAAGAATGCTTCAGTGTAAGATAAGAAGTCTGTGGCATTCTCAAAGAGAACTGTTTTCAGTAATTTTACACCTGTATGTATGCTTTTCAGATAAAAGTATCCCTTTTCTCCTGTTTTCAGAAAGACTAATAGAAGAGAAATAGTGCAGAGAAATTTGCTTCTCTGTTCGCTCTTTGTAAATAGAAAAGTTTATTAATCTCTTGCATTTCTAGACTTAGACTATGTGATCAAGAGTACAATTTTCAAGCAAAAGTGTATTTTGCTCAATTTTATTTATCAGAGTATTTTTCAAATGCTATTGGCTCTTTCACTCTGCTTCCAAATCTGGGACTCACATAGAACCCTCAGATATATAAATGATGGAGTGAATGGTGCATTTTTTACTGGTGACTTCTTTTGAATTAAAACAGGAGTTTTCTTGCTGAAAAGAAAGATAAGTGACACTCCTCTGGGTGCTCTTTGTTCAAGGTTTCTGTGGGTGAAGTGCTAGACTGACAGTATTGAATCATAGAGTAATTTAGGTTTGGAAATGCCCTTCAGAGCACCGAGTCCAGCCGCTAACCTAATGCTATCAAGTCCACCACTAAACAGTGTCCCTAAGTGTGATGTAAAAAAGCACCACGTATGTTGATCTAGACTATTACCAAATTCTTTCTACAGTTTTGCATCAAGACTGAGTCTTGTTTAAAATGGACTTTTGATTCCCTGTTGATGTGCTGGATGGTAGGAGGGCTCTGCAGAGGGATCTGGACAGGCTGGTTTTATGGTCTGAGGCCAGTGGTATGAGGTTCAACAAGGTTCAACCCCTAAAGCTGGGTGCTGCGCTTTGGTCACAACAATTTCATGGAATGCTACAGACTGAGGGAAGAGTGGCTGTAAAATTGCACAGGGAAAAAGGACCTGAGGGTGCCAGTTGACAGCAGCTGAACGTGAGCCAGCATGTGCCCATGTGGCCAAGAAGGCCAATGGCATCCTGGCTTGGGTCAGAAATAGTGTGGCCAGCAGGACCAGGACTAGGGAAGTGCCCGTGTACTTGTCACGGGTGACCTCAAATCCTGTGTCCAGTTCTGGGCCACTTATGACAAGAAGGACATCGAGGTGCTGGAGCAAGTCCAGAAAAGGGCAATGGAGCTGGTGAAGGGTCTGGAGCACAAGTCTTGTCAGGAGCAGCTGAGGAGCTGTGAGTGTTTAGCCTAGAGAAAAGGAGACTGAGGAGTGACTTTACCTCTCTCTAAGCCAGGTGGGGGGTCATCCTGTTCTCCCAAGTAACAAGTGACAGGATGAGAGTAAATAGGCTCAAGTTACATCAAGGGAGGTTTAGATTGGCTGTTAGGAAAAATTTCGTAATGGGTTTGTCAAGCATTGCAACACTCAGCTCAGGGAAGTGGTGGAGTCACCCTCCCTGGAGGTATTCAAAGGACCTGTAGATGTGGCACTTGGGGACATGGTTTAGCAGTGGGCATGGCAGTGATGGTTGGACTTGACCCAAAACAATTGTATGATTCTGTATTTGTTACTGTATTGACCATCAGCTTTATTTAGTTGTTCTAATAATGTAAAGGACAGCTTGTACCCCTAACATGATCAAGCCAAAAGATAAGTCGTAATATTTTACTGGGAAGCCGCATTGGTTAAAACAGTTCCTGTATCATGTAATTGTTTTAAGACCATTGTGCAAAAACTGATAAGTAAAGGATGACTCCTTTTTATTGAAATTATGTTTTATGTGTTTTAAAAAGATATTTCTGAGTAGTCTTGTCCAAATATTCTTCAGAATGAGGCATCAGTCTATCATGGCATTCAGCAAGGAAAGTCACTTTCTTGAACTTGAGGAAAGAAGAGTAAAATTAGGAGTGTTATAACCTGCAGGTCCGTATTGAGTCTTACCAAAATTGCACTTTGAAGTATGTTTATTGTATTGGGCCTCATGACAGTACTTTCTTCTAGTATTTAGTAATGCCCTTCTCACCACCTTTCTGTTAACTGGGTCTTGTGAACTTTTGCAGGTAATGTCACATTACTTGGGTTTTCTTATTACATTTTTACACTTATCACTAGAAAGCACTCATGGCAAACATATTTATTGAACTGCAGGTCAGAGAGTTCATGTGTTGCCATAATGGCTTCATTTCTAAGATACCTCTATTGTGAACCATCCCAGTTACGGGAATATGCTGGACTGCGAATGGGTTTACTAAAGATCTTACTTCAACCTCATGGGCCAAAGCACAAAGAAACACTCTCCGTGTTGGAATGTGAGATTCTTCAACTTCTGTGTGATTTGGTTCCACACCTGCAGGTACAGTTGTTGCCTGACCCTACCTTTTACAAATAGATATTTATCAAAACAGTGATGATATTATTATTATTGTCTTTCAAGTGTGCAAATATAGCATTCTCTTCCATTTTCTGTAGATCTGATTTGTTGATAGTACCTAAATCTAATAAACTGTCTCTTTCTAGTAAAAGATAAAACTTTAATTGTTCAAATCTGATGTACCTATTATGATGGAAATTGAAACACATTTACCATGATTACTTGCATCTAGTTGCCTCAGTAAACATGCAGTAAACTTAGAAAGACATTAATGAGAAAATTCAGTTCCATGGCACAATATTTTTCAAAACCATACAATTTTAACGTAAAATGGATAATACTAAAATGAAACAAACTGTATGAGAAGAATTATTTAAGTACTTCTAGGTATTCCTTTCTCACTCTTTGTAACAGAGAGATTAGTGGATCTGAAGATGAAATTTAGTCCTTCTGGAATATGCTGAAGGTTTGGAATTTTTTTAAAGTTGCACAGTGATACTTATAACAACACAAAAAAGTGTGTGGGGATTCCATCAAGCAGGTAAATATTCTTATAACAGAAGCATCTGTCTCTACAATATTTCCTTTGTAACGTAACTAAGATTTTAACATATGTCTCAAAAGAGAAAGGCAGTGGTGTTATTCAATTCTAGAACATCATGCAATCTAACTACCACAAAAACTAAATGCTGAAGTGTGATACCCAAAGGCAGTATCTCCATACTTGAAAGCCAACTTAAAAGGTTTCAAGAAGCAGGTTGTCTCAAAGTCCTCATGTGTTGAATGACAGTGTTTCTGTTCTTGAAAACTGGAGCTAGGGGTTTAATCTTTCTGTCCTCTTAGGTTAGGGGGCCTGTGATGTTGATTAAAATTAAAAGCTCTGCTTTTTCTCATGCTTTACTGTGATATCAGTTAAGCTTTTTTTGTACCTATCTACCTTTTCCTTCTTCTTTTGATATTAGGACAACATCTTGAGCATCTTTCAGATGTATTCAGCCCGACATGAGGTGCTTTGGCCTTATTGCTATGGAGAGAGGGTTCATTAATACAAATAATGGAAAACTAAGTAGGCTTGTTATAAGGATATTTGGTAGCATGTTTCTCCTATGGCATTTTACTTGAAAAGTCTTCTTTGTACTCATAGCTACTTCTCACAATCTTTTAGAAAAATATAACTTGTGTTATATATGTTTATCTTGGTTCAGGTATATTCTTTATGATGATGGGTACATGCTGATCTTTTCTAGTCACAGAGTTTTCCCATTTTTGTTGATTTTACCTGAACTTCAGTGTAACATTGTGTATTGAGTGTATGACCAAGCTTCAGACCTGATAACATTTAGCCATAAGAAAGGTGCTGAATAAAACTTATGAAATTAGTTATGAACCCTTTTTTGTTCATACATGTTGGCACTTCTTTTTTTTTAAGCAAGAAATCAGTTGCATATTTTCAAACTCATATTAATACTTGAACATTTTTGTCTCACCTGAGATACAAGTTTCACAATGGAAGGTGCTTCCTTCGAGAAGCCTCTTTGATGGACTGTTTTATAATTTGTCACTTCCTTTCTCTTCTTTCTCTGAACCTCATTTTAGCATTGCTTAATTTAATCCACTGTGTAATATAAAAGCTGAAATGTTTCCCAGTCATTTTGTCTGAGAGTGTCAACCAAGCTGTCAAAAATAGAGCTCTTCACCTGTAGACTTTTCTGCTAATCAATTCAGTGACATGAGGTTTCTGATTAGAGCAGATTATTTATAGAACAAAAAAATGGAATAAAAATCAGAGTGTTATGCTTAATGCTGCCTCCAGAGTTTGGATTGGAACAGTGCATTTGTCTGGAAGTAGAGTTTTCAAGAACAGAAACACTGTCATTCAACACATGAGGACTTTGAGACAACCTGCTTCTTGAAACCTTTTAAGTTGGCTTTCAAGTATGGAGATACTGCCTTTGGGTATCACACTTCAGCATTTAGTTTTTGTGGTAGTTAGATTGCATGATGTTCTAGAATTGAATAACACCACTGCCTTTCTCTTTTGAGACATATGTTAAAATCTTAGTTACGTTACAAAGGAAATATTGTAGAGCCAGATGCTTCTGTTATAAGAATATTTACCTGCTTGATGAAATCCCCACACACTTTTTTGTGTTGTTATAAGAACCCCAAGAGCTGAATTAATTGCTATTGCTTTTGAGTAAAAAGGGATTTTTCTCATCAGCTACCAAGAAATGTTTTAATTCTTCCACATGTTTCTCATTTTACTTCAAAATATCAAATAGCAGTTCATGAGTTGTTTTTTTTTTCAGAGAAGTTGGATAAGGGATTCCTGGTCTTAGTTTATAAATACATTTCTTCAAAGATTTAGTACTATTTGCAATAGAAACGTAGCAGAGCTAATAGAACTAATTCTAAATTCTGTGTAGATAGGGAAGGGCAACTAAATCATCCTATATTTTGTCTTTGTTTTGTTTTAACTACCTCTCTGCAGCTTAAGGACTTACTGCAAGTTGCAGAAGCCTTGTTTTTCGTGCAAGAGCTGTTCCTCAGCCTACTACGTTATCCTTTGTTTTGGAAAGATCGGTTATGCCAGCTTAGTCTGCAACTGTTATGCTTCTGTGAAGTGTGTTTAAATGTAACAGGAGAATGCTCATCTTTGATCTCCCTAATAGAGGACAACTTTGAGCTCTTAAAAGAGGTAAGAGTATATGGTAAAAATGTAAAATAGTTTTATTTAAGAACATCATGTTTAAGACAGTACAGACACTTATACATAACATTCATCTGCAGGTGACCAATGTTGGTAGCAAAAGTTTTTATTTTTTTTCTTGGTTGAATACCTTCAAAAGGTAAAAACTTACCTGAGTCTGTGTATATCTGTTAATCTCTTTGTATGGAATTTTGTTTAAAGTGAATTACAACAATTTGAACAAAGTAACAAATTAAAATGTTTTAGTTACTTAATTAAAATTCTCTTTTCACACAGTTATATTCTTCATTGTTCTGTCACTGCATGTGCAATCACTATGGTTTGTGAAGATAATCTTTCAAAGTTTTGGTGGTTTCCTATTTGTTCTGTTTAATGTCTCTGAGAAACAAAGGAGACTTTAACTTTTTTCTTTTTTCCTCATAGGTATTTCCAGTTGACCAGTGTATAATTGGGCTAGCTCTTCTACTGCTGCAAACTCCAGAAAGTCAGCAAAAGTCTGTCTTGAGTCTCGGTAATGCTCTTCTTGTGAAAGAGGAATCCACACACTTAAAACTGTGTTTCTTCGTATTTATGCCCCTGGAACTGGATTGAGTAGTGAAATAGCATTTCTTTATAAGCAGAATTTTTCCTGAATTTAAAAAATAATGGCAGTAATTTTCCTGCTACTCTGACTTCTCCCATGGATATTACTGTATTTTACACTCCCTGCTATCTTGGAGCTTATTGGCTTCCTTTTTGAGCCAACAGAATATTCTTAGCTGATGTTCATGCATCCTGAATGGTTTCTTATTACAGGTACTGGGAGCAGGTGTGACAATCATGGCAGTGTTTAGCCGTGCTTTTGACTTACCAGTTCTGATTAGTGTAGTTATTTCAGTAAGAACAAAGGTCTGTGCTACGTTGCATTTTTGTATTTTTTGCTGCCATCAGGTACTTTGCTATAAACTACAGAAATGTGTGACTCTATAAACAAAAAATCAGAAAAAAAATCTTTTCACTTTTATATACACATACAGTAAATATGGGAACCTTTGCTCACTAGAAGTGTTTCCTAGAAGTATATGTGTCATGCCTAAAGGTACCAATATTAATTTCTTTCTTTCCTCCTTGACCTTTGTTTTTCCTCAACTTGTCTTAAATAGCCTACAAGCTCCTTTCGTGTTCAGAAACCCAGGACATCTCACCCACAGCGCTTACTTTGGTGATGCCTGTGCTACAGATCTTATCTTCTACAACAGTTGGCGATTGCCTGTCAGGGGATGTTTCTGGAACTACCAGGCAGCAGCTGGCTGTAAATATTTTGGGAATATTAAAGGAGGACAGTGTGAAGGATAAACAGGAATCGGTAAAGTGATAAAGTTTCTTCCATTCTTTTGGGGGCAAGTAAGGGAGGCATTTAAAAATTTTTCTGCATTAAGCCTATCTGCTTGGGAAAGACTCTGCATGTGTGAACTTCTTTGTGCGATACGTTCTGTGGAAATGCTTGAAAATACGTATAGTCCATAAAACTAGACTACTGGTAAAGTGAAAGTTTGTTTGCTGGGTATTGTTTTATTTAGCAAATGAGATTTTTCTGCTTTAAGAGACTGAATAGATAGAAGAGTTCACATCCATTATTAAGCAACTAACAAGACGTAGCAGAAATCAAGGCTTTATATATTTACTCTGTTTCTTTCAGACTTACTTGTTCTCCTCATCTCTCTTTCTTTACTGCTGTATGTGACTGTTAGCTACCGTTATTTCTCCCTTGGCTGAAAAGAGTTACAGAGCACCTAAGTGTTAGTTAGCAAATTTTGGCTCAGTAACCTGAATCTTTTTATATGTTCTGTTGGGGTTTTTGGGGTTTTAGTTATTTCCTTATGTCCCACTTCTCTGCCATCTATCCATTTATCCCCACTGCTCCAAGAACAAGTGACAGCAAATCTCTTCGATCAAGATGTGTCTAGCACTGGGGTAGCTAAAGTCCCTTTCTGCTTTACACCCCTTTTTTGCATAGAGAGGGTGTGATGTGACAAGCTGGAGGCAGATATAGTGCCAGTTCTGAGTTCTGCCATGTCTCCTTGACTTGGAATCCCCCACTTAATTAATCTAGTATTTCTCTGCATCTGGAAAAGCAAGCCCAGATTTGCTCCTAATAAAAAATAGCTTCTTTTAAGTTCACTAAAGCTTACACTTCTTAGTCTGCTGTGAAAGAATAGACAGTGGGATGACAGTGGTTACAGGTCACTTCCTTCTAATGGGACTTTCTGGGTGCTAGCCTGTACAGATGCCCCTGAAGGTTTGTTTGAGTGAAACATCTTTGAAGAGCTGTCAGTCCAAAATTCTCTGTGTCACTCACCCACCTGTTTTCTTTTCTGCTCTGTTTTGGAAGCCATTTGAATGTCTTACCAGACTACTATGTTACTGTACAAGATTACAGTGCATTGTGTTACACTGGCTTCCTCTAACAGGACTAGGTTGTACTAATTCTGGTATTCTCTTTGCTTCAGAAAAACATGTGGAAACTTTTCCGTTGAGGACTTAAATAATTTTTGATAACTAAGTTTTTGTGTCAGCCATGTTACCACTGAAAACAATTGCCTTTGCTGAGAATTCTCTAAGTCTCTTCACTTGTGTCTCACTGATCCTTGTAGGGTTCATAGCAAGTAGCATGGTGGATCTTTGGTAATTCATGGTTCTCAATGCAAATGGGAAGACAATCATTTTTCCTGATGATTGTTTGTGATAAGTATGCTGATAACCTCTGATTCTNNNNAGAGAAAGCATTGAAGCTCATGGATGGAGGAAATAACTGGTTACTTTAATAAACTCAGTCAGCAGTGTGATGGCAACTAACACTAACATACTAATGGCGGAGTTATACTTTGGTAATTGCTATATTTGTTTCTGTGTTTTATTCAGTTCCACATAAATAAATGGTGCTTTATAAAAGATGGTGAAAGTAAGTGGTTCAAATGTAAGTTAAGAAAGTGAAAAACTCATCACAACAAAATTGTTAGACCTTTTGAGTCTTCAGTTCCTTGGGGCACTTTCTGAAGGATGCAGTGGAAGGTGGTGTGCAGCATAGCAGTTAGAAGGCTGTTCTGAAGAAGAAGTAAGTCAGAGGACAGCTATGGAAAGAAGGAATCAAAAAGTGGCTGTTGAGCCCATTCTTATTTTTAAACAGTCACATCTGTATTAACTTGAATCTATTCCTTTGGTGTTAACAGCGCTTAAACACTCAGTTTAAAGCCAGATATTTGTGGCAGGCATAACAGGTATATTCTGAATTCTTGAGTCTATGAACCGTGTCTAAATCAAACTTGGGCTAAAAGTTTACTAGCTGCTACTTCAGCACTTAATGTTGCAGAAGTTTAGTTGAATATCTAAAGGGCAAAATTAAGAAGTATCCACTTCGGAGCCAAACCTGTACTCCAGCAGAATATATAGAAATGCTGAGATGACATGGTGAAGGTCTTAGCATAAAAAGAATTATGCAGTGGGGTTTTTCTATTGTTGGTTCTTTGGGTTTTTTAAGTGATCTAGATGGTTATCATTTCTGCTGCTAGTGACATTCTGTTTCTTTGTCATTCACAAGGGGAAACAGTGGTTGTAGCTGTGGATATTGAATTGAAAAGCCACAGGTGATTGCTGTGCCAAATCTGAGTTGAAGAATTGTGTTTCAAAACAAGACAGAGTCAGAAAGAGAGAACATGCATCAAGAATGCCATCCTCATTGCTTCATGTGTATTCAAATTCTTCACAGAGTTCACTAAAAGTAGCTCCTGTTTTCACAGTGAATGTTGTTTTTATATGAGTCAGTTGTCTCTGAAGTGAACTGGTGGAGCACACAAAAAGCATTTCTAGGTTTAAAAATAATTACCATAATTTATCTTGCAGAGACTGTTCTCATTATGCTTTATTTTTGTTTTTTTTTTTTTTCCTTGCTGTTTTCTTCCATGAAGAGAGGCTACAGGCTATTTCTCTACGTGTATCCCCTCTTTCCCCACTGAGTAAAAGCCTTTTTATGATGCAAGATTAATGATTATATTGTATCTGGTTTTTGTTGAAGCACTCCAGTGGTTCTGGACTTTCATTATGGAAGAAAGTCCAGGAGAGTTTTTTAAAGGCTGAGGAATGAAGAGTAGTACATGGGCTGTTAGGCTTTCTGAAGTCAAATCGCTGCACAGGCTGCAGAGACACTTAAGAAAGACATAATACAGTCTTTCTAATTGGATGAATTGTCTTGTGCAGAAATTATTATTACACTCTGTGAAACCGTTGCTGTGCTGCAAGGAGAAGAAATTAAATCTTCTGACTGAGGTCACTGGTGAATGTAGCACAAGATGTATTTCTCTTATTTGAGGATTATGAATCTATAGAGGACATCTATTCTTTTATGGTCTTTCAGTTGCTGCAATGATCTATTTTAGTGGTAAATAACACCTTCTGGGAAATTCATCTGAAGATGAATTTATTTTCTATTCTTTGGGGTTTGCGAGTGCATTAATACCCAGAAATGTAAAATGCATATTTATTTGTGTAGAAAACATGTTTAAGGATATCTTGAATTGAACTTGGCTCATTCAGATGGTGCCTGATGCTTTTTTTGTTTGATTGTGTAAACTTCAGTGAGTAGCTGTAGGGAAACAATCATGTGATAATCCGAGCTTGTGGATAGATTCTTCATGGTTGTAACTTATTGATTAGGATCCTGCTAGAGTACATGATACTTTTGAAGACCTAGGTTGTGTTTTCTAAAAAGTGCTTCTGATTTTTAAAAGAAAATTATTTTATATTTAAAAAAGAAGCTTAGCTACATTTATGCACTTACCTGAAAAATTTTTTCCTTCATTTGTCTGAATTGTCCAGTGGTTTTGTCTTGCTCATTGAAGCAAGAAATGCCATAGTACTGTATGCTTTCAGAAGCTTTTTCATTTCACTGTCTTGCCTACTGGACAGCTAGGTTGGTGGTTGATCTGCCAAAATTCAGCCCAGAAACTGAACTTGCTGTCCTCCCTTCACTTGTGCTTTTGAAGAGGAGCTCAGAAAAAAGAAATTAGGCCACCAAATGGCAGAGAATGCTTCTCAGGTTTATTTATTAAATAATATCATTTTGTATCACATGTTTAGTTTTATTTTGAAAGGGAGAATTTTTGAGAAACCTCAGCATCATTTTTGTGATGCAAATTATTTTTAAAATCAAAAATCATGATCTTGAAACCCTTCTTCATGTTCCTAATGGCAGACTTGACCTGACTTCTGCATCCTGTGGTACTACGAGGAATGCAGTAGATGAAGTTGACAGGTAGCATGTGTCCCACTCTGAAGCTGTTTCCTGCCTACTGAGGGCTAGTGAATTGTTGTATCAGCTTTGTGGAGCTGCTACGCCCTTGAGGAAGATGGAGCATTAATTTAGTATTGAAATTAATCCCAGCACCGTTTGTCCGTTTGTCCATTTTATGAGGGCAATGAAGAGAGGAGCAACTTCGATGTACCAGAACATTTTGAAGTTTTTCCTAACTTTACAGTTGAAATATACAGTTAAAAACAGACTGTAAAGGATAATACTGTAGCATGTACTTAAATGTTTCCTGAGAATTTCATGAATCAACCTCAGTATGTGTTTAGTAGATGTTACTGTAAAAGTTGTTGTAGAACTTTGATTTAATATATGTTTACTGTAGAATAAAATTCGTAACAAGGTAATTAATGTAGGCAGAGGACTTGAAATGAGTTTCCCATCACAGCTAATGAAGGCTGGGCTTAAGCAGACTTGGAATGCTATTATAACTAAGGATTATGAATATCATTTATTTTGAATATCGTTTCATCTCGTGTAGTCCAGTGTAGCTGCAACTGAGAAGGAAAAAGGAAGGAAGTAGTCTACTGACTGGACATCTAGCTTAAGATGGAATAAAGTTGCACAAGAACCTGCCTCTGGCAAGCTGAAGGGGTACTATGGAAAGAGATGGGAAGTAAGCAACTTAGGTCAGGATGTTGATCATTATAATGACATACCAGTCATCTCTACTGCTGTCCTTTGTAGCCTGTTTGCCAAGCACAGCATTTATCAGGGATGGATATGGTTTTAAAGAATTGACAAAATCCTCTTATCCTCTGAGCTGAGAGACTTCCAGTTATTCTGCTGCATACAAAACTTTTTGGGTAATTTTATTAACACTTGTATGGAAAATTTATGTATCAGTGGGTCACTAGAGGAGTATGTGTGACCTCCTTGAGAATTTTGGAATTTAACATGGTGATTCAGGTTGCTGTGTTGGTATTAATGATTAGTGCTACCCCAAACATATCGAATGCCCACTGCTTACTCATCACCCTGCAGTTTACTTCGTATCATTCAAAGATTTAGGTAACAGTAGATCAGGTGATGTATTTTTTTCTTGACACTCAAGGTAAAACAGGTGCCCAGAAATAAAACTGCTTTCCTCTATCAAGTCTTCTATATTCAAGGGAACTTTTTGTCTACCGTTATTATTTGGTTTCTGCACAATCTCCCCATTATCTAGGGCTTGATTTAACCAAAACAAGTTCTTGCTTTGAGGATTTTGAGCCTTTGGCCCCAAGTTGTTGAGCCCCAAGTCTTCTTTGGGGTTCTCTTTGACCAGGAAATTATTTTTAGTTTTCTTACTGTATAATAATGTACATAATTTTCTCTCAAGCAGTGCTGTTGTCCCTTTGGCATGGGTAAAGTGGGGAAATGCAACTGCATTGTGCACAGATTAGCTTGGACAAGTCATTACAGTAAAGGAGTAGGAGGAAGAGGTTGGGCAGCAAATTAAATCTCATGTTTTGAGTGCAGGCTTCACTTTTCTGTGTGTCAGTATTAATGCAGACATCTTATTGCTGAATTTTAGCTGGGATCAGGATTTACATTGATCAAGTCTGCCATGTGCTAGAGAAGTGGTATGACTTACTTGCCCCATGCCCTTTTCTACTTTAAAGAACATCATGACAGCTGGGAACATCAGTGTTTTCAACACTGTTTTGTTGGCAAATCATTGCCAACAAGGTACTGTGAAGAAACTTAGTTCTAGCCTAGCCAAAATCAGGACACAACAGAAGCTGTAAAACTGTCCAACTTTTCTTAAATCCAAAAGTTTGAAAGAAAGGGGAGGGAGGTTGCCAGTGGGAAGTTGCTTTCAGTTTGGGTTTGGAAATCTAATCAAATGAATACTACCCTAAATTCTCAGCCTTATTTATTAATTGTGCTTTGAAATATTTACATAAAGCCCATCCTCTTTCTAGGCAGGTCATAGGGTGATTAGTGATTCTATAAAAGGTAGACAGCAACCTTGAGAAATAGAGAAAGACTAGTCAATTCTCCAAAAATTGGGAAGTTTTTTTGGCTTATAAAAGGATTTATTGTCAGGATTTTGGGGACTGTCGCAGGATTACTGAGAGATGTCACAGAAATGATTTATTGCTGAATCAGTCTCATGTTTATTGAAGGGTGAGGCAGGAGAGATGTTGCAAACAACATCTCTGATATCAAAAGCAGCAGTTCCATTAGCAATAGCAAAAGCAGCAGCAGTGGCAGCTGCAGCAAATACAAAAGCTGAGATAGCAGCAGCTGCAGCAGATCCAAAAGCTGAGGTAGGTAGTTAGGTGCTTTTTTTCTCCAAGGCCTTATATACTTTTTTAAGGCAATAAGCAAATGCCACAAAGCTTGTTCACACATTTGTACCAATCAGCACTGTACGTGATTTTGCCACAATGCGTATTGTCTTATCCTATCAATATATTGTTGTTAAGGCCTGTTGCACAGGCTTAAATTACTACATCTTAACTTTCTAAGAAACTACTATAGAATTGATTGTTAAACTCAAAATTCTTTACTCTTGGCTTACCACTGTTATTTCTTGCATAAACATGTTTTTACTTGTTAAAAATACATTTCTACTTTTAAAAGGCATACTTACTTCAAAAGTACAAAACTGCATTTGCTTTAAATTGCAAAAGCTCATTGTATTAACTGAGGCAGCTTCCGCTAAGGTCTCAGATCAAAACATTTATCTATTTCTATCTTTTCAAGCACAGAGCTTTTTCTGTACTATGTCAGCACCTGCAGATTCTCTGTAACTTCATTTCCCACATCCTGTTTAAGAATGTTGAGTATTATTTGGAAAATGGAAAAAAATAATGCTTTATAGTTAATTCATTAGGTGGTAAGTGCAGATTTCAGAAGTTAGTTTATGTTTGTGGAAGCACAAATTTAGATTGCTGAACTGTAAAGGTAGTGATGTCTTGTAGAACAAACAGTATTTTCTTATGGTCTGTGATTTGGAACCAGAATAGAGCCAGGTATACAAAATCCAAGAGTACTTGAATTATTAATTATTACTCTTCCTGTGGACTGGCAGATCTTTTTACAGTGAAAAATGTCATCATCTGCTCAGGTAAAAATGCATGTTGAAACAAATGCTGTAGCAGAATTTTCCTTTTTTTTTAACCAATATCTGTATTAATGACTCACACACATATATATATGTATATATGTGTATATATATATATATATCTCATATATAAATAGCATATATATTTGTGTGTTTGTGTTTTAAGTAGTCATAAAACCAAGTTGGAAGAAAAATGAGGACATCATAAGTAGATTTAATTTAAGGTTAATCGCACAATGATAAGAAGGTGTACAAGAAAAGACTGTAGCACCTACAGGTGTGAAAATACTGAAAATCTGATTTAAAAAGAGAATGGAGATAAATAAATGTCCATTCCTTTATTGTCATTTCAGCAGCAGCTCTCTGGAGGTTTTGTACCATACAGTAAAGAATGCAGTGAATTATACTGTATTGTATGACGAGTTTGTCACATATACAGGCAGAAAAAAAAACCATAAAAGATATGAGTTTTTAATATGTTGGAACAAGTTCACTGTCTTTTGTAAGGTGTCATGTTGGCAAATTTGGCAAATTCCAGGTTTTTTTGTGCATTTGTTCTATTTTAGGTCCCAAATCTGATCCCAGTTCTGATATTTAAATTGAGAAGACCTTTGGAGCCTGCACTTTACCGGGATATATTGTATACATTGCCTACACTTGGTGTACATAAGGTCAGAATGAAAAATTTGTAGTAAAATGAAAACTGTATCAATAAAAGATCATATATTTATACAAATTATTTAGACTGAGCAACATGTAGCACACTTAACTGATTTTTAAGCTTCTCCATTACTTTGTAATATTTTGAATGGGATATGATATTTGTTTTAGCATGTAATGTACGTTATGCTTTACTGTCTACACTGTATGATCATTATATATGTTTCGAGAGGATGCTCTTGGACTTGTTATTTGCTAAAGTTTTTTGGAAAATGACTTTCAGTTTATTTCTGATATTCCAGTTGGATAGTTGTTTTCTGGTTGTACTTGGCTGTAAAATAATGATTTGTGGATTAGTCTTTGTCCTTGGACATATAAAACAACAACAACACTTGGTTAAAAATTTCTTTCAGGTTTGTGTAGCTCAGATTCTACGTGCCATACATATGCTGGGGAGCACGGCAAAGCTCAGAGCAATTGCCTCACGGCTGATGACATCATTATGGGAAAGACAGGTTAGAAAATCCTTGTAGTGTCATTGTAATAAGTCCAGTTGAAAAACTTCATTACCTCTAATGAAGGAAGAAAATAATTTTGGAGCATTGCTGCTACTAGTATGTCGTTATCAGTACTGTAACATAAATGGTGTTAATGGTGCCTATTTTGATCTTTTTCTAGTGGAATATTTCAATAGTATGTCTTTCACGAAACTTTTTTTTCATTTCATGAGATGTCAAACTGGGATTAGAAAAAAATTTGTTTGGAGGACAGAGTTCTGCTTTTCCTTATGTGCAGTAAAAACAAGACCTTAATGTTGTGGTTTAACCCCAGAGAGCAGCCAAGTACCACATAGCCATTCACTCACACCTCCACCACCAGTGAGATTGGGGAGAAAATCAGAAGGGTAAAAGGGAGAAAACTGTTGAGATAGACAGTTTAATAGGGAAAGCAAAAGCTGTGCACACAGACAAAACAAAACAAGGAATTAATTCACTGCTTCCCATGGGCAGACAGGTGTTCAGCCATCTCCAGGAGAAAGATCACATGTAATGGTGACTTGGAAAGACAAACATCATCAATCGAAATGTCTCCCCCTTCCTCCTTCTTTCCTCCACTTTATATCCTGAGCATGATGTCGCATGGTCTAGAATGCCCCTTTGGTCAGTTTGGGTCACCTGTCCTGGCTGTGTCTCCTTCCAATTTCACAAGCACCCTCAGCCTCCTCCTCAGCATGACGTATGAAAAGCAGAGAAAGCCTTGGCTGTGTGTAAGCCCTGCTCAGCAATAACAAAAACATCTCTGTATTATCCAGCCTGTGTCCAACAGAAATCCAAAACACAGCCCCAATCCAGCTGCTGTGAAGAGAATTAGCTCTAACCCAGCCAAAGCCAGCACAAGTTATGTGACCATCATTTGCTTCTCATTTGTTTAAAGATGCAATAGAGACCTGGTCTGCAAAAGCCAGTTAGGTTTCAAAGTAGCATTAGAGTCCAATAACGAAAAAAAGCAAAATATGGTATGCAATAATATAAATGAAAGTGGTATTTAGAAGTCATGTAGAGGTGTTACCAATTGAAAATCTTGTCACACTTTTTAAAGGTGTGATGCTCATTTTCTCTTTTAGGATCGAATTTACCCAGAACTGCAGAAATTCTTGGCGATGTCCGATATTCCTTCTGTGTCTGTTGACAAAGATGCTCAGTGGGAAAAGCTGATTGCTAAAGCTGCTTGTATAAGAGATATATGTAGGCTGAGGTAAGTGCAAGTGTTACCCATCTTATGTCTTTGTAAGGGAAAATAGTTGTTTTCAGAAAAGCTGCATCATTATTTTAACTTATTCTCTTACATTAATTGTGAGTAATATTTTTTTAGTTGAGACACTGACTCATCCGTTGCTAATCTGAGCAGCTACTAAGTTGGGGGTTTTCTGTTATGACTAACAGAACACATATATATATGTAAATATAAATGCTGTTAAAACTGAGCAGCCTTCATCCTGGAATAAAAGATGCATCCTATACTGATCCAGGATAGAAACTTCAGACATAACACTTCCAAATTAGAAAAAGTGAGTGTAGCGGGTTCAGTTCATAAACTGTGTGGAAACACCAATTAAGTGTAGTAGTATGGTTCAAAATATCCATTACTGACTTATTTTCCTTCTGTGAGATAAGAATTAGGAGAAAGCAAAGCAGGCACAAAACTTAAAAGACTATAAACAAGTTTAGTAACAGACCTAACAAAAAGAAAAAAAAAGTCAGACTAAACCTTCAGAACACTTCTCCCCTTTCTCCCTTCTCACATTGACAACACTCAAACTACTAGTCAGTTGACTTGTTCTGTCGGTTCTAGAGGAAGCTGTAAGCACCTCTTTGCAAAAGAATCACTTCTGTGGCTTATGAAGCCCTCTTTAACTAAAAACCCAAACTATGCTAAACCATGACAGTGTGAGATGAAACAATAGAAGAAACCACTAATGGTCTCTCTTTTGATCTACTCAAAGAAAGATGGAATGTTTTTTCTGAAAACCGTATTTGTCACATGCACATTTTTGGTCTTTATTTAGTATAATACCACAGAACACTGTTGTGCAAGTCTAACTGGATGATACATTGAACCTTTCCAGATCTAACAATCCATGAATATCAGTACTTGATAATAATTTACAGTTCCTGCAAAGAATAATTTTAAATGCATTATTATTTACTTCCTGGTTCCTAGTATTTATGTGCACAATATCACTTTTTCTATTTGTCACTTATCTTGAGTTCCAGTTTTCACTTTTCTTCTTGAAACTGAGAAGATTCATATATCTTCTAAGCATCAACTTGAAAACCAAGGTCCTAAAGAAAATGCCTTTTCGTTTACCTCTTCAACCTTCTTCCATTTTGCCAAACAGTAATTTTCATGAAACTTTTAAAAAGTGAAAAGCAAGAGAGGAATCTCAATGTACCTGTAATACTCTTTTTACCAGGTAAATGATATAGCTGGAGTTCAGGTGTATGCACATTCTTCATACATTTAGAAATTATTTGGAAGGAAGTGTGAGCAAATAGATAAGTCACAATTTACCATGCATATAAGTCATCTACCAGATACCTTTTACCAGAATGTCTTACAGAGATTGTATGAGGAGCTGTTGAACCCTTGCTCACCATAACCCAATAAAACTGAATGGATAGTCAAAGACTGGAAAGCTAAAGCAGCCCATGCAATCACTGAGGGAAAGACAAAGGACATTGAAGCGGAAAAAAAAAAACCCCAGGAAAATGTAGCTATCTGATGAAAGAGGGACAGAAAACTTTTGGTGCCAGAATCTCCACCAACACACAGTAGTGATTACTTGCAGGAGACTGCAACAAAGGAACATAAAACAGTATCTTTAATAGCACATTTGGACTTTGATTCTCAGTCCCTTCTTGAATGATGTAATCTTTTGGTGTACACAGCATGCTTAGACAAAACCTTCTTTAACTTAACCACTCCATGATCTCTTATTTGGAACTTGATGCCTGCTGATTCAATTCCCTGTGTCACTCAGCCTTTAGAGCTCTCTGTCATATCCACCTTGTATTTTTTTTTTGTGTGAACTCCCAGTTCTAGGCAGTTTTAGTAGTCACTTAAGCAAAACCAGCACTTAATAAATTTTTTGTCTATAAATTATGGCTCGTGTGTATATGTGAACATTGCCTTCTGTCTTCATGGTTTTTTCCTTTAGACCATACCAGCATGGAGCAGACATGTTGGCTGCAATTTGCCAGGTATTAAATGTATGCACAAAACCTGATCAAGCTTCACCTGCTGCCATAGTATTACAGGGTCTCCAGGCACTTTGTGAGGCTGAGGTAAGATTAAATTGGCTTGTCCTTGTGTTTTGGGTTTTGCTTGTGGTTCATGAACTTATTTCCCAGTTGGCTTTTTTTGAAGAGTACATTGAATTGCTGCAGAATTTCTTTTTCTTCTGACAAATTTAATTCCTCTCTTCAAACATAAGTTAATAGTTCATGGAGAATTGTACTGTGACCTTCTACTACAGCAGATCAGCCCTTCAGTGCATGGGCTGAAATTTTAAATCAGCTTTGCAATTTGCTGCAAGGACATCCTTCCATGAATCTTTCCTTGAGATTTGGAAAGAAAAACTGGTGCATAATTCTGATTGGCAGAAAAGCGCTTAAATAATTTAATTTTTGTGTCTTCTTGCTGGCCTGCCCTGTTCAGTCTCATTCATAGTGTACCAGATAGGAAATCACTAGCAGCTGGGAGGCTTCTCTTTTACCATAATGCATGCATTGCTTACTGATGAAGAGGACAAGTAAGCTTTGGGACAAGCTGCCCATAGAGATTGTGCTCTGTCCATCCCTGGAGATTTTCTCATTCCTTTTGGATACCACCCTGAGCAACTGGATCTGATCTCATTGTAACCGTGCTTTGAGCAGGAGGCTGGGCTGGAAATATCCTGAGGTGCCTTTGAACCCAAATAGTACTGCGATGATATGGTATCTTCTGAGTTAGGAAGCAAGGCTCTTTGTGTCCACATCCCAGACAGTGACATACCAGGAGCTGTGATGCAGGCACAGACATGCTGTGAATCTTCTACTGACAAACTATACTATACAGGCTGTCAGAGTAGTGGACTAATTATATCCTACAGGAATATTTGATTATCCATTCTGTGCTGGACAGCAATTTTATATTTATCCACTAATACACTTTCACTGCAGTGTTTACTGCAGTAGGGCCAGCCATTGCCACTGTATTTGAAATCACTTTGCAGTTCAAGAGCAATATAGTGAATCATTCATAGATACCAGAATTCAATATAATTAAAAATCTTCAGACAATGGCTGCTAGGAAACAATTTATTCAGGGTAATTTTTTGTTTGCCTTTGATGTGGAGTTTGGCTCTTCTTAAGGTCACATAGATTCTTGAATGCTGGCCTTGGTATTGAATCAGTGTTTTTCCAGGCTGGATTATATTTAGACTTTGTCTTGCTAAGAAGCAGAAGTTAGATATATGATAAATGTCACATCCTACTCTAATGGCCTCATTTGAAAACAGATGTGTACTGCACCACTGTTGAGGACTGGAAAGGTAAGACTACTCAGGATGGAAGGAAGGCGGAAAGGAAGATGGACAGACAGACTTCTTGGACATTACCAATTTTTCCTGTCCAAATTCACCTCACCTTATTTCCCCAACTACAATGTAATGTTGTGGGAGACCAAGTCTACCACCTAGCTATTCTGAAACTTTAACAGGGAATTTTCTTGTGGCTTGGCAAGCAGGGTGACCATTTGGGTTAAGTAATTTAGTCTGTCTCTTATTTCTTGTTTAGACTCTAGTTTGCAGTCCAGAGAGGACATAACCATAGAGATTGGTTTTGTTTTGGAGTTTTCTGTCTCTGACACTGACTTGAGGGGAAGGGATATAGTCTCTGAGCTTTTCCTCATGCAGTTGCTTAGATGTAAGATTTTAGAGAGCACCTAAATTTCAGTGAGCTTCTGAACCAGAATAATAAATTAGTGTTGACTCAGTTGATGATGGAACCCTATACACCATATGACTTTGTCAAGGTTCAGTTCTGAGAGTCTCAGAAAGGCTCCTTTGTAAAAGTAATGCAATAACAAAATGTACTTTAACATGATTTCTTTTTTTTTGGTTCACTCTTGTGTAAAAATAGTTATCCATTCTGCTGGCTGCAGTAATTGTTTTGTGTAAAGGTAGTGGCTTTGCTCAAAGTACATCCTACATGAATAGTGTTAATAGTATAAGCTTAACTTTTACTTGCTAGAAGGGCTAGCTGCTTCCTCCTCCCCCATCCCCTCCAACTTTTTTTTTGGTAGGTATAACAAAAGGTCTTTAATGAATAATACACAGTGACTTGCACATCAAAAAATGGAAAAAAACCCAGGCAGTTCTTGCTAGATCACATTTCCAGTTTTTCGGCAGCTAATTTGTTTTTTCCCCAATGATTTCAACAGAAGCTAGTGTACTTCATATGAGGCTCTCCTGGCATCTGATTGATTTCATGTATCAAGTACAGTATGCAAGCCAAGAAACAGTCCAGAATAAAATTGCTAAGCATAGTGTTTAAATCCCCTTTCCCTTTAAATGTTGTTGTTCTCTATTTTTCTCCTACGATTTCTCACCCTCTTAGGGCAGCAGGTCACCTGAAGCAGAAGTGCTTTGTCTCTCCTCAGCATCTGTAAAATTTAGCTTTTAATTTTTCCCATCTGGAAGTCAGTGTTTTGTGCAGTGGCAAGCTTACTATTTAAAAAAAAAAAAAAAAACAAAAAAAACCCAAGAAACATAAATGTAAACTAAAATGTGTTGTATCAAAAGCTCTGTGTGGTTGTTAATATCTCCAGATGACAAACCAGAATGAAAAAAACCCACACAACAAAAAATGAAAACAGACTTAAGAACTTTTACCAAAGTGTGACACTAGCATGTATAGCTCTGTAAACACAAGTTTTCTGAATAGCACTGATCCTTTTTTTTCAGACAGTAATTGGCATACCAGTTTTGTAAAGTTCTCTTACCTTGCTCTTTTTTAAGAATATTTTGCATTTTCAGAGGACAGCTTTGTCGAGCTGAACAGTGTCTATGGAATCACAGGGCTTTTCCTTGGGGATTCATGACTAGCAGATAAACTTCATCACAAGATATTTATCACAGTTCCACCAGGAAGACATCATGTTGAGGTTATTACTGCTTTTATAACCTTTTTTTATTTAGTGTGGGTTTTTTATGGTTTGTAAAGTACCAGTTTCCCACTGTTCCCACCCCCTGTTCCAGTTTACAGTATGTAATTTGGTAGGAGATTTTGTACTACAGATGTTATGTTGCAAGTCTAGAAAAAAAACTTCTGAAAAGGAATTGTATCGTCCTAAGCTAGATCTGAAACTTCTGTTGGAATGCTGGCCATTTTTTAAGGCCTTTTTTCACCTCTTAGCTGAAGTTGGCAAATATGTGTGTTACTATAGGAAAGAATGAAATTAAACATGCTTGGCTAGCTAATGATTTGTTAGTCTTCCTAAATTATAATATCAAATTCCACGAATGCACAACTTCTTTTCTCTACATATTAATAAATGTTGTGTTTTCCAGACAACTAACTCATTACAAATTGAATATTTCTAGATAGCTGAGGAGGAACTTCCAGTGCTAATAGATATGTCTGCCTTTCTGAATGCTGGAAGACCTTTTTTCTTATTCTTGCAAATGGTGTATTTTGAAAGAAAAAGGAAAGAGAGATATCATTTTCCCTTGGAATGTTATCAGATGAGGTCTTTCTAGCCATAGTGGTTGTTACCATAGAAACACACTCATAGGTTTGCTATTCCTGAAATGGATTCAACTCAAAATACATCCTTGGTTTTTGAAATGTGTTTTAGACTCACTGAAGTGACTGCTTAATTTGGCAATTACCTGCATTCAGTGATACCAAATGTTGTTTTTTCAGTGCAGAATAATACTAAAACTACCTTTCTTAATGCATTGGGGGAATATCTTCATAAACATACCTTTATTTTTCATTACATACATCAGTTTGTATTTCTCAGTGTCTTAGATTTCTGTTGCTTTGTTGTAATTTTTTATGCCTGAAAGACATTTTCCTGGCATTTTCTCAGATTGTTTAAAGTCCTGATTTGCAGTTTTTCCCTTTAGAAGGCTGAAAATTATACTCATACTTTCCATTGCCATTGCTATTTTTAAATTGTTGTCTAGACTTTGGTTCTAAGCATACATGGTTTGGGGTTTGGGGTTTTTCTTTTTGTTGTGGTTCTGCAGGGAGGGGTGGGTAGGGTGAATGGAGTTGTAATTTCTTGGGGGTTTTGGTTTTGTTTGTTGGGGTTTATGGTTGTTTATTTGGTTTGTATTTTTTCCTGTTCTGTATTCTTTTTTTTTTTTCAGTGAAGCCTGAAATCTGAAAGACAAATGGTAACAATAGATTATTATAGACAGAATTATTTTAGATATGGTGGCAAAGTTCTGAAATGTTAAGTTCTCCACAGGTAGCAACATTTAGGTTGGATGAAATACTGCATTGAAATTACTTAAGTTTTCAGGAAAATACGTGGCTCTTTACCAAGAGAACTGTTGTTTCTAGGAAGGAAATTATGTATCCTGGAAAACCAATTATGCATCCTGTTGTGCTCTAGTGTAAATGTGTTCAGTACTAGGTATTAGTGTTTAGTATTTATTGTAGTTTGGCAGTTTCAAACAATTTCTGGATTCCTGAGCTTTTGTGTTTTTCATTTGTTCTGCAATTTTTTTTGGCTTTTATTGTTTTTAAAGGCATTTTGTTTTGGAGGGTTCCCAGCAAAAATAGATTCCTCAGTGGCTTCCTCTGCTTTCATCCTGTTGAATTCCCTGAGAAGGCTTGTTTTTTAGCTAATTTGACCAAGTTAAGTAGAGCACTAATGTGGTATGAAGAGAGATGTACAGATTTGTGTATTGCTAACAGTGCGCTGTTTATTCCTGCTGGTAAAGTACTGTGTAGTATTACTGTGTTAGGTTGGTTGATATACCAGTGAATTTTCAACAGTCTTTCTTTTTTACTGTTTATGAACCATGTATTAATTCCTGTTCTCGAGAAGGAAGAGCAAGGGCAAGCACTGGAATGAAATGTTGTTTAAGTGAAGTTGTGATAGCTGATAGTAATGATGCTTCCCACTTTGCTTCCAGGTTGTTTGTATCCGTTCTACCTGGAATGCTCTGTCACCAAAGCTGAGTTGTGATACAAGACCCCTCATTTTAAAAGCTCTGAATGAATTGTTTTCCCTGGTTCCCTCATTAACTGTGAATACAAATGAATTTGAGGTATGTACGTATAGACTAAGGTGAGCCTTTCTTTTGGTATACATTTGTATATAACTTTTACAGGCACCGGCTTCATTTTGATAAAATTGCACCCACTACCTAGTTCAGATTATTCAAATGCACATTTATACAGTTTCACAATTTTCACTTGCATTAGTGAATCCTAGGAGATAGGTGGGAAAGGCTAATCCATGGTATCCCTCTCACAGAATGTGAGGACATGTGGATGGAGTTCAAAGCTGCACCCCTTCCACTTTTCTTGCTCCATATATGTTGATGTGGCAATAAGTTGTTTCAGGTAACTACCTCTATTTCAACTGCTTATTTGGTCAAAGAAGACATAAATGCATTTTTTCCTTTGCTTTTGTAGAAATTCAAAGCTCAAGTTATCAGCTTCCTTTGGAACAATACACAGAACAAGGTAAGTGATACAACTGAAAATGTTAATTTCTGATGTCAGTAACAGGATTTTAAGTTCTGTCCTTTTCTGTCAAGACAGTGTCAGTAATCTCATTTTCTAATAGAGTTTTGTTCTTGTTGCTTAACACTTGTTTCTGAAGCAATGTACTACATGTGAAAGGTGGTAACTGAAGGTTCTAACTTCTGCCATTTCCAAGGAAAATTCCAAAACAAACTCTGCACTAGTATGACCTCACATCAAGTCCTGGGGGCAGTTTTGGGCACCACAATATAAGAAAGATTTTAAACTGCTTGAGAACATCCAAAGAGTAGTCACAAAGATAGTGAAGGGCCTTGAGGGGAAGCTGTGTGAGGAGCGGCTGAGGTCACTTGCTCTGTTCAGCCTGGAGGAGACTGAGGACAGACCTCATCTCAGTCTGCAGCTTCATCTCAAGGGGAAGAGGAGGGGCAGGTCCTGATCTCTCTGTGGTGACCAGTGATGGGACCTGAGGAAGTGGCCTGAAGCTGTGTCAGGGGAGGTTTAAGCTGGATATTAGGGACAGGTTCTTCACCCAGAGGGTGATTGGGCACTGGAACAGCTCCCCAGGGCAGTGGTCACAGCACCAGCCTGACAGAGTTCAAGAAACATTTGGACACTGCTCTCAGGGACATGGTGTGACTCTTGGAGTGTCCTGTGCAGGGCTGGGAATTGGACTTGATCCTTGTGGGAGCCTTCCAACTCAGCATATTTTGTGATTCTGTGAAACTAGTTTAACTTCCTCTGGAAGATTTCAGCCTTGACAGAGTGAAGCATTCTTGATAAAGATGCTGCTATGACAGCTCAGTTCATTTGTGGAGCATTGTAATGCAGTGGGAATGTCGGACTATCATCACATGGGGCTTGTGGAAGTAGTGTATTTAGTTTAAGACTAAGCCTTCTGTGAGTCCATTTCAGCCCCATGGTTGACCTCAGATGACAATTAAGTACCATGCAGCCACTTGTTCACTCCACTTCCTTGTGGTGGGATGGGAGGAGAACTGGAAAAAGGTAAACCCCATAGGTTGAGACAAAAATAGGTTAATAAATGAAATAAAGTAACTGTTTAATAATAACAACAAAACGACAATAACAATAATAATCATAATGAAAAGGGATATAACAAAACGACAAAGAGGAATAAGACTCAATTCTCATACCTTCCTAAAGTACCCTCAGAATGCTTGGTATCAAGCCTAGATAATTGGTCTTGCTCCTTTGCATTGTGTGTATAAAAAGTAAGGAATTGAGAGTGTGCCTTAGGACAATATTTTTAAAGTGTTTTTCAGCATTCAGTAGTTACCTGATAAGCTCTTTGTATGTGGAGTTTCCAGTAGGTAGCAATACTATGTGCTGTGGTTTTGATTTTCTTTTTCTTCCTGTTAATTTTCTAGGATGCCCTTGTAGCCATTTCAGCCTATAAATCACTCACATCATTTGGCTATGAAGAACATACAATTCTTCATCTTCCTGGACAGGTAGCCATGTTATATGTTTGGTAGTAAGAACATCTGATACTTCCATCTGACATGTGTTATATCCTCTAGAAAGGATATAATCCTCTTGTGCCATGTCTGCCAGAAAACCAGGAGCCTCCTGAAGGAATACAAGCTCCTGCTGGTGATGTGAGATGATGTCATGTGATTAGTCTTATGAGCAGGGAAAGGCAAAAATGGAACTTAGGGCTAAGCAGTCAAAAGGTTGTTTTTCTTATTTTGTTATTAAATTAGAATTTTTTTGGGCAGCTGGTATGCATTTTATGCTCTTCTGTTAGTGCTTGCAATTGAGTCTTGACAGTAAGCAGCTCTTGTGATTGCTGTTTCTTCCATTACAGTCACACTAATGGATAGTGCTTTTGTTCCCAAGACAAGCAAGTCAGGTTGAAAAGTAGGTGCAATTTTTGGTGTTAAGCTGAGAAGTTTTCCTGTGTTTTTGTTGTGAACTTTAACAGCATAACGTTTTACTTTTTTATCAATAAATGCAGTCAAAAGGAATTGAGGTACTTACTAAAAAGCTTTCTAAGCATGCAGAGGGCTTTTAAAAGCTGAAGCTTCTGATTAGTTGACTCAGTAACCTAACAAAATGGAGGAGTACAAGGTCGTCTATGTGACTTTTTTTTTATGTTGTATGAGATGCTAGTACTCAGTAGTCCATTGGTACTTTATGGCATAGTGAATCTTATGGCTTTATAGTAAAGGTTTTATTTACCTCTTTATTATAAGATAGGCTTCATTTGTGTGTTGTAACTGGCTGTTATGAAAAGGCTGGAATATGCAACTTTAAAATTAAAAAACATACTTTATATGAATCAATGAGAAGCATAAACCTGACAAATGAAAAATGTGTTTTACAAAGAAGACCACAAGATAGAATGAGGGAAATGTATAAACTCTGCTGCAAGACTACATCTTTTACAGTAGTACATAGTTCTGTGTTAGTGGTGCAGTTACTTTACAGTCATATTACTGGTGCAGTACTTTACAGAAAATGAGTAAATATGTTTTAATTGAAAGCACTGTAAATATGTTGCAGTTTTTCAAATTCCAAAAACTTTTATGGAAAAGTAATGTCTAGGAAAAATGTTCTATTTATATTAAAGTGCCACTATAAAACCTTGTTAAAGTGAAGAAGAATTAGGATGAAAGTAAATTTTTGTGAATATTAGTTCAGCTGTAAATGTCAAGATTCATTTTACTATTACAGATATGTATTTACACACCCTGTGATTTTTATCAACCAGTGCTGCCTTTCAGTCAGGTAGAAGAAAAGATTTTATTCATTCAACTTCAAATTTATGAAATGGAATGAAAATAATGAAATGGAGACTTTTCATATTTAGTTGGTATTTTTGACATTTGGAATCATGAATAGTAATGAGGATTTGGAACTTTTATGCTGACATTTAATTTTTTTTAAATCTTCCAGGCACGACCAGAAGTTGACTCACTAGAAGACACAGACATGAACAAAGATGAAGAGGATCAGGAAACAAATCTATTTGTTCCGGGTTCTTCATATATCAGGCTGTTGTCTCTAACACCAGCTGCTGTTTTAGGAGGTATAATATATCCAGTATTTGAGGTTACTTTGCAAATATGTAATCACAGTGACTGTAAACACATGTGGCTGTTTTATAGCAGAGTGTCATGTTAAAGTGCAGCCTGTGTTTTTTTCCTTAACAAATGATGGGGAAAAGTGTAAAGTAAAAGTACAGAGGAAAATACAGCCCACAACCCGTTTTTAGGAAGATGGTGGGACATAAGTCATGATGGTGGAACAAAATGTCTATAATTAAAAATTATTTTCCTGTCTTAAAGGGAAAGCCTGTTCATTATTACTTACTTCATGTACTCATTGTTTCATCACAGTGTGACTTCAGTAGGGAGGACTGAGCAGATGTTTCTAAAGGCAACTCTGTATTTTAGCCCAGGACAGATTGAAGTAAAATAAGTTTTGTATTTACTGTTTTGTAAACAGAGTATTAATGGTATGAAAACAATGCTGTACACAAAGTCTGCTTAATTAAGATGTCAGCGCTATTCTTAATGTGCAATTGTAGTGATGCCTGTTGATACTGAAGTATGCTTCAATAGATAGTCTCTGGTTGATACACTTGTTCTGAAACCTGTGCAGTTGAATTACCTTCAGTATTTGAGATTTTTGCCTTTCACGTGATTGCTTTCAGAAATGTTCTTTAACTTACAGTTACAAGATTTGAGATATTGTACCAGGACATAGACACTGTTATTTCATTCTTTGTAGAATACATGGGATCTTGATGTGTGATTGCAGCCTGTAAATATTGCATGAGATAGTAGGTAGTGTTTTGTAGTATCTTCCCTCACTTCTAAAAAAATCTGTCAAACTCTGCATGCATTGGCATCTGGAGTAAGTGCATTCTAACCTAGAGAGTCTTAACTACTAAATCCTGGAAGCTTTGTAAGGAAGAGGGACATAACCTAGTTCAATGAAAGAGAGTGATGTATTTTGACAGAAAACTTAGTCTGTGAAATGAATGCTGAGATAGCCAACCTTCTAGGAAGATGGGAAACCAAAATGGAATTTTTAAAGTGAGCAGATTAAATTCAGAGATGCAGCAATGACAGACTGGTGTCAAAACATACTTGAATCTAAACATTCACAGAAGTTTCTCCCTCAGAAGTGTCTTCTGTCATTATTAGTTAACACAGGGTCCAGAACACTTGAGCAAGAGCTTTAGTGACTGGCTGGAGTGGTTGTTGAGAGTTAATTGCTCCACCAAAAGAGTATGAAACTGTATTAATGAGGCAATGTCAAAGACAGGCCAAAAGCCACAGAGTCTCTGTTCTATGAGAGCTGAATCTGTCATCTCATCTGCTGGAATTCTGGTGATACATGTTATTGAGATTAATAACATGTAACTACTCACGTGAAGCATTGGAAGGTAGAGCTTTAGGTAATATTTTGTTCAAACTCCTTTAAAATGGATTTGTCCCATCAGTTTTCATATTGTTTGTAAGTATTAAATTCCCAGGATATCAGAAAGGGTATGACTGCCTTATTTTTTTATTTTAATAGTTTTTAATTCTGGATGCCTGAGACTTTTCTCAAACCTGGTAATTCAGAGAATTAAAAATAATTCATTAAAAGAGCTATAAGCTTGATATTGTTGTTGTTAGTAATAGTGGTAGTATCCTTACTGCAAAGGAGACAATGGTAATGATAATAACAATAGTAACAACAACAACAATGATAATAATAAAAATATTGTTCATGTGATGCTAGTTATCTTTGTTTACCCTCAGATTGATTTCAAGCACCAAAATACCATATTTCTAGTGTTTGCTGCACATCTAGTTGTTTTGCTAAATTTATCCAGATTTTGTAGTTTGAGTTATACTTGTCAGTCTGGAGCCTTGGCTTGTCCCCTGCCTGAATAATTGCTTCTGAATGGCTTATATTTATGTCTTTTGGCATAACCAGCAAATGCAGAAATATGACAGCAGTGATAAGGAGTCTCTGTCATTGTGAATGGTTTCCAGCAGAGAAAGAGCTCCCTCTTTCAGCAAATTTTTTCCCTATTGTTATAGCTACCCTAAACAAAAAAGCTTTTATAAAAAGTGTAGAGCAGGTAGGTGGAGAGTGTTTTCATGTTAATAAATACATACTCTTCCGACAAAACTGAAGTGTTGAGGGTTGAAGACAAAGACTTAGAGTTTCTGCCTATATTACTGCAGTGAAAATTGCTGACTGCGTTCTGTGGGTTTCATTTGCAGGATATTGGCATTACAGGTGGAGGAAAAAAATCCCAGGATGCAGGTGCCCTTCCTGACATGCTACAAAATGTGATTTAGACTGGTATTCCACTATGTGTCCTGTCAGCATGTGCTGCTGTTGCTGTTACTTTTGTAGCTGTCAAAGAAGGGAATCAACAGCTCATGGAACAGCTAAGGCTGTATTTCTTTCCAACTTCAAATATATTCATGTCAGTTTTGAATAAAGTAGCTTTATACTGGAACTTCCATACATTTCTTTTTTTTAGCAAGTTCCCATGATTTTCAGCAATGCTGTTTTCCACTTCAGATGAGAATCTCTAGATATGGATGTCCTTCCTTCTTTCCCATGCTACAACATCAGATTTAGACTGCTGGTCCACTATGAAGTGGGAAAGAATTACTGGTGTCATTCTGAGGTTTCCAGGGTTAGTTTTGTGTCTCAGTCATAAGACTCTCACATTCCCTTTCTTCTCTTTTCATTGCATTACACTTTGTCAAGCATTTGAAGAGTTTGCAACATCACTTGTGAAACAAGAGATGACCAACATGCCCCGTGCTGTGTATCATTCCGCCTTGAGAGGAGGGACCACGCATTCAGACCAGGGGAAGACAGTGGCAGGTGTTCCAAATTTCTTGCTGAAAATGTATGAGAGGAACAAGCAACCAGGCATGACCCCAGGCCTTGCAGGTAAGCTGTCACTTTGTTGAAGCAGACAAATATGTATGTTTTGACCCAAAGATTTCCGTGAATCTAAAGGTGATTCAACTTAAGAAATTATGGTTTATATCACTTAAAAGTGCTTGCAAATTCTTTAGACTTGTTGGCTTTGTTAAGTTAGCCTTACTTTGCTTTGGGTTTTCCCTTGACTCTGAGTGAGTGTTGACACTGACATTTCTGTTCCCCTTCCCCTCCCTCTTTCAGCTGGCATGTTGCTATGTTTCGACCTCCCAGTCCACGTGGGCAGGGATGGCAAGCCTATTAATCGATTTCTGGCCAGCAGGGGCCGCAATTTCCATCAAATGCTGGTTGCCCTCATTCATGAGGTAAGTTGTTGCTGGATCTTCTTCACTTTTCAGGGGTATTACACCTCCTTCCCTGCTTTACTGTCTCATTATGCTCATTGCGTGTTGGTAGCAGCTTGCAGTGTATGAATGTATCATAATTAACCGAAGTTGTTGTGAGGGACAACTGGAATCACAGAATCATCAAGTCTAATCATCAGCCTACCGCCATGGTCACCCAACCTCACTAACTTAAACTGAACATGTAAATCCTTTTTTTTTAAGAGTTCACTGCTAAAATGCCTCTTCTGAAAATCAGAAGAACAAACAGAAGGTGACGTCTGCCTATTCATGCCTTGTGAACTACTGTATATATGTGCCTGATACCTGTCATATGTAACCAATTGTAGGCGAATAGCAGACCTGAACAGTGATGAGGCTCTGTGGGAAAACAGTATCTACACCTTGCTAAGACTTGACATTTTATTCTCTTAAATGTTTCAGCTTCCGGACCTTTTAGGTTTGGACCACCAAAACCATGCAGTTACCTTTGCTGTGGTTTTAGAAAAGTGGCATGAAATAAGACCTCACTTAATTGTTATGGAAAATAAGGCGCTTGCAGTGAGGTCTGTCACAGAGTTTTGAATTACAGTACTTTTATGGTTAATATCAAAGTTCATCTTTGAAAATTTTGGACAACAGTGAAAAAAAAAGTAGTTCAACTGGATCCAGGGAAATAAGTGTTCCTTTCCCAATTTTATGCCAATGGGAGCAGTTTTTAGCAGAGGTTAAAGTGCATTAAACTCTTTAAAAGTTCATAAAATAATTCTATTAATACAGTCATTTTGTATTTCTGTAGAGGCTACTTACATGCATCTGAGGGCGTCATCTGGGTCCTGATTTTGTTTTGTGACCGTCACCTAACAGATGTGAGGCATATCTGCTGTGAAGTTCTTCTGTGATGCTAGTAAAATCACTGATAGCAAACACTTTTAGTTATAACTATAGCACAAGATTTGAGTGGGAAGATTGCGTGTGCAGGGTTTGGAGAGTTTTCTGTGTACAAATTGAAAGTCTGACACTAGAACACAGGCATGTGCCATGGATGGGGACTGCATTCTGATCCTGTGATGCGTCCACATGGCTCCCTCTTGGCTTTGGTCTCAGGTCCTGCTTCAGCATGTTCACACTGTGTTTGTACTGGTTAACTCCCTCAGTCTTTCTGGAGCAAGCAAACCAGTTCTCCTGCTAACAAACCTGTCTGCAGTGTAGTTTGCCTGAAGTTTCCAGTCAAATGATGTAACTGTGTGCCATGCTGAAGTTGGCTTCTACTGGCTAGTAGAGTCTTCTCGCTCTGTACCATCTGTCAAACACTTCCATGCGCTAGCATACACATACAACTTCTGCTTTCCATATAACATCTTAATCGTTTTGGTTCTTCAGGACTGAAAGCGCAAAAAATAATAACCGTGTCTTGTGGCCACAGACACACCATAGCGGAAGTTAGGCCAGATGTACAAGGACGAAAGCCAGTCTGCACCAATTGGGCTGGGGTATAGAAATCCATCCCTGGCTCTGTATCATGAAGTCTGTGTCTATGGTTTATGAAATACCTCAGGTGTCAAATTCTTCCCTCGAACTAGAAAAATTTTTAAAACCCACCCTTAAACACTGATCTCAAGATATCTAACCGTGTATGCAAATTTAATAGATGTTTTCCATCTTGACATCCTTGCTGCTGAAGAATGAAGGCAGAAACTGGGAGATAATACCCCTCATTATCACAGGAGTGTAAATTAATGAATGTTTTCTAACTATTTGGAAGCTCCAGTGGAGAGCACCAGGGAAAGTCTACAGGGATATTTCATATGTCAGAGGAACAGATTTGGAGTAATGACTTATGAATGAGGCATAAGTTTCCATAGTATACAGAAAGAAAAGCTCTGCACTGTATGTAATTGCTTCAGCAGAGAGACTTGGGAGCAGGGGCAGAGGTCCTAAAGAAAAAAGGTTTAATTTCATTATCATAAAAGGCATGTGTGAAAGTTTTATATGATTTATATGAATTATAGTGGGCTGAAAATCAGTTCTGAACTGTGTTTTAAACACTTGCCTGCTGCCCTAAAGCATCAAATAAAATCTGTGGTAAAATAAACTTGTATGTCCTAGCAGTGATTATAAAATCCAGTAGCACATTCAAAATTGACTCTTCATGTGTGAACAAGCTACCTTCCTAGAAATACAACCTTAAAATAATTTGCTAGACAAAACATGGGGATTTTATTGTCGTGATTATGGTGAAGTGGATCAAGTTAGTGAATACAAGGAATGAATGGAGTGTTGTGGTTTGACACAACTGAGTGTCAAGCATCTAAAATATCAATTATTTTATAAGGAAAACAAAATAAGAAAATATTGAGGAAAACTAGATAGCTGTGAGGCAGAAAACAGGTTCACACTTAAATGGTTGCAGTCCCGGGAGAAAAGTTTATTACTAGCAGAATTAAAAGTTAAAAGATATTACAAGAAATTAAAACACACACACACACACACACACACACACACACCCCTCCCCCTGCTCCCTTCTTCTCAGCGCTTTACTCTTCCTTTTTAACTAGCACAAAAGATAACACAACATAGGATTCTAGTCAGTGTTACAGTACTTAAAAAAAAATCTCTTTCTTATGCTTAAGGAAAAAAGGTTTTCTTCTTTTTTGCTTCACATGGTTTCTCAAGCTGTCCCCAACAACAGACCTGCCCAGAAAGAAACAATCTGCTGTGGTGTAATACATCTCTTCTATGAAAAAATATCAGTTTTTTCCCACTGCCACACACATGGGCCATCACATGGGGTTATCAACCTTTTTTAAGGATGGGTCATTTTGGCCTGTACACAAAGGCTTTTTCTGCTACAAATCCTTAAAAGCCTCTCACGTCCTCTGTATATCCTGGCATAGGCACTCTCTCTTCACAAACTTCATGGGCCACATAAGTCTTCCATCCCCCCATATACTTCAAATGGATTACAGAGACAAACAGTTTGAGATTACAGTTTCTTACCACTGCATGCAAGAGGTATTTTTAAGTTCCGCATGAGGAACACGGCACCGCCCCTTTTCTCCGTGGCCATTTCAGCTCCGTCTCACATGGCTCACTCTCTCTCTGACTCTGAAACCTCTATGTTGAAGAAAGTTCTTGTTCAGGCTTTATGGTGAAGAAAACCTTGCTCTTTTTGTGCTGCTGGCTGCATGGTGTTTCGTCAGTTCAGCCCGAAGTGTGCTGGCTGCAGAAAGGAGGCTCCTGCCAGCTCCCACCGGCTCCATGTGGAGAACAGGGGGGATGGGGGGGACCTGCCAGTCCCAAGAAGCTGCTCTGGAAAGATTTTTTTGCTGTGCAGCAGTCCATGGCTGGGTCCAGCTGTATGGCAGTCTATGGCTGAGTTTAGCAGTCCATGGCTGAGTTTAGCTGCCTGGGCTCTGGGATGGTTCCTCCCCCAGCGGCCCAAGGTCCGTGCTGCGGCATCAGGAAGAGGAGAAGGGGACCAGGACTTTGGCCTGGCCTGACCTGGCAGGGCCTCGGCCCGGCGGGGCCCGGAGGCTCCGAGGCCTCCCCACCTCCCTCAGGCGGGCTGGAACAAGAGGAACTCCCGCCTTTCTGTTCGGCTTAAATGTGTAAATTGTGAGACATGCTGTTGGTCTAAAAATCTGTCTATCAACTCAGATTCAACCCACTATGATGGAGACAGAAATATTTTACCAAGTATCTCAGGACTTTACCAAGTCGATTGATTCAAGGTGTAGTAAAACTAAAAATAAATCCAAATATGTTTATATTTTAAACCTAAATACAAAATATATTCAGACAATGCTAACTGCACCCTTTTAGTGAAAATCTACAGTAACTATAAATTTTCGGTTAAAAAAAAATCAGTATTTCTGTTTTCATTTTATACTGCTTCAAGAGTCAAAGTTTTTTCTTGCCTTTTTTCCTTTGTGCATAGAGACAGTTGGAGTAAGAGTGGTCAGAAAAAAGAGTGCTTGGGCCTTTGGCTAGATGAGTCCCTGGGCTCATCACACTAAATTTCATGCCTTAATATTTGTTTGGTCCTAAATGTTCTTCTAGACAACAGAGTTTAACAGTAAAGACAGAGAGCCTAAGCTATAAAACTGCCAAATTGGTTCAAGAAAATTGGGTTAGTAGGACCTAAGTCCATCTTATGCTTGCATTTGCTATAGTAATTAATGTATTTTTGCAAAGTCATTGCTTCACAGTTCAACACAGCACACTAAACAGGTGTTTTAGGGGGTTAAATTACCAGCATGACACTTCTTTGCTACTGCTTTAACTCCTTTTTATTTTGGGAGAGGGAAGAGGTTGTAGGCGTTAATCCTTATAGTGACTTTTCAAGTGAGGAGTGTTCTGTTCAAAAGTCTTAGAGTTAACTTTAAAGCATTGAGGTCTGCATAAAGCTCTGAATAAAGTCTGAGGATGATGTAAACATCAAGAAAATACAATTAATTGGAGATAGCAGGCATCTATTTATCTTACCTCAAAAAATCTCCAGCAGTTGGCATATTCTTAGGACTAAACAGTCACCACCATGCTGGGATAATAATGTTTTTGTGTCTTCAGTAGTTTGACCTATGCTCACTGCTATAATGTATGAACCTACAAGCTGTGTGTCTGTCTGTATCTGTGTATGCATAGTTGGCATTATTGCACTTAGATTTTGGCAGCTAGGGCAAGGTGAGGGGCTTGAAAATACCTGTTTCATTTTTATGAGATTCTTTATGTGTGAAACTGTGATGCCTGGTATTCTGCTACCAAAAAAATGAGTTCTATGAGATTTGTATGCAAAGGAAAGATTTTCTTCTTGTATGTTGAAAAGTCTTAAAAGCACACAGATAACAAATACTTGCATGTAGCTGCCATTCAAATCTAACAGCAGCAAAAAGATAATTTACTATTCAACCTAATAAGCCAGACTTTTTCTATCACCTAGGTGCTTTTCTAGCTGAGGAATTGGATGCATCTCTGATATCTGTGATCAGGATCAGACTAAGATGCAGAAGGGGTTTTTTTATGTTATTTGAATGGTTAATTCACAGGAAGAAGAAAATAGATTCAATGAACTGTGATATGTTTCAAATGCTGGCTGTATTGCTTTTTGGTGGTCACTGGTGAGTTGAAAAGGGAAGATCATCATTCCCCCAGAAATGGGGATGTACTGTTTGATTATTAAACAGAGCTTGTCAGCCTCTCTCTGAGGGGACATGTAACTTACTGTAGTCACAGTGGTCAGAAGTTAGTATAGACCATGGGTTTTCTTTTTTCCTGTGGCTGCCTGGATCTCACTGTACAAGAAGTCCCCAAATATTACCTGTGACTGTTTCGTTTCAGGTTTTGCAAGTAATACTTTGTAGAAATTCATAGGAATAATTTCTTACTGACTGAGGATGAATAGTCACATATATTCACATCATGTAACATATGTTTTGATGGTTCTGTTCGTGTATGTTTTGCATTTAAGTTATTAACCCCATATAAAGTTACTATAGCTTTCAGCTAGCTATCCGTCTTTCTGTTCTTTAGTGGAGGTAAAGAGGACCATTCATCCTGCATGCAAAAAGCACAGAGGCAGACTGCTACTGGCAGACCAGTGTGGCTGATGGTGGCTTTGGCACTCTGAACCGGTGCAGTTTGCATGGTTTTTTTTAATGGAGAATGGTCTTGCCTTTGCATGTTTCTCAATATTCAAGCACTTCGTATGTGTTGGAAATAGCACAAGTTACTTTTTCCTATTCATGAGTCATATTTACAGGCACAATTGCAAAGCTGAGTTGCAGAGGTGGGTTATGCAGTATTAAATATTTCTCTACAAGTAATAATCATGTTAGACACTCTGTATACTCATGGAAGAAGCATTCCCTGCATATTTTTAAAGTGTGTTCAATTAGATGTGCTGTGATGACATGCATCTTTGAAAAGTAAAGTGAAAAGCTCGTTCTATGCTTTTCTTTCTTGGTTGTGTTTTGATGTAATCAAGATACTCAAGAGCTTATTCAAACCTTGTATGTGAAGTACCTTAAGATGATAATTGGATTTTCTGGAGCAGAATTCATTGTAATGTATTCTTCTGTGCGTACATGGATGTAGTTCAGTAAACTAGCACAAACTATGAACCTAGTTTGTGCTGGTTTCTGCTACTGAATTTACTGGGTGTATTTCCTTCAGCGATGAAACAGTATTCAGAAATTAAGTTTCTAATGGATTTTTGTTTTTCTTTTCCTCAGTCTACTGTGCCTTAGAGAAAGATGTTTTGTTTTTTTTCACAAAGGAATGTTAGGTGGTGGATTTGGAAGTATATGCATGCAAGTATGTTGAAAGGAGCCTCTAAGCAAAATTTAAAATTAAAAGAGATTCTATTTCACTGTTTCATTGATACGGATATGTAATGCTAGCCTTATTTATGAAATCACTGAGGTGGCACTTTATATGTCCCATTTGTGAGCAGGGTGTTTAAAAATATGCCTAAACATTTCACTGACATAAAGGTATTGTCCCAAACACATACAAGACTAGTACCTCCTGTGGTTTGCCAACATTACCTTGCATTTTGACTGACATGGTCTATGATTTTGTGTCTTTTCAGGTAGACATGTCCTTCTTAAGCACCAGTCAACACGATTGGGTTACTAGCTCCAAGTTCATGCCATTTCTTAATGGCTCAGATACCAGATTGCAGATCTTCCTTAAAAACTGCTCAGCAGCTTGGTCTCTCCAAGTGATGTTCCTAAGAAACTCCTCCGATCAGTGTGGCAGTATACTGTTCACAAGCACTCACCTTTGGTTCGCAGTTCCCTTAAGTGTCATTCCCTGCACTGCCCCACCCAGCCAATATTTTCTTACACATAAACTGTGCACTCAAAAAAAAATCTGAACTTCACTTACCACCTTTGGCTGTTAGCAAACACTTCATGTAGCTGTTGTTACCCTTTGTATCCAGTGATAGATGACAAGTAAAGGCTACTGGTTTCCTGTACTGAAGTAGCAGGTCGCAGTACTGCTTGTATGAAAATCCTTAGCACCGTGTTCCATCATTTTCAGTTGTAGGTCAATTTTGAGTATTCTTTGTTGTGTGAAGGTGTTCAGTTTCCTCTTGCTTTTCTCATCTTCCACATACATGCAAAACATTTACTGCCACAAAGGAAGTTAATTAACAAAAAGCACCTGAGCAGTTTTGTTGTCATCAAACACATCTGCACATTTTAAGTGTTCCTGATAGACCATATTGTGTAGATGCTTTAAATGTCACAAGACACCTGAAGCTTTGTTATTAATACCTGCAGTATTTTGCAGGCCTGGTTTTGTCTTGCACAAGTGTGAATTACATGATGAACTTTACAACTCACTAGGAGACTCGTTAAACCTGATATATGGAATCATTCAGGTTGGAGAAGACTACACTGGGTCCAATCTTTGACCAGTCACCACCTTCTCAACTAGACCATGGCATTGAGTGCCATGTCCAGTTTTTTCTTGAACACCTCCAGGGATGCTGAATACACCACCTCCCTGGACAGTCCATTCCAATGCTTAACAGCTGTTTATATGAGGAAATTCCTCCTGATGTCCAGCCTGAACCTTCCCTGGCACAGTTTGAGCTATGTACTCTTGTCCTGTCACCAATTTTCTGTGAGGTTCCCACTTAGCTGCACCCTCCTTTCAGGTGGAGAGCAGTGGGGTCCCCCCTGATTCTCCTTTTCTCCAGGCTAAACAGCCCCAGCTCCCTTAGCCAATCCTCACAGGACTTGTGCTCCAGATGCTCCAGTTACTTTACCAGTTCTGTTGTTCTCTGGACACACTCCAGCGTCTCTGGACACACTCAGTGTCCTTCCTGAAGTAAGGGGCCCAGAAATTAAGACAGGATTCAAGGTGTGGTCTCCTCAGTGCCAAGGACACGGAGACAATCACTTACTTCCCTGTTTGTGCTGGCCGCTCTATTGCTGATCCAGGCCAGGATGCCGTTGGCCTTCTTGGCCACCTGGGCTCATGTTTAGCTATCTGTTGACCAGCAGAAATCTAAATTGTCTAATGCATGTCTAAAACAGTTTCAGAGTAGAGGCTGAGGGGAAGACTGGAATTGCTGCAGGTTCCTCAGGAACCAAAGGAGAGCAGTTCTAACTGGAAACTTGACTGCTCATCAACTTCTGGAGGAGCTGATGAGCAAATGAGAGGAGGGGTGTGAATATAATTTTGACTAAAAAGGAAGGAGTAGTGTTAATGAGTCACTATTAAGATAATATTTCCTTTTTTTTACTGGGCATATTTGTATTGTCTGGGGGAATGGAGTATGTTATCTTTTTGATTGTCTTTCAGAATGTTTTTGTTTGTATAGATGTATTAGTACTTATTCACAAGTCTTTCAGGTTCACTGAAAGCAGTGAGCATGAAGCTTTAGCATGGTCCTTAGGTTTTTTGTTATAAAATCCAAGCAAAGAAAGAATACTGACTGCTTTATGTAGATCATTAGGGGCATAAAATAGAGGTGAATATGCAAGAAGACTCAGGAAAATATTGATACAAGGGGAAATCACTTATTTATCTTGGTTAACAATTCTGCTTTTAGAAACATCTAAGATCTTCACAAAGTATGAAGAAACATTGCCAGTGCTGCTAAGTGTTGTGCTTATTGCCATGCACAGTTTCGCTGTCTCTCTGGGATCAATTATTTGTTGCACTACCTGAAGCAACCACTTTTGAGTGGCCTGGGTAATGAAGTTGAAAGTAACTTGGTGTGGGTAAAATCAGAAAGGAGAATAAAGTACATTATCATTTTAGTTTCCTACAGCAATGTGTAATGGCCTCTGGGAGTGAATGTTTGTCTGCAAATCATAGACTGGACAATGTAGATTCTGCATGTTAAGCTTAATGTAACTGCTTCTAATCTTTCTGGTGTGTTGCACAGGTTAATATTCAACCTTCTGAATGGCACCACTCCATACTGCTGCCGCAGTCCTGGTCAGGATTTATGAGTCGAACTTTCAGTGCAATCCTGCAGGTAATTTTGAGATGTATAATACTGTGGACATTAAGGCTTATTCAAGAGGTATGGGTTTTAATTTTACCAGCAAGAACACTCATACAAGTTACAGAAAATAAAAGTAAAAATTAAGGTGCTTAATTATAAAACTTGTAAAAAGGAAATAAAAATTGTCTTCAGTTAGTGACAGCACAGTCTGGGGTACTTTGTAGGAGTGCAGCTTCTATTTGCAGTTCAGGTTCATAAGGGTTTGTTCATGTGTAAACTTGCAGAATGTGTCAATTTTGAGAATTTTTAGAAGATGAAATTTTAGCTAGAGCTCTAACCTATTGCTTGGGTAGGAGCTTTGCAACAGTAGTACCACAAAGGAGACAGAAGCTGTTGAGGGATGATTCATTAAAAAGAATTTCCCTTAACCAGCATGTAATCCTGCCACACTGTAAGAGGCTTCTCGCAATTTTTTCAACCCATATAATGATTAGGAAATATCTTAAATTCTCTCATTAGGTTAGCTGACATGATATCTAGACCATGTAGTATCATCTGGTTTTCAACAGGAAAATTACCTTAAAAAGGTTTCGCAAATAGCTGCCTTCCAGAATGCTCTCTTTGTATTACTAGAAGGGCTTACTTGTTTGTATTTCCAGGCCATGTCAGCCGTTTTTAGCACAAGCAGCTCAGGTTGATGAACAAATTCTAGAAGCTTTGATTGTGCAGCAAAATATATGCTTCTCTCACATTTTCAAAACTATTTTTATCTTGACTGTCAACAAAATGCGAGATCTGAAACTAAGCCACCCTCATTCCAAAACTAGCATCAGCTATTCACATTGCAGCTTTCAGTCTTGGGGGACATTGTTGCTTGCATTTAAATAGTTTTCTATTTTGCTTCCTTTCCAAGGCAAGATTTCATAAGCTTAGCATTTACCAGACTTTTTCTGAAGGATCTGTAGGATTTCTTGCCATTTTACAGGACATTAGAGCTTATGTTTGTTGCTTGTAACTTACTTCTTATGCTTTTGTAGTACATTTCATCTGAGATGGCCAAAAGAGACTACAGTATGAGTAGTCTGGATAATACATAGTTCAGTATTTCTGAACTGCTATACTGCCTTTTTTTTAGTCAGTGTGTTGTATATACTCCTTTAATCTCTGTGGAGGGTCACTTTTTTAGTGAGACCTGGACTTTCAAGATGCGCTGTGTTGTATTTTCCAGTTGGTATGTACACCCAAATTACAAGCATTCAATATCAGAAAAACACAGCATATGTGCCCGTATTTTTTCACTTTAAGGCATAATAATCTGCTAAGGAGCAGTAATTGACAACCTAAACAAGTTAAGTTATAGTTCTGTTGGAGACGGAATGTTGAAACAAAGCTGCTTTAGATACATTTAGATGACTTATGTATAATGTATGTTATAACATGTCAGAGGGCACAATCTGTGTCACCTCTTTAAACGTACAGAAAGAATGGTGTAGAAAATCACAGGGATGTCAGAGTTATGTAAAGGAAAAGGATGAGGAGTTCTGCTTTAAGTAGAGCATCAAGCCACTGATGTTTTGCTGTTAGAGTCCATTTTGGCTAGCTGGCTTCTAAAGCTCGCTCCCTGCTAGCCGTAGCCCTTCCCAAGGGAACTTGGCTCTGCATGCACTAGATAGATGCCTCAGTATTTGTGGTTGTTTATGCCATCTGCAGTTTGTTTTTCAGAACAAAAAATTATGGATTCTTCTGCTTAATATATTGTATATTACAGTGGGATCCTGTATGCAAAGCAGTCAAGGTCACTTATGAACTAGGCCTTAGATTGAGGGCTACATGTGTTACCGGAGTATTCTCTGAAGAAATCTTATGATTTAAGTAAATCTAATGATGTAAGATCCACTTCTGACTTATTCTGCAACTCTGCAGGGGAGGCAGGCAGAGCTGGAGATGCAGTTAAAACATGGAAAAGAGGATCCTGAAGAGGTGCAGTACAAACAATTTACAGCCTGGCTATGGTAAGGAAGTGCCTGCATGTTCTGATCACGTGTAATGGCAAGTGATGGAGCAGAGGAGTGCAAGGTTTTAAAGCCTTTAGTTTTGCAAGTTTAAAGACTGTATGAGCACTAATGAAAAAAACCCAAAATAAACAACAAGCGATCACTAGGTACAGTGACCATGGCAGGAGAGGAGAGTGAAGAGAAAGACTGTTGGGTAACTGTAAGGATTTCCATATACATGAGTTCACAGTTACCTTCCCCTCTGTGGAGCCTGAAAACTTTGTAGGGTGAGCAGGTGGGGAAGAATGAACTAATTTGAGGGTTTTGTAACATGTTAAAGGAGAAGGGTTATGTGAAGATAAAAATTTGCTTCTTGAGGGTTTAATGAGCTGTCTCACTGAAAATGCCTTGATGAAGGAAATACAGGTCACAATCTGATGTCATAGTGGACTGACACACCCCAGCTCATGTGGTTAGTTTGCATTATTGGGTGTGAGGATGTTATTTAAAAGCAAGCACATGATGCACACCCTGATCCATATCCTGTGCTAATTCTGTTTCAGTCAGGTGAGAAGTTTCTCTCAATCTGTCAGGATTTAGTCGTGTGTGTGCATGGCCAGGAGAATAAGGTGGGAAGTGGGAGGATTCACAAAAAAACCCCCTACCTATCCATGGAGAGTATAAATATCTGTTTCTGAGCCTGTTCATAAGTGCATTGGAAGCAAAGTGTGTACAAAGCCAAAATGCTTTTTGTCTGTTTCAATCAAAAAAGTGTGTTACTAAGTCCCACTCTAGAGGAATTCAAAATTTGTGTCTGTTTTATTCCAGCTAATTCTGGAATAGAGGCTTTCATTTTAAGATCCAGAATGATACAGTGTTGTAGAAAAGATCCTTTACTAATGACTGATCCCTTTCTTGAAAGGGTATAAAAAGGCCTATAACAATGCTGTTTTTGTAGATTTCTCCTGAAAAAAAATCTCTTTCCTAAATTGTGGTAATGTAAGCTATGTCAAAAATGAACAGAATTCCCTTTATCAGGAAAGAAATCAAAGAAGTAAGTGAACTGGGCCCAGTAGTAGCTTTCTTTTCCAGTTCCCAATTATTTGCTTGGTTCCTCAGGGCTCTAACTTGAGTAGCCGTTAAGCATTATTGTTGCTCACTGGATTTAAGCTAATTGTGGACAAACTTCAGTGTTAATCCATTCTGTGTAAGTACTGTGCAATTTTGCATTGGTATTTACCAAGTTGTAAATTCTTTTAGTGTGGTGGATTTGAAACTGTGTGCAAAAGCAGTGGGATTATGAAGGAAAATCTGGGGTGGTTTCTTTGAAAGCTTGAGTGTAACTCAGTTTTATAACATACAGCCCTGTTTTAGGAGACATGCATTTTCAGTCTAAAGTTGTTCTTTTCTGTAGAATGACATTCATGGCCATGATAGAATTGTATGTTTTAGAATAAAGGATCTCTCTTCTCATCCATACTTGTAAATGTAGGAGATTGATTGCATCTCTGCTTCAGTCTTGATATGAATGCAAACTGAAACAATTGAAGGCAGGTAGCCTATTATAAATAAACTACAATAATGTGGAAGAAATTGTAACCACTCCTGTGGCTTTATTGATTCAGGTTACTGTACCACTTAATAGCATAACTACCCATAGTAGTTTCCAGAAATAAAGTAAGTGTTAAATAAATTGTAATGCTTGTCCATTACAAAACATTCTGATTTCGTTATCCTAGAACATACCACAGTGATCTGGAAACTTATGTGTTTGATGTGCTCAAAAAGCAGATTTATGGCTATTGCATGAACCAGCATTTTACAAAAAGTGGTATTAAGTCAAATAAAAGCCCTTTATAAAACACTGGCAGTGCAAATAAGCATGAAGGAACTTTGGGTGGTATATAAATACTTTTACAGATTAAATGCCTATAATTATTTTGCACTAAGTCTTCTGATAGGCTGATACAGCTGTTAACCTAGAATGGACACTTGTAAGGCATAAGAAGAATTTAGCTGAGTTCATGCTATACTATAATGAACATGGTATAAATTCTTTCTGTTCTCTTGCAGGGTCAGAGATATGTTGACCGATGTCATCAAAGGTGCTTCCAAGTAAGAACTTCTAAATTACTATGGGTGATGGGTTTTCCCCACATTTTCAATAAAGAGTGGGACACTGCTCTTTTTCTTCCTAGATCTTGTCAAGATGACGATTTTTACCTTCATTAAGTTTAAAGTATCCAGTTTTCATGAGTATGTAGATTTAGAAGTTTCTCTCTGAGGTACATCATAAAATATAACCTTTTAGAAGCTGATGATCAAATCAGCAAAGGTTCCATGCATAAATTAGGAAATTATTGAAGGCAAGAGATACTGAGGGACTTCAAAGAATTTAACAAAGTACCTTGTTGTAATTATTTCTAAGTATTTCTTATCTGAAAGGAGATAGTTTCACTGTTCCAAATCATGACATTGCACTAAGATTTATGTATCTTGTTTTAAAAAGCAAAATAGAAATCCAGAAAATATTTTTACTGTGATAATGATGTCTTTGGATCTGGAATAAATTCCAAATTGGCAGTGTAGGTATAGTTTTACAGCAGCACTCAAGGAAGTTTTTAGAAATGGAAGACTGATACAAAGAGTCTATTGGTCTGTAAGCGGTCTAATACAGTTTTATTGATCACCTGCTTTTGTAAAACAACTTAAGAGATTTCCATCAGGATTATATTGCAGTATATTTTTCTGGGAATGCTAGAATATCAACATACTTCCTTATATGCTGCTGAACACAGCTATATTCTCCCTCTTTTTTGTCAGTGGCAGATTTTCTTTCTTGATTTCCTTTAGAGGTTTACACTGTCATAGAAGTTAGCACTCTTTGAAACCTGTCATTTTCCATGATATTAGCGGTTTTGTAGCATAGCAAAATAATTAAAAACTTTTTTTTTAAATGATATTTCAATAATGACTGCTCTGCCAAGTCTTCTGATGCTGTTGCAATGAAGTGGCATCTGCCTCTCTAGCATTATCCACCTTAAGATATTTTTATTTTGTTGTCTATGGAGATGGTACTAGCTAAGACTAACTGCTGCATTTCTCTGAGTGCTACTTGCTCTGCAGAGTAGCAGTCCTCATTATAGTGGAAGGAAGCTTCTGTTTTTATACAACTTTGTATGTGCTGGCCTTTTTATGAAAGACAGACAAGAAGAAAAAGACTGAAACAGTTCTCTCCTCCATCCTTTCTCTAATTCCTGAAGACAAAAAGTGACAGGTTTCTGCTGAGCTAGAATGAAGTTGCTAGGTGCAAAGACCTTCCCTCCTGAGATCACCTGTAGCATAACTTTTCTGCTTTGAGATACATTTTTTGTTGCCAGCATCTCTGTTATGTTTCTTAACTGTTTGCCTTTTCATGTTCAGAGACAGCCCAGTGGTGAAAGGAAACTCAATTTTTGCTTTAACTGGCCTTGCTGTTGCTGTAGCCAAATACGAAAGCTGCCTTTCCTCAGACACTGAAGGAGTGCCTGAGGTGAGTGAATCTAGGAGAGTCCCTTCTCTTGTGGAATACAGAGAAGTAATATGACCAGGTGTTTGGGGGGCTGGTAAGTGGATGATTTTCAAGTTCAAATTTCACCACACTCAGTGAATGCCGTCTGTCAGATGCTGTGATCTATACAGAAACAGGTAGTGTGTGTATGGGCATTGTCACAAGAAGCATAATGATTAACTTATGTATTTGACTGTTTTGACAAATGAGATGGAGGTCACTTTATGGACACTGAAAGCCAGCCAAACTGTTTTTTCATAATTTTGTAATTTTTGGCTCCACAGAACAGTGCTTGATCAAAAGTAGTGTCTGGAGAGTCAGCATTGACAAGCAAATGATGCTACTTACAGTACCTAGGAAGGACAAAATAATCTCATTCATGATGGATCACAGCTGGAACATCAGCAACTGACCTTCTGTTAAGATAGAACTTGATTTAAGAAATGATGATGACTATTTGCATTTGATTTTTGCAGACTGAACCTGATTTTATGCCTATGAAACACTGGATTTCCATGGTCACAGAGACCCTCTTGAGTATTGTGAATAGCCGCTACCAACCTAAAGGTCAGGTCTTCCCATGGTTCTATCAGGTATGTGTTGTGGTATTAAAGGCAAGGCAACATATTTCATACCTGTATTTCATACCTGAAGTTCTAATAATGAAGTTTCCTGGTCTGTTTGAGATGTAGTAGTTGGAAAAGGGGAAAAGCAAAACTTTTCTTGCTATTGTTCTTTTTATATTTGTGTTTGCTTTAAAATTGTGTCTTTATTACCGAAATGGTAAAAGCCACATGCAAGTAATGTAAGATTGCAATACATATATCTGTGTTCCTCTTTGCTTCTGTGTTCATGTTAAATTCCTGAAGTGCTGAGTGTTACTGAATGGAAAGGAGTAAGAGAAAAAGAAAAATAAAATACTCTCTTTTGTGTTTTTGTAGAAATCCTATTCAGGTGAAAATACTGCTAGTATTATAGCTCGATCCTGTGCAGCCACAGCTTTGTCTCTCCTGGTGCCAATTTTCATTGTATCATGCAAGGAGAGAATTGAGGAGGTCCTGAGTATGCTTACTGACAGGTTACCTGGGAAACCAAATGCTGATGAGTCTCAGGCTGTTCAAATCCACATGGGTCTTGGTTTGGGGATGTTCATCTCACGTTTGTACGAAGAAAAAGTCAGGTAAGAACCACCATATTTAATGTAGCTGTGCAAATAACTTCCTTTTTCTGCATATGGCCTTAAGCTCTGAGGAATTAAAGTATTTGCAGGTCATAGGCAGATGATTCTTGAGAGGCTTTGTAATGTTTCTTAAAAGGTACCTCTTATTATCAGTCTTCCCCCACACTTTGGCCTCCTCTGGAGCTATCCTACATATTCTGTCATTCTTTCAGGGTGACTAGTTTTCATAATATCATAAGGTACAAAGTGCAAAGCAGTCAGCTACAAGAGCTACACGTGGCTCTTCTAAAAGAGACTAGTTACAGTAGAAGACCTAACTAAAATAATTCACAAATGTCATTGATTGCTTTGTAAGTGGTGCTCTGAACACTGGATAGTGTTCACTTATGTCATGCGAGTTACACATGTGAGGATGGAGCTACAATGGAAGTAGTTTAATGGACTGTCTTTAAAGCATGCTGTAACAGCTATGTTGGCAGCACAGAGGTGTTCCGAAATTGTTAGAAAAGGCCTTCTTTTCAGAAAGGTTGGCCTCAGTTGCAAATTTCTGGTGATTCCAAAGAAATTAAGAAGTAGGTTTGGCTTTATACTCCTCCAGTTTCTTGACTGCTAGGGATTTTGTCTTCCTATATACCCATAATAAATGTTTAATTAGTACACAAGCACAGGTACCAAACAGATTTGATTGGCAGTTGTTAATTTGGTTGGTGAAGCTAATGTTTCAAGGCGCCTGCTTTAGTTAAAACTGAAGCATTGCTGAGTTCTAATCGTCATGCTTTGGTGTCTTGATGCCTTCCTGCCACTGACTCAGCCACATAATTTGGGAATGGTCTACTTCTGGATGTTTAGTCAGTGGGACAACTGAGCTACACACAAGTGTTAAAAGGCTCTTAAAGAGAATGAAATTTAATCAGCCCAATGTTTTGGAGTATGTCAATCTGTATTTTGGGGGGTTGTGGTTTTTTATTTTTGTGGTGAGGGGTGTTAAGTGAATACATTTATGTAACCATTTCTTGCAGACTAGTTTTACTCTTTCACTGCCCTGCATAATTTGAAACCTTGATCTTACACAGTCTTCAAAGCACTGTCTTGCAACAAGTCAAAACTCGTAGGGACGTAGCTCTAGCTAATATCAGATCATAGAGTTTGTTTCCTTTAAAGCTGTCCTGTACATTATGAAAATGGTGTACATGTTTTATAAGAGGGTAGTCCCTATGACATCTTTGGAGTGAGATGTAAATGCTTCTTTTTTTATCTGTAAGTTAGGGAATGAGGTGGAGCGAGATCTACAGAGCTAATAGTGTAAAATGTCATGAATTTTCAGTGTATAAATAGTTACAGGTCTAGCTGAGATGTTTTATCAGGCACCTTCTCCCACTGTCTGGCCCTGATTTTTTTTTTTTTTTTTTTTTTCTATTTTGGTTTGGTTTTGTAGTGATATACCTGGTCAACAGATGAACTTGGTTCTCATGAAGTCTGTGGATGTGTTGGAGGACTGCTGCTTTGACACCAGTCTGGAGTACAAGTGAGTTTCCTTTATTACTGATGATACTTTATTTTGAACTCTGCCTTCTTAATTCACACTTTCTTCCTTAATTCTGCACAGAACAGTATAAGAATAGGGTAAGGAGACAACCTGTTCTGAGTACTTCCAAAGAAACAACAACTTGAGCAGGCAGGAATGGCCACATCTTCCCTAAAACAGAGGCGGTCATGGACCTGGTCTACATTGCTTAAGTTTTTACTGTCAAGGTTTGAAACCCTTAGGACTGTAGACAATAAAACACGTATCAATTGCCATGAGAATTAATATAATATAGCAGCATGTTTCTCACACAGTAGTAATTTCTCTTTGAAATCAGGGAAGGAACCACAGTATCTTGAGTGTTTCAGTGTGAATGCCTAAGATTTTCTTTGATTCTGAGCATGTCTCTGCCTAGCTTTTCCCTGTTCAAAAGCAACAGCAGTAATTGCCATTTGCCTTTGCCCTCCTTTCTCCAGTGCACTTTCTGAAAAGCTCTGGGGAGTCACAGCTGTGCACCAGTGGGCTGTGAACCTCTACAGCTTAGTGAGGATTTCTGTTGCCCTTTGAATGGCACAGGGTGAGATACGGCACACAGGGGCTGTACCAGCTGCACCCCTTTGTCGTGCCTGTTGCTTCTGGTTTGTGCAGCCTGTTTGCTAGAGATCAAAGCCTCACAGAAGAGCCAAGCCAGACTTCTCTGGCATCAAAAAGTTGCCAGAAGAGTATGAAACAATGGCAAGCAAGAGAAGGAAGATTTAAGAGGGGGTATTTTTTTTGTGCTGGCTATGGTTTTTAAAGGTTAAGAGGAAGTTGATGTCCAACATGAGTTCTCTCTATGAGCAAAGAAGTAACATACAGTTGTAAATGCTGCAGAGTTGTGCAAATGTTGTATTCCTGCACTTGTAAACTGCTATTCCAAGGGAAGGTCTTTTCCAGCCTTTTCATTCAGTGTGACACAGGCATGATCAGCTGTGAGAAGTGAGCATTTTCACCAGTGTTTCACCTCTGCCAAACTGGTGATTTTCACTAAAAATAGGCTGTCAGTGTTTTTTCACTGTAGGTCTGCTGAGCAGTGTAGGTGTGGGAGTCGGTGCTATCTGGGCTCAGACTGCCCCCGGTGGAAGGCAGGGCTCCCTGCAACCTGATGCTCTAGCAGTAACACTTTAAATGTGCTGGGAAGCCTCAGATATCATGTAGATGGCATATACTTAAATACTAATTTTAAATAGTTCACAAATAAGGTAGCCAAGTGAAATCAATTGTTAGTTGCAAAAAGAGGAGCAGAGAAGGTAAAGTTTTATTCCTGCTTTAGTCCTCAGTTATGTTTTAAGTCTCTGTTAACAGTGAATAACATAAAATATTAAAGCTCTAATGAGAAATTACATTTTTTTCTATGTAGTTTTTACAAGAAGCAGTAGTGTAAACTTGAGTTTAGAACTCTTGTATAACTCTTATATATATATGTCCTTATTTTATTGGCTGTTCATAAATTCAGATATACCAGTTACTTAAACAGTTTGTTTGATCTTTGTTGGAAAAAAATACCACTCCCAAGACACCCCTCCAAGTCTTCTAGCCATGCTCAATCATCCTTAATCCCCATTTACTGTAAACATTAGCTTATAAATATGACTGAAGTTATTCTCAGATGTTTCTTTATTACCTGGCTGAGTAAAAACAGCAGCTACTCCCATTTTTAGGTTGGATAGGAGAAGCTTTGGAGAATGCCTAAGATCCTAGCCATGTTCATTTGCCTGCTTGCTGCTTGCTACAAGCAGTGTCAGGGACATGTGCAAGGGGGAAAGAAACCGTCCCCAGATAAGAGATGTTCCTTTGAGCTATTGTGGATGTGTGCCAGTAAAAGATTACCTTCAGAGTAGTGTCTTCTGTGCTTTAGTATCTCATGATGGAAGCCAGAACTGTTTGCAAGTTTTCTGACAAAACTGATGACTTGGAACATGTTGTGGGAGCACACATGCAGAATTTAGGAAGAGATCTTTGGTCCAGAATGGAATTCCTGATAAAATCTGAAAAAGAGGTGAAGACTGTTGAGATGTTTGTGCCAGCTGCCCTATTAAATTATGTCCTTTGAACCTATGTTTTGGTTGCAATTTTAAGTATCTTCAGTATCAAACAGTTACTTGTGCTGGATATGTCTGTCCTGATGAATGCACTGTTTCATGTGCAAATTTCAGTACACATGGGTTAAAATGCACACCTGACCATTCCAGTTATGAAATGCAGGTGCATACCTTCATCTCTACAGCCATCTTAATCACTAATTAAGTAATTGCATTACTTTTGCAAATGGAGCAACTCTTGTAGGAGCATGACAGCGCCGGATCCTAATACACCCTGTGAACCTGCAATTAGTATGTTTAACTGGAATTTCAAAGTTTATACTATTGGGACAAATCACGCATAGAAGTTTGGATCCACACTTCCTTCATACTAGTTGATGGTGGTAGTTATTGGGGCTATTGGTTCTTCAGAGGCAGAAGGAAGAATGAGGCTGTATATGTAGGATTTATTATTTAAATACGCATTTTATTCTTACGCTCTTTTTTCATCCGGTGTTTCCTGAAAAGGATGGATGAAATAAAAAGCATTTGTAAAATTGACTGTGGTAATAAATTGTCTACAGGGCTAGTTACCAGGCAAGGCCAAGAGGTCTTCTTGTCCACAAAACTTGTCAGGGTTTAAAGGAAGTTCAGAGCAGCCAAAGATGCTTAATCCTTAATCCTTTCTCTTTTGTTTTCTGTTAAAGCACTGGATGTATTTTAGGTGTAGGACTTGTTCTTTCATTTATGAGTCACAGTAGCCAAACAGAATCACGAGTGCATGTTTCCGCTTCATTACGAAAACTCTGCAAATACCTGAACAGCAGTGAGGACCAAAGCAGAGGAGTCCAGGAGGTACAACCTATTTTATCACAAATTTTAAATCTTCCCTTTACTTTGTTGCCTCTCTTTAATAACTATAATCTTTTTACTTAAGCTTTCTATTTTTTCTTTCACAATATATGGGTTTATGTCTGCTGGAAAAAAAAAAAAGTGACAGTAACAACAGTAATAAGAATAGAATAATGTGTAATGCTTCACAGATGTTAAGAAATTACCTGAAAAGATAACAGACGTGATCCTGTAAAGGTCTTCTTTAATTCCTTAAACCCAGATTAAATTGTTGAAAGTTGGATCTTGAGTAACTATGGATATGGGTCTCTTACATACAATTGTTTACTGCTATCTGATCTACTAGAAAGCAGACAACAAGTTACTCTGAGAGAGAACTTAAATGCTAATACTTCCTCCTTGAATATGCCTTCTGAATACTTCTTTGAAAGTTGATGTCACTAGCTAATGTGAATTTTGTATTTGTGCATGCTGCTGTGGTCCCATTTACTGTTCTGTTTATGTTTTGAACACTTAAACTGAGCTCTGCTCAAAGTTTGAGCATTCATTTCAGGGAAGTTTCTTCCATTTTTTTTTTCCTGTAAGTTTTGATATGTCCATACACTTGTCTTGGACCATGTACTTGCCTGTAACTCTGCTGAAGTAAAACCTGGGAATGAAAACTGATGAAATCAGATTAGTTTTCAACAGAAAACAAAAATCAGAACAAGCAGATGTTTTGTATGAGAAAAGCAACTGTCTGTACATGATGTGTGTAAGCCTGCAGCAGCTGAGCAGTTGAGTTGCATAATCCTGTTTTTCCTAGGGGGGTTCATAGAGATTTATAGTATTATTCTTTTCCCCCTGTTGGTAGTGTTCTGAAAGCTCTTTATTAAACGTCTTTGTCGATGGAGTTTAATTTTTTTGGGAGTACATATGTGTTGGGGATTAGCCTTTTGCAGTTTATGGTTCATGCATCAAAATTACTTACAGCTATGAAATAATTTATCTGTCCCCAGAGATCTTCAAGTGCATTGTTGAAATTAAACTGAGTTCAATACAGCAACTTCTGAGATAAAAGGCAACAGCTGTTTAACATCATGAGATAGTTTAGGATGAGAAGCAAAACATACCCTTTTCAATTAAAATCTCTGTAAGGATTTGTACAGTTGAGTTAAACTTGGCCAGCACTCTGGGATGAATACTACTATATGAGATGCACAAGAGGCTCTTTCAGAGCTGTAAATAACTTGGATATAACCCTTTACTTGAGAAGTAATTTTGGCCTGGTGCAGCAAGAGGTACCATCTGCACATTACTTGCTACAGGTGAAATTGTTGTCAATCCTGCACAGTAGGTGGGTGTTCTCTGCTTCCCTTATAGTCATGTGTTGTTTTTCTGCTTAACTTTGGTACAGAGGTTAAATAGTTGGCACACTTCTCTTGTTGCTAGTTCAGACTTCGCTTCCTTATTCTCTGTGACTGAGGCATGAGAACAGAAAAGCGGTGTTGCTGGTGAATCCTTCTGGAAGGACAGGAGGCCGGTGTTGTGGGCTATGTGTGAGAGACAGTTCTATGTGCTCATTTTCTGGCTTGGTGGACCTGCTTGTAGTCCTGATGGGAGCACAGCATGCCCAGTATGTTTACATAAATCATGATCAGATACTTGTGTTGAGAAAATAGCTACATTTGTGTGGAAGGTCAGGTGTTTGACCTCTGTAAAATCAGAAGTACTTCCAAGCTTTAGTTGTGTTTGTTTAACATTATTAGCATCAATGAAGAATCTTTCAGAGAGGGAATAAGCATCTGAAAGTATGAATTGAAAATGTTATGGGGTTTTTTTTTGTCAGGCTGGCACATTATTCAATGTGACCAATGCTACAGTGAGCTTGATTAGACACTTGTTAACAGAATTAAATTTTTTTTTCAGGTACTTGCCTATTCTGTAGCCTGTTCCTGTGTCTCTGCTTTCAGTGTTGGAATCATAGAAGCAGCTGAAGCTGAGAAGGCCATGAGCAAGCTACAGACCTTAGCAGAAAATAATCAGCAAGTAATAATTCTGTATTTGGGCTTTGCTTCAATTCTCTTTTTCTCTTTATCTATTTAATATCCGATACTGCTTTACACAAACTGTAATTCAAGACAATTATATTGATCTACTTTCATCATTAACTAATATTGAATGTATTGTGCATATCCTGCAATTACTAAGACTACCACTTGATTCATTAATGTGTGTAGTTATTACCAGACAGCAAAATAAAAGCAAGTTGTATGTGCTTGATTGCATTTAGAAGAGAAATTGTTAGATTTGGTACCTTAAGTCCCTGCATCCTGACAGTTTTTGTTTCTTTTATAGCATATTTCTATAAATTCTTTTTCTTGACAGGAAAATACGTCATCTATTCTCTTCTGAATTTTTGCTTTCCCTTAGCCTCTAGACAGTGCATCATAACCATAGCCACAGCTTCCTCCAGGTGTATGTTTCATCCCTGTTGTCCTAGGGTACCCCTCAAATTGCTAAAAATAATCTCAATATTTTAGTGCTAGTCATTTTCTAATGTTTGCCAGGAAATGAAGGAGCCAGGGGAAGGCAACCATTTTGAATCAAAGCCTGCTATTACACTAATCAGCTGTTCAGAATGTTTATCTGAAAAATAGGAAGTTAGAGCTAATTACCTGTGCTAGAGCTTTTTATCTTCATATCTAAGAAAACCTAAAATTAAGGCTCTATATGCCAAAGATTTAATCTCAGAAAATCCCATGTCACTTGACATGAGAAAACACTTGAAATAAGAAAGTATCTGGTATTATTATAGACAAAGACATAACTTCTAATTGTTGGGAAATAATAAATATCTAAGTAATATTTCAATAATAAAAATGTAAAAGAATATAGAATCCTTTGTAAGATCTGTTTTTAATCAGTTCTTTTCACCTTACAGACCTACAGTTTTGCTTTAGCTTTAGGTGCAATAGTACATGGATTGTCAGCTTGTGGTCATGGTAAAGCTGAAGACCTGAGTAACAGACTAATGCCAGCCTGGATGAAAATTGTGCTTGCAGAGGTGAAGGAGTTTGAATTCATATCCTGGGTTTCGTACTTGTTTTGTTGTTTTGGGTTTTTTGCATGGGTGGGGGTACAGGAAGTGGGAAAGGGGTGGTGTGCAGTTTAAAATTAACAGTAGGGACATAATTTTCCTCACTTCTGCAGGAGTGATACTAGGAAAAGTTATGACTATCTGAATGTGCTGTTTGATTGATAATTTGAAAGCAAGAGTATAACTTTAGGCTGTTTGCTAAAGGGGAAAAAAATACCTGTTTCTCTTTACCTGGACAATTTATGAGAAATGCTTATCCAATGACATCTTCATTTGGACATTTTTACTAATTTGGAACAGTGTCCAAGGATAAAGTGTAGGTTATTAAGTGAAAATGTCTTGTGAAATTAGGTGCTGCTTGTCAAAACTGGAGTAAAATAAGGGTTATTATAGTGCCTTAGTTATAACCATTTCAATTTTTCTAGAAAAGTTAGGTGTTTCAAATTCTAAACTTACACATAAAGATTGCAGCTGAAGATAATTATTAGTAAAGAATCTGGTTTTGAGTTGAATTGCACTGGTATCTTTTGTGAAATATAGGTTGTGCTAGGAAAAAAAGTGATTTGTCAATCCATGATGATTTCATATTTATAGGAGTGAGTAGGAAGCTCCATATAAAACTTTCATTCACCTAGAAAGGGATTCATATTATCTACCATGCTGGAGTCTGACCTGAAAAGACTGTTGGGATTAGAGGTGTTCTAGTGATAGTAGTCATGGTTTTTAAGATGGAAGAAACAAGCATTTTGTCCTGTGGTAGTGTTGTGTCATCACATTGACTCCCTGATCCTGAATTATGCTTCCAGGGTTCTCCAACAATGGAGCGTCTGGCTGCTGTCAGTGGGCTGGTTGCACTGGTGGGCTCGGAAGGAGGCATGATACAGGTGAGAATATGCAATCAAATGGTACCTTAATCTCCTGGAGGTATTTGGCTGGAAGGCAAGGTGGGATGCATCCCTCCCGATTTCGACAGCCATGACTGTAAACTAGGTCATCACATTTTTGTAATAATTCATGTTGGGTACATACCAAGCAATATTGAATTGCAGTGCATAAAATGGCATCTCTTCCATTTTGCCATTGGATGGCACATGTGCAGTGCCACTAGGGAAAAGTTAACTGCTGTGCAAGCTTTCTTCTTTTCTCTCTCCCGCTGCCCAGAGAAAGGCACTGGTGAAAATGTAATCTGTCCTTTCAGAATTTGTTTCTCTGTTGCTTCTTTTTTTCCCTTTTACAAAAGTCACCTTTCTTTCTTCTCTGGCAGCTGAAATCTGAGAGCATTCAGTCCTCACAGTTTCAAAGTAAGCTGAATGAAGTGATCAGAACCCTTACACAGGTAAGAAGATCCTCTGTTTCCTCCTTTGGATAATGGACTAGCATACCTTCACACCTTGCACAAGCAAGCCAAATCTTTTTGAAAGAAGCTACATAGTGTCTGTATCCAGTTTGAATGAGGCAGTGCAGGGAAATTTGTCTAACTAATGGTTTATTGTCTCAACAGATTATTAGTTTCTCAGAGCAGATTGGTCTTCAGACAAATGCAGCAAGACTTCTGGGACGTCTTCACATGTCCTGTTTGTCTTCTACCCAGAACAGGGCATCTGGTAAGATGCTTTATTACTGCTGCTTAAAGAACATGTAGACATAGCACATCACTAAAAAGACAATGAGGGACACATTAGATAATACAGGTTAGACATTGCAGACCTATGAAGTGACATGACAGCCTTTGAACTGGAGATCTCATGGTCTGTGTGCCTAAAGGTTGGAACATGAAGCAGGAATCAGTGTCCTGAATAGGATTCCCCCCCATCTGCCTTTACTTACAGTATCTGCCTTTACTTCCAGTATCAAAGTACGGTTCCAAATTGTTCTGGTCAAACTTGTATATTGCTTCTTTATTTTTTATAGAATAAACTGTACAGAGGTTTTACAGTTCATATGGCACATGTATTTGACATCTACTCTTTTAGAACTGATTAAGCTACTATTTGTTTTAGCACTTCCCACTGTATAAAAAAATAAATACTTAAAAATTAGTCCATAACAAGAAAAAGCTGACTTTTTAGAAGTCTTTTTCTAGAAGGCATCTCTGGTTAGCTGAAATAAAAAAACTGGTGTTTTCTGCCCTTTCAAGGCTGCTGATACATCACTAACTTCAACTGTTGTTTCAATTTCCATTGGCAAAATAAAGGCAGGATTACATCATAATTGAAATACCAATAATAGGCACAAACTAATGAGCTGTTCGCTTTGGTGTGAACTAAACTGGTTACCGATAATACAAAATAAAGATGAACATCACCGAGAAAAAAATTCTCAAAGTTTCTGCTTTTATATGTGCCTGCCTGCATGCATGCATGCCTAAGGTTAGATAGATACAGAAGATCTCTGCTGTACTAAACTTCCTAAAATTTTGAAGCTCTCCCTTTCAAAGCCCAGCTCTCAGTTCCTAATATATTTCTAAAGAAGTTCTTTTCCCTGGATTTTCAGTTGATCTGTGAATTTATTTTTTCAGGTGTGGCACTTCTCACCACCAAGTTTAGCTTTCTTTAAAGGTGAAAAGGCCAATATATCTATCAATCTTGTGGTCTAAATACTCTGAGTCACCTGTAGAATCAGTTAGCTCAAACACAGCTCACTTTGGCCCTTAAATTTACATGAGAGCAGAAGGTTATAATTTTTGCTGATGTTTTAGAATATAAGCAGTCTTTTTATCTTCACAGTTCCTCCAGATTTTAGCTACTTACCTGTAAACAGCTTTATCAGAGCAGCCATTGACTTTGTCACTGAAAGTGGAAAGAAAGGTAAGAAAGGATCAATCTACAGTATTCTTCTGGGAAATTTGTTATAGCTGTAAAAGGTGTCCCTAAATACTTGCTTCTATTTGCTAGGAGAACTTTTCTAAGTACAAATTTGGCCTTCGCTAATATGAGGTATTTAAAATAAAAATTTACTTACACTTAAAAAGATAAGGTAGTATTGTGTAGTTAGTACTTCAGTTTTCTCATCCTAATTTTTGACTTTTAAAACCCTTTCCCCTTCCCTCTCTCTTGGTGAGATAATGTTTCTTCCCTGTAAGAATGAAAGTCAAATCACTTTAAGTGTTAGCTTGTATGGTCAGTTAATAGTCTATCATCAGACTGACTTTATGCTGCCCCTTATTTTAGTGATGCTAGGTTAAGATTCCCTGTAACAGAATGATACTCTAATAGATTACTGGTAGATAGATGCAAAGAAGTCTGAAGAAAGTACGTCCTTTCATGAGGAAGCCTGGTAAATGATTGGTGTCTTGGAGTAAAGTCTTAAGGAAGATGGAGAGAGAGGATTACTCCTATGTGGAGCTAAGTGAGCTCACAGCTGTCCTATAAAGTAACTTTTGGTTTAAATGGAGGTAAAAATGACCATGTTTTGATTCCAGGAGGACTGAGCTAACTTATGTTGACATAACACAGTATGTAGCAAAGGTTAATATTAGCACTTGCCTGACTGTCCTTTTGGCCTGCACCTACAAGATGAGGATGGAAAGCAGTGTCAGAAGGCTTTGATATTCTCCCAAGAAATGTAAAAATACTACCTTACTAAGTGAGGAATATCTGTAATTAACTTGTAAATTGACTCAAGAACAAGGGACCAGAAAGTTTCTATTTATTAGTAACAAAAAGGTATTTTTGACAGGAGATTAAAAATCTACTGTTGATTATAAATGAGATGGCTAATTTTCAGATGCAAAAAGGAAGTAACAGTGATTTTATAACACTTTCCAGTTCTTTGCTACAGCTTGAGCTACAGTGCAGTGTTCACTTTTTTTTGCTGAGTTGTTCAGCCAAATATGTGTGTATAAAATTCCGACTCTGACTAAATCTTTTGTTTTAGGCCCTGAATCTGTCCCAGCTGAGCTGGTGAAAGTGGCGCTGGCACCCATTGCGTTAGTTGGAGAAAGCCATCAGTATCCACCTGTAAACTGGGCATCCATTCTTTCTCCTTTGATGAGGCTGAACTTTGGTAAGAGTAATAGTTTCCTATTAAGACTTTTGTATTTGTCACAAGAGTTCTTTACTAATGTGGCTTTCACAAACTTTGGAGCCCTCTTCAGGACTTGAAGTTAGTGCAGTGGATAAAGTTTTACTATGCTTTCAAGACTGACATTTTTGTGTTTGCAAGTATATATTTGTGATCACCATGTGGACATTGTTTTAATTGAAGAAAAACTAAAGATCAGAGCTGAGAAGTTCCCTAAAATGTTGGTGAAAGTGGCCTGAATATGTCATTTGAACTATTTACATAAGAGCCCATCATGAAACTCAACTAATTGTATCCTATTTTCAGTACCTGCTGAATGCTTGGTCCAATGCCCATGTGTGCAGCTTTTTCACATATTTGAACTATTTAGTTGTTCATCTAGCTATCATTAGTTTGAAATACACTTTCTGCTAAATTACACTGGATGATAATTTTCAAAATAAGGGGAAAAAAATCTTGTACTGAGGTCTGCAGTTCTTGTGAAGAGCTGAAACTTGTTAAATGTCTGGAGGATTTTTTTTATTCCTACTTTTCACTTAGGAGTCTTACTTTTGAAAATCAGGGAATTTGCAGAGGAAACAGTGTTGTAATGGGGAATCCTTACAACAAGTATGAGATAGTGATGAATGTTGGAAGGAAATATGAAGCGAAATTCCATAGATGTTGATGGATATTTCCTTCCAGCCCCATCATGGCTGAGGTCCCATGGCTGACTCCCTCACACTTACAAGACTCCCCCCTTCTTCTCGAGCCCGGGGAGCCCCCAGCAACCAATCAGAAGACAGGCACAGGCCACACATGACATGGGGACAGGGACAGACCCATACACTGCAGGGTCCCTCACCCAGGACCTTGGGGGAGAGGTACCTCAACAATTCACCCTTTCTTTTTAAATAAAAGGAACAAAACAATATGTTTGTTTTGTGGCTGGTTTTAGCACAATAGTCCAGGAATATTGACTCATTTTTCCTTCTATGGATTAAATCTTTATTTGGCAAGGAGGGTTTTTTTTTAGTTTTTACTTTTCTTAGCATTCCCATATTTTTGTTCCTGAGTGAATTGAAATAACTTGAATAAATGGTGAGATTTCTTGCTGAAAATGGGAAGAGGAGTCTTCTAACATGTATGTGTTAAAAGCTTTAAGTAACATTTTTAGAAAAATAAGTTGTAATGTAGTGCTCTAGTGGAACATTATTTTATGAGTTGAGTACAAATTTGAAGGGGAAATAATTTCTTTGTAACTTAGGTTGTTTTCGTTTGTTTTAGGTGATGAGGTAAAAAATCTCTGCCTTCAACTGGCTGTGACACAGGCCCAATCATCTCAGAATGCAGCGATGCTTTTGGGGATGTGGGTGGCACCTCCCCTTATCTACAGTCTCAGTGTATGTATGTCAGAAAACTTGTGGGAGATCAGCACCTCTTTCATATAAAATCCCTCAGTGACAATGTTTAGGCTGTCTCACCAGATAACGATTACTGGGTTCAGAATTCTTCAGAAATATCATTTAGGGAGTATTTAGAGTGAGAGAAGAGTTATTCTGGAGCCTTGAAATTCAGGGCAGACTTAAGACCTGCTATGCTGATTTTACTGCTTAAGACCTTTTTCCTTTCTCTCATGTCATGCTATAGCTCTGATAACCTGCCGACATAATGCATAGCGTGTAGGGAGAAAAATTATATTTTATTATACCAGCTGATAGTCTTAAAAAAATGTCCACCCTAATCTGTCCAAAAGCTTACCTACTTTTTGTAGCAAGGTCTCTTGATCTAGCTAACTAGTAAAACAAGTTATGTCTTGAAAATCTTGCCCTAATTTTGTAGATACCCAGCACACTAAGCTACAGCATAATCAAATTTGGGCTTGTCCTTCATTGCTGTTCTGTTCTTCTGGAATTAAAATGTGGATTCCATGGTACAGTACATAAAACTCTCTGAATCCCACAGAACACTTTACTGCACATTTCTGTCATTTTATACAAGTTCAGGAGCAGATTCGTTGACAATTCTCAGAAAATTAATTGTTTGTTTCTGTGATGTCTTCAAGGAATGTTTTTTTTTTAATTCATTAGTCTTAGATATGCAACATTTGCTGGCAGATTTAAGATATATAATTTGTAAGGTACCAAAGAAATATTTTATTTCTGACTACCACTTTTGCAGCTGCAGTGGGAATTTGAGGTCACAAAATGAGGTGAGCCACAGAGCGTGTAAGCTCTGCATTTCATACAGGTTATTCATTCTTCACAGCTAGCAACATTAATGGTGCTATAGCTACCATACTTCTGTTCTTGACTGTCTAGATAGTCTGTATGCTTTATATAGGAATGCAGTGGGCACCACATAATGAAATTGCTCTGTCCATACAGACGTGATGTTTAGGATTCACTGAAAGTAAGTTCTTAAGTTTTTAATGAAAACATAGTATGGGCTTGTTTGAATTAACCCTTTTTAATTCAAACAATTAATGAAAAAAGAGAAAAATAAAAGAACTGAGAAATATTTATGACTTTCAGTGCTTTTTATAAGTGGTGTTTGAGCCACTTCCTTTATAATTTTATCCGACAATAGTTCAAGGTCATTTTGAACAAAAATTTTTCCTTTTCAGATGAAAACTCAGAAATACCTTTTCATGTCCCTGTCCCTGTGGATGCAACATGTTGCAGAAGACAAACTGCAGTCTTTTACAGAAGTGCTTCTGATACAACAATTTGAAGTGGAGAAGCGCACAAAAAGCCCAGAAATTTGCCAGTGTGTTCTACAGGGGCTCATCCAGGCAATGAAAGTTCCCAACCCTGCCCAGTTTTGCTGGAGCTTTTTGTGTCAGGCTGTGGAGAAAATATATGAGCTTCTTCCAAATGAGGTTCAGGTAAGGACTAAGTATGAGATGTATGAACACTGTAGCTAGGTGTTTTTAATGACGGTAAGTCCCATCTTTTTGCACTGATGCATTAGATTCGAAACATGAATTAGATGTACAATTTTTAATGACAATAGTGTAAATAGCAGTATGATTTCTATTTAAGTTACTTTTGGTTATTTTAGAATATGACATTGTGAAACCTAGCTAATGTACACTCTTCCCTCTTAGATGATTCAGTAGTGGGAAAATACAGTATTAGTATGAAATAAATGTAATTGAAAGAGAAGAAGTGAACAATGAGAAGACACCTTTTTTTCCCCACAGAGGATTCAGCTTCTCACAGTGATATAAAGAAACTATTTAGCTACAGAAGCAACCTCCAAGGAAAGGCACTTTTCCATTAAAAATAAAATCTTTGAAAGTATTCAAATACCATTATTCTTGTAGGTTGAAGTACGTTGAATTCCCCAGTAAATACAGAATTTCTAAAGTAGATTAGGTAAAGTGAGGCTAGAGGATAGGTTAATTATTCATCATTATCATTAACAAGTTCCTAAACTCACCAATTTTGATGATGAAAGCTGGAAATAGACATTTAGACATGCATTTACTTTTCTGTTTGCAGAGAGGTGAACTGGAAATGTATATCAATGTAGCAAGATGTATCTCAGAAATGGCTGATTCAGAGGTCAATCGCATTGTCCAGATCTCCAAGGTAATTACGTTTTAGTTCTGGTCTTTTATCACCAAATCATGTGAAACAAGCAGCTTTTTCATTTTGGGAGCATTTAATGGTTTTATCTGACATGTAGGTAAGAATGTTCTGGGGTTAATCTGCAGGAAGCAAAAGAGAAGCAGAAGTGATGAGAATCCATATCCCACACTTTCTCAAAGCAACTGAATTTCTCATGGTTTCACCTGGGGGCTTTAAAATGGAGAGTCTTAAGTAGCTTGGTCAGGTGATTGGTCTCTTCTCCAAGGCAACCAGTCCCAGACAGGATGAAAGGAACACAGTCTTAAGCTGTGCCTGGAGAGGTTTGGACTGGACATTAGGAAGAAGTTCTTCACATAAAGGGTGATTAGGCATTGGAATAGGCTGCCCAGGGAGGTGGTGGGAGACACCATCCCTGGAGGTGTTTAAGGAAAGACTGGAAGTGTCACTCAGTGCCATGGTCTAGCTGACAAGGTGGTGTTCAATCACAGGTTGGACTTGATGATGTCAGAGTTTTTTTCCAACCTAATTGATGCTGTGAAGTTACTTCTATTGGCAAAACAGGAATGGTGTGAACCAGAGTGGCATTATATCTTCTAAATCCCAGACCATGGTGCAAACAGCAGACCATTGTCCTCTGGTTAATATAACCACCTGCTTGAAATTGGACTGTAAGTGCATCCTGGTGACTAGCTATCCTTGAACTGGTGGATCTGTGCTCCTGTTAATAATGTGAAATAATTGACTGAAAAACCTTTCATTCTTGACTTTATGTTCTATATTTACATTCACACTCAGAATGTTTCCTGGTGGACAAGATAACTGAGGATGATAATGGAATAAAAAAACTTTCATCTTGTAGCTCACCAGTGGAATCGATTAGCAGTGGAATTCTTAGCAGCTGAAATGCTAAGGAAATTACTTGTGTGGAAGAGCTTGATGTTTTCAGATCAAGCTTTTAAAAACAAACATCTGTGATGTAAAGCCCCCTGTTCTGTTTGCTGTCAGACTCAGTAGAGAATTAAGCATTCAAATAGGTTGTGGAATCTGAAATGTCATTTCTGATATTTTTTAGTTCTAATTTCACACTGGAAAACATCATTTAAGAAAACCTCTTTTTGTCACTACAGTGTATCTGTCTTGCAAGAAGACTTGAGTCTCCAGAAATGTCAAGCTGGTTCATTCCATTTCAAAGGGGAATGTAAAATCTAAAGCAGTATGAAAACAAGGTGTACTGAGTTACATTTTGTTGAACTGTTTCACTACAGTGTAAAGTTCAAGTAATATGTACAGTCTTCTGTTTAATAATGTGTCTTGAGGAAAACTGAGCCTAATAGTTACTCAAAGAGTTTCTTACTTTTTTCATAAAGAGGAATGCAAAATTTACTGTTGCCACAAGAAAGATACATTTCAATTCAACATGCTGTTTATTGCATTTGCAGAACAATATAGAGAAGGCCACATTCATGAAAGTGTATTTAGTTTCTCAAGGCAGATTGTCTCTGATGAACTTCAGTGCCGTGATTGATAATGTGGCTGGATATTGTTATCACCAGAAAGAAAATATTTTATGGATGCTCTTGCATAGTTTCTATCATGCTCGTATTGTGAGACATGAAAATACAGGTAAGTTTAGGCTTAAAGAAAAATCAACAATGCTATCAACAGGTATTTATGAATCTACACTGATTCTTTTAAAACAATTTTAAGATGCTTTAACCAAAGTGTTTCCAGTTTTTTCCACATTAGAAACTACTGTCTTCAGAATTCTTGTATTATTCTAATATTTGTATCACACATTGCTTTTATGTTTTTCTCCAGTTATTTTCTCACTTATTTTACTGTGGTCCAGCTACAAGTCATTTGTCTCATCAAGGTGGTTTACGGACCAGAGTTTAAACTAGATCTATCTCCCACTATTTTTAGAGTAGTGTTACAAGTGTACACAGTGCATCAGAGACCTCTAATGGTGCCACTCTCCTAACCTTCTGACCTAAAATCTGACTTACTGGTACGTGACACAGAAGCTGGGGGGATGTTCCCATAAGACTGGCTGAACTAGGGAGATAACTTGCTTTCCTGAACTCCTTGCACTGATTTAACACAGGAAATAAATTTCCCTTTTTTCCTCTTCATAACTAGACCAGATAGTTATCTGGTGGGTTAATGATTTGGGCTGGCTTAGCTGTGGGTATGATGGAGCATAGGGGCTGATGCAAGAGAAGTAGGAGAATCACCCGGGAAGATAAAGAAGAAGGAAACAAGAACAGACAGAGGCATGAATGAGGTCTCATTTTCATGGCAGAAGGGTCTTTGTCTCCTTGTGTTCACTGAACAGCTTCAAAGCATTATATTGCCAGATGCCTTAGCTGCCAGCTGTGTTTGAAGAACTTCAAAGAGTAGTGAGTTTTAATTTAGTGAAGTAAGAGTTCTTTGGGTAAAAGAGGAGACAGCATGAAAAAGGACACATGTAAAGATTGCATGAAAACAGTAATGTGTGAAGTAACTTGGTCTCGATGATAAACATCGTTATTAGTTTGTAGGAGATAGAGCAGGTTATAGACAGCAGAACCTGAATCAATGAAATGTCTTCCATCCTTGAGATCACTTGAGGACTGAGTTTATTTGCATGCCTTGACCATATTTTACTGACCCTCTAAATATACTATAGGACCATTTTCACAGTACTCTACACATTGAAGGAGGCTTTAGGATTCTGCAGCAGTCATATGTGCAGACTTGGTTAGTGGGTCCTGCAGGCTGCCGTGATGTGAAATCACTCAGCTTTTATTTTTTCTATGTGTTCAACGTGTTGCCTACATTATAAGCAAAGTTTCTGTACTGTTTCAGGGCCTATATGTTTTCTGTCAGTGGCAGAATTAATCAAATGTGATAGTGGTGTTGGTGATCTTTGTTCTTCTGCAGTTTTTACTTTCTTGCTATAGTGATCTTCTATGCTTGCTTTTTAATAAAAAGAAGTACATTCAATTGTTTTACATGAGTCAATGTTCTTATTTTTTCCTAGGCGTTCTGAAAAGAATGGACTGGCTGTTAGATCTGATGGGCTACATCAGAAATGTAGCATACAAGTCAACACCCATACAAAATGTTGATCTGAAAGAGGTAATGCTGTGAAAATAATTTGCAGCAAGAAAAGGAGGAGGTTCTGATGTATTACACTTTTTTCCTTAGTAATAAATATTATTCCCCATGCTTTTATATTTTAGAAGATTGTGATCTTACCTCCACAGAGAAAATCTTCACAGTTTTATGAATGAATGTGTATTTAAAACTCTTTACTTTAAAATAACTTTTACATTTAAGTTATGCTAGAACCTTAAGGCAACTAAAGGAAATAATTTCTTCAAATTTACTGTATTTAGAACAATTGAAGGAAAATTTTGAATTCACTCCTGGAACTGTCTGTTTAGGCAGGTCAGAACTGTGTAGCTGCTGGTTCTGAGAGGGCTTGGACAGTTTTAGAGAATTAGTGCTGTTCAGCTGTTTAGTTCTTCTGTTTGAGGACAGGAAATAAGCTGCTGCTTAGATCAGAAAGGCATTAATTACACTGCTGCAATATTTCCCAACCATTTATAGCACCATAAGGGTGACCATCTCTGATTTCCCTCAACAGTCAGGTTGCTGTGAAAGTTATTTCCCCATTTTAAATGAATTGTGGATCAACTTTAATCTAAAAGATTATTTTAGAAGAGCGTGGATTTACTTTTCTTTCTGTAGACATTTCAGTTTGAATTTAGAAAGATGCTTATGCTGCTTCAAAGTATAGAAGAATATTAAGAATTTTTAGTTCTTGCATTTTGAGTTTTAGCTGAATTTTTAGATGTTTGTTTTTAAGAGCAAGTCACCATCTGGAATTTGGTCTTCATTTTGTGATTGGTCTCTTTTTTGGATGAGTTTTTTTGTTTGGTTTTTTGGTGGAGTTTTTCTCCTTTTGCATTATTAATTTAATAATGTGCATTTTTGCCTTTTTCCCGTTTAGTGCACAGATTTCCTTCTGTGGCTGTTTGCAGCTTCTGTGGTGGTCTGGGCTGACCATGGCGCGCCATTACTGCTTGGCCTCAGTGCTGACTGGTCACTGTGGAAACACCACATGGCATTACCAGACTTATCTGAGGAACACACTGGCGAGCAGTCGACTGACAAGTTTGCTGTGCAAGAGACTCTCACTCTCCTTCCAAGCAGCCTTTCCCTTTTGCTGGCTAAAGAACCCTGGCAAGAACAAACACAGAAGGTAATTTGCATGTAGCGGTATGTACTCTACAGGAGTCAGAAAGCACCCCATTTTTAGTAGTCAGCTTGGGTCTTATGTAGAGCATTTATTTCCTCTGTATTTTATTGCATTGCAGTTGTGATCTCATTTTATTTTTAATCAGATATGAAAGCAGTTTCTCAAGTAAAATTGAAGAGTTGCAAAAGAATAAATTCTGAAGCTGGGAGTGAAACTCTTAAGAAAGTACAACTGGGAGAAGAGAGTTGGGAACTGCTGGTAGCAAGTCAGTGTTTTAAAAACTGAAATAAAGATCCTCTGCAGTTGGACACACCACACTGTAAATTCAGAGCAATCAAAGATCTTCTGTACAGCTTGTAATGTGTGTCATTTATTTTGAAGTATGAGTTGAAAATAAATGTGGAAAATTGCCTAATTTGGCTAACCTACTGTGCATTGCATGTAGTTGTTATATGTGGAAGTACTGCTATTAATCTGTAGATTAATAGTTAGCTGTTTCATGCAAACTGGAATCTGTTGAGAACTGGTTTCTCTGAGCATGCTCGTGTGCTCAGAGTTACCACTGAAGTCAGAATTCAGAATGTGGGAGGAATGCAGGGGTGAGCTGTTAGTATGCAACTGCCTAATTAGGTTTTAAGGAAGAATGTGAGGCCTTGCCCTGAAAATCATCCTTATGAGTTTGAAATACCATATTGTCATCCAGGCACCCTGCACTGCCAGAAAAAAATAACAAAAATGAGAGAGGTCAAAAGAGGAACAAAGGCAATAAGAGTTCTGAAGGATTTGCAGTAAAACATTTGGACAAGAGACTGATAAGAAAGAATTATATTAATAGGTTAAAGGTATGAACAGGCAAGATGGGGGGAAGGTATTTAGTGTGTCTTCTTCTTGCAAAGAATTATTGCTGAGATAATGAGAAGGAGCAAAGGGAGTTTCAGATCCAGCTGTGGGAAGAATTGTGCTGACAGGGAGATGTACTCTAGGGTGTTTTGTTTACTTTGGGCAGAAGCTTCACTGGCCATTGCCTCTGATTAGATAACTGAATTTAGCAGAAATCAAATGTTGTCTGTCAAACTGAAAAGAGTTTGTCATGTTCTGATACAGGGACTTTTTTAATTCAGATTTTTCTTCATATTTCAATCTTCAGTTTATTGACTGGCTGATCAATATGATGGAATGTCCTAAGGAAGCATTATCAAAATCTTCTATGGACTTACTGAAAGGTAATATATATTTTAACTGGGTCCTTATTTTTCCATAACTGTCAGTACAGATCAAAATACAGTTGTTATAAGGAGTGAGATTTTGTCTTTGAGGACACTTTCACAGGTAAGTTGACATTCTTGTCTGTAACACTTTATATTTGTTGTCTCATCTGCTGATGCTAATGACATAGCACTTATGGCCCAAAGGATATAGAGGTACATCTAGTCTACAAGCTTATTTCATTGATAGATCTGTCTGTTATTTTTGAAGTTACCCTTAAAAATAAAATGCAGCATACTATTGGGAAATCCTCCAGTACCAAAATACAAATCACATAACTTAGGTGCAACTAAAGACTGCACTATGTGGAAGGGATAGGACGGTGTACTAAGACAGCCCAATAAAGTGGTCTGATAAAAAAGGAAAGAGAAATGAGGGTTGCTGAAAAGATATGTAAAAAGAAAGATGGAAAGTAGACAATGTGTTGAATTATGGTAGGAGTCCATAGTCCCAGCGCATATCCCATTGCTTAATTATATATGCAGGATCTGTGCATGTCATTTTAAGAAGACACCACACATATTCTCAAATTAAATAAGTGCACTTGTGCTTCTTTCCATGCACTTCCTTTGGACCACCTGATTTGTTGGACCTAAGCAATGCTTCTTGAAATCCATTTATTACTTATTTTCATTATTAGGAAAATTAGCCTTGTTTTGAAGTTTGCAGTCTTTAGCCATGCTCTGATAAATTCTCCTGTAGTGTCTGCTGATCTCCACCAGAAGCAATGCTAAGGGCTGTTGGAGAACCTCCTATGTGTAACAGAGAGTTCTGATATTCACAATATATTCTGAGTATGCCCTCATAGAGATAAGTCACTGTTCCCCTTGAGCTTTCCATTTTTTTTTTCCTTTTACATACTAGAACATTAAAGTTCCATCTGAATAACTAGACTGTGACTAGTTTGTTTACTGGATTTTGTCTAAAAGCATGATCCTTTCAAACTGAGTTAAGGAATCAGTGAGTTGCATTTCCAATCAGTGAATTGTGCAGAGGACTTAAGACTCTGTGCTTTTGTTGTTCCCAGTCCCTCCTGTGTCTGGGCTTGCATCATTGCTCATTGAATTTGAACTTTCTGCAATAATGGTTGATCTGTATGCCTAAGTGATAGACTAATTAGAAGATGATGTGAAATGATTTCAGTAGGAGACATGCCACAAAGCAGAGGAAGGGCCAGGTACATCACCCACAAGAGTTATGAAAAGAGTCAGTAAAAGGAGAACTAAACCTATATGTGTTAGTAAAATTACTGGGAAGAATACTCTCACATCCTTTCCTTTGGACTGCACAACTTAATGTAATTTGTCCCTGTCTTCACAGTTACACTTCTGGCCTTGAGATCTCTTGCAGAGTTCAAGAAGAAAGCAGTGTGGACTAAAGCTTATGGGTGGTAGCTGCACATCGTACCTTATCCAATGAAGAAAACTGTCCATACTTGAAAATGTAATATTATTACTCAGGCATCAAGAAGCTGTATTTCAAAGAGGTTTCCTGTCACAGTTTTTAATTGGGTTTGGGGTTTTTTTTACCCTTTTGCCTCATCACAGATATTCCTAAGGTGTAAAACAGTAGTTTATCTTTAACTGATGTGTTATTGTTTTGCAAATGTGCTGAATCTAAATGAGAAACATACATCCAGTTTCAATTGAGTTGTTTCAGTGACATCTTGGAACCTCAAAAGCTGCAGTTCCTTTAATTCATGGAAACTTTGAAGGAATGGCTGAAAATAAAACAAACTAGTAAAATTTGTTTGGATATAGTGTATTTACTAAAGTATGTTTTAGTGTAACAGACTTCAATTGAGCTTTATTTTAGCAATAACACAATGTTCCTGTGCAGTAGTGACAACACATCATCACTATGTAGTGTGAGCAGGGTTTCTGAAAGGGGTGGTATGCATGTCAATTTTGCAATGGCTTTATAAATATCACTGAAATGAGTCAATGATCCTGATGACTTGTATCTGCAGCTCCAGGACAGCTGCAATTTTCTTTCCACTTCTAGCTGGTTTTACCTCCTTTACACTTCTTTGCACATAACGGAAGTTTTTCTCTGCCTCTAGGGAAAAGGGACAATACAGCAACTCTTTTCCACATTTATAATCTTAAATAGATTAGCCCCTGCTATTTTCCTTATTTAATACTTTTCTCTTTCTGAAAGAATAGAGAACTTTTCCTCTTTGCAATCTTGCCAAGACAGATCTTAAAAGAGCTTTTATATTTAGCCATCCTCCTTGCTGAAGTAGACAAAAATTAACTAAATATAATTGTTTGGGCACCGTTCCCTAGTGTCTTTTCAAAGTAGTACTGGTAAGAGCATTGTTAATTTTTTATCAGGTTGAAGGAAATTATATTGCCATACATCTGCAAGACACACCCCATTGGAAGAATTATCTTATTTTCAGGACTGATAACATTTCCTCTGTAAAAGAAATTCTTGTGTGACTTGTTGGTCACTTTGGCTTGGAGGAGACAGAGAACAAACCTCATTGCAGTCTACAACTTCCTTGTGAGGGGAAGAGGAAGGGCAGGCACTGATCTCTTCTCTTTGGTGACCTGTGACAGGACCCAAGGGAAGGGCTGAAGTTGTGTCAGGGGAGGTTTAGACTGGATATTAGAAAAAAATTCTTAATTCTTCACCCAGCGGGTGGCTGGGCACTGGAACAGGCACGCCAGGGAAGTGGTCACAGCACCAGCCTGACAGAGTTCAAGAAGCGTTTGGACAATGCTCTCAGGCACATGGTGTAACTCAGGGTTGTCCTGTGCAGGGCCAGGAGCTGGACTTGGATGATCCTTGTGGCTTCCTTCCAATTCAGAATATGTGATTCCATTACTCTTTCTAGGATTTTCTCATCCAATAATGGTACTATGTGAAGGCAGTGAGCTTCAGACAGCAATTGGGCATTTCTTCCCTGATTGGGTATGTGGAAGATTAATGCAGTACTTGTTTGCCTTTCCAATATAGTGGATAATTAGTGGGAATTTTCTGCTGCATATGCAACTCTATACTGAGAAAACTGTCTAAAAGTGAATGTGCAGAAGGACTCACTGAAATTCCTTGTCACTGAGTCAGCATCTCAGTTCATGACATTTTCATTTATGTGCACTTCTAAGTAACTTCTAACAAAACCGACGATGTCACATTTTAATGGTGCCATGTACTGTTTCAAACTAACTTACATCTTTAATCATCTCAGTTTGCATGTATATTAGCATTTTAATTCAGATGAAATGTTGTCTTTTTTAAAGGGGCTTACTGCATGATGCCTCCTGGCTGTGTTTCAGTTTGTGTAGTGGAGCAATATATAAACATCTGGATTAACTGAATTCAGTAGGAATACTATACTGATGTATAGTAGAAAATGTAAGCCAAGGGATGGCACAGCATAGCTTGAGGGTGACAATGCTAACAGCTGCAGACAGCACTGAAAATTTAGGAGAATATCTGAAATGCTTCTACACCAACACACACGATACAAGAAATAAATAGGATGAACTCGAAGCCTTTGTCAGCTCCCAAAGCTACAATATCATTTGGATTAGTGAGACTTTGTAGAATGAGTCCTGTGACTGGAGTGCTGGCATGCAGGGCTGTAGGCTGTTTGGGAGGGATAGGCAAGACAGGCATGGCAAAGTAGTTTCATTTTAAGCCACAGGTTTCACTGTACATTGCTTGCAGTTAGGGACAATGCGGTTGAAAGCCTCTGAGTGAAAGTTGGGGAGATGGTAAACAAAGTAGGTATCATCGTAGGTGTCTACTGCTGTTCACTCAGCCACGATGCCAGCACTGATTATTTAAGCTATAGACAGTGAGAAGAAATCTCTGGATCAGCAGCCCTTGTCCTTATGGAAGATTTCAACTTCCCAGACATCAACTGAAAATGCCAGACAACTGTGATAGGGAAGAATGAGAAATTCCAGAAGTATGTTGAAGATAATTTCTTGTCACAAGTATTCATTGAGACAACTAGGAAGTATGACCCTCCCCCCCTTCCCCTTCCCCCAGTTTGCTGTTTGTGACTAGGGAAGGATAAGATGGGATTTTAGGTGGTTTTTTTGGCCACAGTGATCATGAGTTTAAATGATGAGTTTAAATTTCTTGGTGTATATGAGAAACAAGGCAGCAGAGTTGTCCTAGATTTCAGGATAGCAACCTTAAACTGCTCCAGTTAGCAGTGTCCTCTCGGAATCTGGTTTCTAGGGCTTAGAGATCTGTGAGTGCTGGTCCATCTTTAGGAACAGCCTTTTAGAAGCACAGGAGCAAGCAATCACACTGTGCCAAAAGTCAAGTAAGAAGGGCAGAAGAGCAGCTTGGCTGAACAGGGAACTCCTCTTGGAACTCATGAAGAAAAGAAATTGTATGATCTCTGTAAGCGAGATCAGGCCTCACGAGATGATTACAGAGCTGTGGTTCCCATGTGTAGGGAGAAAACACAAAAGTCCAAAGCTCAGAGTTGAAACTGGCCAGCATTGGGTCAGATAAAAAGAAATTCTAAGTATGTTTAGAGCAAGAGGAAATCTAAGGAAAACATTCAACCAATACTTGATGAAGACAGTCACCTGAAAAAAGTATGAAGAAAAGGCAGAGGCATTTTAATGCTTTTTGTTGCTCCAGTCATTAATAACACTGAGACATTGGTATGGCCTGTCCTCTCAGTTAGAGGACATACAGCAGCATTGACTTTCTGTTTCTAGACACTGGAATTGTAAATGAGCAGTTTTATCAGTTTAATCTTTATAAGTCCATGGGGCCTGATGGGATTCATCCCAGAGCACTGGAGGAGCTATCTCTTGGGAGTCTGGGGAGATCTCTGCTGACTGGAAACTGGCCAACATTATTCCAGTTTACCAGAAGGACATGAGGGAAGACACACGGAACTACAGGCCTGTTAGTCTAACCTCATTACAGGAGAAAATTTACAGAGATCATACTGGTACTATTGAAAGGCATTTAAAGAACAGTACAGCCATCAAGCACAGTCAACATGAGCTCACAAAAGGAAAGCCCATTGCAACTCATCTGTTACCCTTCTGGGATACAGTCACCCACCATGTGGGGCTTTTGATACTGTCCCTTACAACATCTGTCTAACTGTTCAGCAATGAGATGAATGGGTTCATGGTGCACTGGTTAAAGAGCCAAAGAACTAGTGGAAGGGCAGAGCTCAAAGAGTTGTAGTGTGTGGGGCTGACAAACAGTCACCAGCAGTGTTCCTCGGGATTTAGTGTAGTTATCCATGATCAGGAGGCATGAGTTGAATGCACCATTAGTATGTTTGCTTATAATACCAAACTTGAAATTTGGTCTGTTGACCCTTGAGGGACAACAGACCTTGCAGAAAGGTGTGAATAGACTGGAGTATTTGGCTATGATTAATGGCTTGAAATTTTACAGGTTAAAATCATTGATTCTGCATCTGGTAGAGAGTAGTGTCTGATGCAAGTCTAAATGGGTAGATGAGTGGCTGGAGAGCAGCCTTGCGTAGAGAGATCTGGGGGTGCTGGTATCTCAAGATACAAAGATTTAAATTTAAACAGAATCACAGAATTGTTGGAGTGGGAAGGGACCTCTGGAGGGCAACAGACTTTTCCTCATTGGCTCCCCCATCATTTGCACTAAGAAGTTATCTTCCAGTATCTGCAGGAACTGCCAAGCTGTACCTCCAACAAATACAGGGTTGTTAAATATCCAGAGGAGAACCAAGGCCTGTGACCTCAAGGCTACTTCCAGCTGCCCACAGAAAACCTCATCAACTTCCTCCTCCTAATCAGGTGGTCTGTAGTAAATGCCCACAACAGTGTCACCCATTTTAGCCTGTCCTTTAATTCTTACCCATAAGCTCTCAACTCATTGTCTGTCCCTGGGCAGAACTTGATGCTCTTTCACATAAAGACCAACTCCACCACCTCACCTTGCTGACCTGGCCTTTCTAAAAAGGACACAGGAATCCTTGACAACATTCCAGTGGTGAGCTCTCCCACCATGTCTCTGTAATTGCAGTGGGATCATGGCTCTGTGACCGCACAAAGATTTCCAGTTGTTGTTTATTCCCCATGCTTGTGCATTTGTGTACAGGCACTTCAGGGAGGCATCCAGGCTCCCTAGGAGGGGTGTAAGAGGGATGCCCATAGCCACACACACCCTTGATGTAGTTAGGCCTAGGACTCTCATCTTGAGGCAGCCAACATTGCCCTGGTTGGCATGGCCCACTCCCCAGGAGGAAGCAATGGCATGAGCAGTGCTACTTTGGCCACCCACCAAGTGCATCAGTTTAAAGCCCATCTCACCAAATTGGCCAGTCTGCTGCCAGAGCTTCTCTTGCTGTTCTTAGACAAGTGGATTCCATCCCTTCCTAACAGGCTACAGTCACTGAAGTACAACTCATTGTCATAAAAGCCATTGTCTTTAACACCTTTTTGTCTACCCAGTCCTGAGCATTTTTTTTAATTGGAGCTGAAGTTACAAGGGCCTGTTGTGGTCACACATGCAAGGCTGACTGCCTCAATCTCCCAACTGCCTGCCCCAAGTTACCTCTCTACCAGGAGGTGGTGAGGAAGTCTGTCATGAACTTCCTGCCTTTTTCATGGAGTTTAGGTTGGGGGTCCTCTCCATAGTAAATTTTAAAGAATTCTTTTCCTATTCCAGCCTTTTTGCCAGCTGTAAGACACAAGACATAACTTTTTTAAAAGATAAAACAATAAACATGGCTTAATCTGATACAGCTTTGACCTCAGCTGGCTTCCAGATGTCTGTTCAGCCCCATCTTCTCAACAGGACATTCATTCTCCCTCCTCCTCTACAGGACAGGGAGAAAATAGGATGCAAAAGTTCATGGGTCAAGATAAAGACGGAGTGATCATTTACCATTTCTTTCACAAAAACAGAATCAACTTGTGGAAGAAAAATTTATTGCCCATTAAAAATAGTACAGGATGGAAAGAAAAAAGGCAAAATTAAAATCACCTCCCCCCCGCTCCCTTCTTCATAGGCTCACTTAACTCCTTCATTCCTGCATCTTCTACCTCCTTCCTCCCCAGGCAGGACAAGGTAGGTAGGGCATGAGGGTTGCACTTAATTACTAAATGTTAATCTCTGCTGCTTATTTCTCTTCACATGGTTGCCCTGGTCCAACCTGGGGTCCCTCCCATGGGATAGAGTCCTTCATGGTTTCTTCTCACATGCTGAGCTTTTCAAGCACTGGTCTAGCATAGATCCTTTCCATGGGGTACAGTCCATTAGGAAAAAGCTACTTCAATGTGGATCCCTAATGGGCCACAGTTCATACTTTGCTTGTGTGGGCTCTCCATGGGCTGCAGCTTCCCTCAGGGCACAGCCACCTGCTCCAGCCTGGGGTCCTCCACAGGCTGCCATGTGCGTATCTTGTCTGGTGTGTTTCTTCATGGGTTGCAGAGGGACAACCCAGTTCACCATGGTCTTCTCCACAGCTCAAAGGGGAATCTGCTGCAATGCCTAGAGTAGGTCTTCCTCTCCATTGACCTTGGTGTCTAAAGAGCTGTTTCTCTTACTTGTCTTTCTTACAGCTGCTGTATGACATTTCTTACCTTAAGTTTTCAGAGAGATGTCATGTCATTTGCTGTTTGGCTAAGCAGAGTCCTGCGGCGCCTCAGTTTTGGAACTGGTTGGAACCAGCTGTTCCTGGCACAGGCGAAGCCTATGTGCAGCTTCTCCATTGCCAAAGCCTTGACACCCAAACCCAGTACAATATCATATGTCATGTTTTCTCTTATAGGGTTAACTCCAGGCAGCTTGGTGACAAACATGTTAGAATGAATTTCCAGGGGAAAATTGTCCATCTTTCAACTTTCACAAGTTATATAGTGGTTTGATGTGCACTTACTCTGGCTGTCTTCAAAACTGTCATCTTATTCATCTGCTCTATATGTTTCTTCCCATTGTTCATACTCGAATCAGTTTGGGTCAGATAGAAGCCCAAAGTACTCCCATTTCTCTACTAAATTCCAAATTTACAGTGCTTTGAAAAAGAATAATCCTGGGTTGACGCTATACTATTCTATGCATGATATTGTTGCTTATGGTCTGCAAATGCTTGGTGGTCGCAATAATCTGCAGGCATTGTCTGCCACACGTATTAAATAAAAATTCTAGTAGGGACCTTTCATAACAAATAAATTTAGCTTCACTGTTTCCTTATATAACCTGTTAGGCCGCATGGTTTAAAAAGTCATACAGGCAAAAGCCTCTTCATAGTGTAAGAGTGTTTACTTTCCCTTTAAATATTATCTTCTCTCCTACTCCTTTTATCTTGCCTCCCTTCCCACAGTTTTCAGTCAGCAAAAAAAAAAAAAAAAATAGCCTCACTTTTCTACCCCACAGTCTTGAATTGAAATGTAGGTGATAATCAATATGGATGAAACAGCAGAAAAACTCCTGCCAGCCTCTAAGGAATCATTTGGCTATTTTTGCCTGTTCAATCCACTGGGTATAGCTGTTCATATTCCTCATTTTAAACCTTTGAAAAGCATATGTTCTAGTTGCATTCTCACAGATTATCCTACAGAAGTATGAGGAGTAAAATCTGTATTGTGTAATATGGCTGACATTTTGCACATGGCTTTTGATAGTCATTCAGTTCCCCTTGAAGAACAACATATATTTGACCTGACTACATCACACTTCTTTTGCACACATCTGTCTGCTGTTCAGCATGGAAGAAAATCATTGTGGGGGAAGAGAGAGACATGCCAAACACATGATTATAAGTGTTTCTTTCTGACCCTTAAACATCCTCTTGAATATATAGTAGGTGAGTACCTTAACACTTGCTTTTCTGATTTAGCTGCATTTTCTGGAATCTTCTTTTGATAACTGAAGAATGGGGCCAGAATGTGAGGGATCCTTAGTGAATGCCTGGGCTAATCAGCATGTCAGTCTCATAGGTTGCAAAGGTTCTGACTTCTATCCCTTGAGAGATCCCAGTTCCAGCCAATTTAGCATTTTTATGTGAGGCACATACATGTTGGCCTAGTATAAAGTAATCTTACAGATTAAATGATACTGTCATTACAGAATATCTGTATCGAATGAGATAAGAAGTAACACCAAAATGAGAGTGTGACTGTGAGTTGTGGCACTCTTCAATTTTTTAAGAATTCTATAATATATATTAGAAAAAAATATATTTATTTTGAAAACTCTGGACACTTGAAGTCAAAACTTTCAAAAGCTGCTCCATTTTTGAGGTGCATTCAAGAGGTCTGCTTTTTCTGAAAATTCTACACAGCCAGAAAATGTTCATGTGAGGAAGAGTTTTTCATTGAGATATCTTTGTCCAGTTTGTTTATAACTATGACATGCAGCAATCTACTAGGAATATATTTTTTTCCTTCCAAACAAAATATCAACTTAGCTTCTTTTATTTTTGATGTTGCCTGTCCCTAGGTGTGCCATTCTCTCATGGAAGAGGTTCTGGATGATAAAGCACATGCCTGAATCAAAACACAAAATGGTGTAAGAACAAGGGAGTAGAATTCAAACTGTCTTCAATTAATTTAAAAGAAACAGTAAGAGCCTTCGTCTGGCAACCTTGCACAGTTCCTTCCATGTACTTAGAAACAGAACATGACATCCTAAGGATGAGATCCTTCAAATTCACATTAAAGCTAATGACAGAACAAAGACTTCTGTATGATGCAGCTAAATCCAGCAGAAATTACTCCACAGTATTTTGGTGAAAAGGAGAAGGGATCTATTTACATGCAGGTTTTGGAGTGGCCTTGATTTTTCATCCCTTTGAATAATCAAGCTGTGAAAGTCTTAATTTAGATAAAACTTCTCATCCCAGCTAGGAGTTACGAGTGAGGAAGAGTTGCACAGAACCAGAGTATGATCAAATGGGAATTGATTTTTTTTAAAAAAAGCAAACAAAAAAGCAAGTTTCACTTGATAGCTGTAAGGCTGAGATCACTGAAACAATTTTTGTTGGTTTGTATTTTATGCACAATACACATGCTGTATCTTCCAAATTTAACTGTTTGTATTTGAAAGATACTGGAAATCAAAACAGGTAGTGATGCACTTCCCTGCAGTGGTCTGCAGCAGATGTGGCTGAGAGAGTTTGTGAAAGGCCCAGTACTGATTTGATTTTTTGTTGCCAAAGGCATCCCAGTTGTGTTGAGACCCATCTTTTTGGAAGATGAGATACTTACCTGTAAAGAGCACTAGCAGGTACATTTTCAGAACATACGGGAAGTAGATTGAGAAGGTGATTGGAAATGGTAGCTTGATGGAATATGTGCCAAAGGATTCAAAATAAGGCAGTGATACACAAATTGCAAATGCTGTAAAAACATGGTAAATCTTTAGTCCAATGGAAGCAAAAGATCATCAAAAAGTTTAATGTACAAGTCAGTTACCTTTTACATTTTATATACCAATACATGTACATATGCATTCATATACATATGCACATTTTCTCCTTGAGTTCAGTTTTGTAGGTTTGGGGTGCTAATTGCTGTTAATACTAGAATTAATAAATATATCTTATTCATTAACAAGTTCTGTCAGAAAGAAGTGCTTTCAGAGTGTTCTCAGTGGGCAGAGTTCTTAGTGTAACTATAATAACCTGCTCAGTATGGCCTGAGCCAGTAAGGTCAGCCTCAGTAGGGGAGAAGTTTTGGAACTTGCTGTCTAATATGCTGAGTATGGAAGGGAGGAATCCCTGTGTCATTTATGAGAATATTTTCTGCGTTACTCAGAAAAACAGAACATTTTCCTGTATTTTTAAAAACTGAAAAAAAACCAAGCCAACATAAAAACCCCAAAACCTACTAGACACACAACCCCAAAACCCAGAGAGTCCCTCTTACAGAAAAAATAACAGAAAAGAGAGACATACAGGTTAATATGAAGGTACATGAACATTTATGACAACTCTGGCAGCACATGAAGAACTATGTTAAACACAAATGACAATTGAAATCACATTTTACTGAAGAATTTTAAGGAAGCAAGTGGTTGGTACCCCTTCCCACCTCCTTACCTTTTGCCAGAACTGAAAGGGGATAGAGTGGGATGCACAGTGAGAAGTTGAGCCATGTTAGTGGTAGGTAGTATATGCCCATCCTTGCCAACATGTTGTAAGTGTACCTGCAATAAGAGGAAAGCAGATGAGGAAATTATGATGTCTTTAGAATAAAGTTACACTATTAGATATTTGAAAGGAATTTAAGAAGAACTTGGAGCTGTCTGAGTACATTTCAGAGTGAGCAATGTTTTTTGTTAGGCTCCAATGCCTGAAAATAGGTGGTTCATTTTTTCAGCAGTGTTGTCTGTGGTGCTACCCTAGAGCAGGAAGACAATAATGCAATAATGGCCTCCAGACAGAAAGCTCAATCAGAGACCAGCATGATTTCATACTGGTCCAACAGAAAATGGATTTCAGGTGGGGGTGTTGCAAGTGAGAGGGGCAGGCAGAATATTACTGTTGCTTGGCACCAAGAAAATTCTGATTTATGACTGCTAAGCTAGCTGAATCATTCCTGGAGAAGGTTAAACAAGAAGGCAATTGCAAGTACTTAACCCTCTGTAGTACATGTGCCCCCTCCTGGACCTCAGAAGGGGCAGTAGGTCCAAAAAAATTGTTTGCTCACCAGTGCATTGCAGCATTTTTTCTTATGTGGCTTTTACTGTTGCTCATTGGGAGACCAGAATGCCTAGGACTTCACTCTCCAAAGGTGACCTAATCTTGATTTGATCTTAAAAGTGGTACAGCAGCTTTCCAAACACTGGAGAAACAGGTCTAGTTGCATTTTTGGTCAGCTGAAAGACTTTTTGCACTGTGGCCTTGCTAGAGATATTACCCATGACCTTCTGACAGATGAAACTAGTGTTAAACAAACTTCCTCTATTCCTTTCTTATTGATTAATTTGATTAATTTTGTATCATACCTGGACTGTAGAAGACTGTTAGAGGCTGAAAATGTACCACTGTCTCTCAAAGTTGCCCTCTGCAACCTCAAGATTGTCTCCAATTTTTATTATTGCTGCTTTTAAGGCTGAATCTCAACCCAATGCAAAAAGGAAACAGCTATTCCCTCTCTATACAATTCCATGGGCTGTTGATGGTATAAGAAGGAAAGACAAGGTATAGAAAACCTTGCAGAATTTGCTGTCACTAGTATATCACTTGCCATGATGCATAATAAATAGTCCTTCAGGCAAATTTATGTCCCTGAAAGTTTATATGGAAAAACTTGTAATATTTCAAGAGTAGTCGGTTAAGGGATGGAATAGATCCTTATGCACTTCTAGACACGAACATTTCTTTGAGATATTGGGATGTGGAACAGGTGCAGTAAAATAAATCAGGTAAGAATTCTAATTTATATGAGTTGTACTATGGTTTATTTGAATTGGTCATTTGCTGCTATAGACCACAGCAGCTTTCCTGTTAAACAACTGCTGTTACAGCTGTGGTGCTTAACTGTTTTTTAGCAAGGGTAGAAAATAATGATGCATCAATAGGACTATTATGCACTGACAGGACTTTACAGCCAATATTATTTATACTTTTGGCATTTCTACAGCTGCACTGAATCCTTTCATTTCAGATTAGGTTTTTTAGCTTTACAAACTTCAAAAAGAAATGGGATGGAACTATAAACAAAATAATTAATACACGTTTACATATTAATTAATACAAATTAACATATGCAGTTCAAAATACTCTGAAGCAGACTTAAAATCTTTATCTGTTCTGTCACACAGTTTCCTGTTTCAGATCTCTTTTATAACATTTCCTTTGCTGCCAAAATCCATATTCTTCAGTAAGTCTGCTAAGCAATATATTTAAATTAGCAGAAAGTCATTTTAGCAGAAAAAAAAAGATTTTGCTGCAATACATAGGTTGCTGTGAGAGCTGTGTCTTGTTAAAATGCTTCTTTATTCTGTATGTACCTGCTCTGAGTCTACAAACTGAGGTGCATAGAGGCTTATGTTACATATGAGAAATATCTGTTGTTCTTGTGGTGTGATATATGCTCTACTACCAAAACTCTTAGTCTCCTGCATCAGGAGCTCTTGGCTTTTTGGAAAGCACAGTGCAATTAATCCAGAATAGTCTTTATGCCTTCACAAGAAGTTCTGCTGGTGCTGCCTTACTGTGCTGTCAATCTTGGATCAAAGTGGATAAAAAAATAATAAAGCAACAGGATGGTAATGGCAACCAGGATGGTTTCAAGAATTCCTTCTCTCCAGAAGGTAGTTGTGATTTCCCTCTAAATTTTTGTTAAAAACATCAAAGCCTTTGAACTACAAATATTAATGCTATCTGCTAATGCATTACTTTATCTTACGTCTGTAAGTTCCTCTGCCTCTTAACCATGTGGATTTTTGTAAAAATCATTAAGCAACCTAAAAGGCTCAAACTTTTATTTAAAAATTGATATTATGCTTTGCCAATTTTGAAACAATTAAATGAGCCTGCTGTACAATGGGGGTGGAGTTCTGCTGGCAAGAATAACCCATTTTCCCCTCACGGTTTTGATGTTGACTCCTTACCTGACCACATCTAATAAATTCCAAAGGAAAAATAAAACACACACGACATATTTCCCTTGAACTTCTTCCTGACTGTTGATCACGACAAATAAAACAATTATTCTCTCAGTGATCTGAAAAGAAAAGAAAACTTTAAATTCAGGTAGCACCTTCTGTAGCTGTTATTTCTGTGGCATTCTGGAGAAACGGGAGGCCACAAATGGATCCAGTTTTCACAAAATCAGCAGTGAATGTTTTGCTTCATAGCCTGCTTTTGTTCAAGGTCCTTCAGCAAAGGGAAGTGGACACTGCTGGCTGCAGCATCAAAGACCTGTTACGGTAAGTGTGGAAGTTTGCTTGCCTGCTGGGATGACCTGGGTTTGTAGCCAAGGAAATCACGGAGGTCCTGGAAGCAAGGACTATTCCTGCTGCACCTAGGTGCTTGGAGGGCTGGCAGGGATAAGCTTCCTTACTTGTAGACTGTGTGGGAGGCAGTGGGATAGAGAGGGCCCTTCTTGCGGGGGTTGTATGCCAGAAAGTACTAATCTTATATTCCCAGATCTGTTTTTCATATCTTGGAGATCTGTGTCCCAAGGAATCTCTTTCATGTAAGATTTGCAGAAAGAAGGAGGAAAAGTAGAATTCCTTATCTTTCTTTCCATCTTATTCTTGGTTAGGGGAAGTGGGTTTAAGCTTGTCACTTACGTGAATGATTGCCACATTATTTATGTCCTAACATTTTTCTAGTGGTTGAACTTTATCCAACCCACAAATGAAAAGATAAAAGTTGATTAATCAGGCAGTGTCTCCAACTTGAAATACATTGGTAACATTAAAGCTCAAGAAATTAAAAATAAGTGAGTCTTTTTGCAGCTTTCCTGACAACTTTTCTAACAGTATCCATGCCCTGTCCTATAAAGTAAATGTATCACTACTGCCAGGAGTTGTTTGTCAAGCTGTCCCAGAACAGTAACAATTCACTCTGATTTACACTGTATTTGAAACTGAAGAAGTAGAAAACATGCAGCTAAAACATGAATCGATCTAGCTTCACTGGGTTGGGTTTTTTACCCAATGCTATGTCTTCCCTAAGGTACGTTAGTTGTAATGATTTCACAAGTTGAGATGTCAAGTCAGTTAAAAGTTACAAAATGAAAGTGGATTACCAACGTTGTTTTTATAAGTGCTGTCATTCTTCATTGGTTTGCCCTTGCTCCTACCTTCAACGAAGTAAGAATTTTGCCTCTCAGCAAGTTTGTGTGGTAGTTTTGCTGCATAATATTTAGGGGTTCCTACATTGACAGTTCTGGCCACAAACTCTTTTTTCACAAACCACACCTGTCAGATAAAGCAGCCTCACTTCACTATTCAGCAAAATTACGTGAGAGCAATTTTTTGTACAGAAAGAGAGCATGTCTATCCCCCAGGGAGCTGGTTCCTCATCTTGGAAAGCACTGAGAGTCCACAACAGCTAAAAATGGTTTTCCTGCCTCTCACCCTTCTCTGTCATCTTGTGCTGCTGATCCCATAGGTCCGAAACTGAGGAACTGATTTTTCAAAAGGTCAGATATTGGTAGACTTTTGTATAGATGGGTCAGGAAACAGAAAGTGAGAGCTAACATGTCCTGTGTTTGTACACTGATGCTGAGGAACGTAGCAGAAACATGGGGGAACTGGAAGTATTGAAGCAGATCTGAAACCAGATAGAAGAGAGATACAAGAAACATGGCAGGGCAACCATCACAAGAAGGAAATCAAAACAAACGTAAAAGCCGTGTGAGCACTGGGTGGGATTGTGTTCTGGAGAGAACAGATAAAATAGAAACTGTGTTAAAATTGTTAAGATAGAGTGGTAAAGAATGCAGCATTGGTGGTGTGGGCATTTTCTTACGGACCCTAAAATCAGACTGAGATGTGGAGAGAGAATTCTGCAATATTATTAATACAAGAGCTGTTTCAGAGAATTGCCACAGGTAGTTGTCCTAGAGACCAAGGGTTTTATCACAATAATGAAAAGATGGACATATTTTTAGATGTCAGAAGATGGGAAGATTTCCAAATGGTCACTCCCTTTTCAAGAAGCAGCTGTGTGGAAATGTGCTAGAAAACGCATGGGATAAGTGATCAGGATCTGATCCCGTTCCAGTGAAAGGGCAAGCAATAGGAAGGTAGTTACCATTTCAAACTCCAGTTTGAAACTTCAGTTTCAAATGGATGTATGATGGCCAAATGAGACTGAGTGACTATGGAGACCCACAATTCAGCCTTATAATCTGGAAGTCAAAGAGACTGTGGATTTTCTTCTCTCCCCAGGATACAAAGAGAAACATGAGGCAGTGAGAACCACCTAGGTGGGGCTCAGCAGATTTCCTCCATCAGAGATTCAGAGTGGGAAAGGGGAGCAATGGAGGCACTCAGCTTTACTAGTTACACATGCTGGAATTCAGTAATCAAACTGTCAAGTATGTTAAGCACCTGCAAGAGCAGGAAACTGGACATGGCACTGCTTCCTGTGAGGTATTTTCTTCCTGTTAGCCCATTTCTTGCAGTCTCATCTGGCAAGCAATGGGATGCACAAAACAGCTACCAGACAGTGAAACTGGAAAGACATGGCTTTGCTCCGGAGCACATCTGTGGGGCAAGACACACAAGCTGGCTGCTCAGGACAATTGTGATGTCCCTGTGAGGACAGACAGTGGCATCCTACCTCTTTTTCTGCACAAATCAGGCGGTTGCCTGCCTGCTTGCCTTTATTCTCTTTCATAGCACTCCTAGCTTTAGGTAGCTCACAAAAATCAAAGGTAAATGCAGGGGTTAGTCAAAGGCTGGGGACATTTTCTGCAAGTGAAGAGGCAGAGTGCTACTTAGAGAAGAGCAGTATGTGTTGATATTGTGCTTCTGGACACGCATATCTGTATGCATTTATGCATGGAGTCATGTACATATATAAATACACACATATACACACATAGAATGCATGTGCTGCTGCTCAGCCGTGGATCATTTCCTGTGTGGATCATCTGTCCTTGCATGAATGAAAATATTCTCTGTTTCTACTCTCATGCTTTAAAAAAAAAAAAAAAAGGCACAAAACTCTTAAGTCCTATGCTTTCACATTCATAAAAAGGAAGTATGTGCCAACATATCACAAAGCATAAATACAACGTTTTCAGTTTTTGTTTCTTCTTTAAAATCAAATTGGAATTACCTTCCTTTTCTGACATGGATCTCTCTCAGGATACAGCAAGTGACATAATTTTCTGCAAGACAGCCTGAGTTTTTTAATCAAGTAAGCGAAACAGAGCAAATTTGACTAGAAAAAATATCATATTCACTTCTGGTTTTTAATAATCATGACTATGCAGTTTCGTAGTCAGTAACTGAAATGCTTACACAGCTCTTCAATTTACTGTATATGAAAAAAAAAAAAATCAACAAAAAAGGAAAGTGAGAAAAGTAACACTAAATATTTAAAGTTAAAAATCAATGGTTTTATTACAAAGTCATAGTACATTGCTTTTGGTTTGGTAAATCAAATCCTGTTTGCACAGGTTGAAGAACTGCTGTTTGTTTCACAAAAACACCAGTCTTTTCTTAGACCTCTCCTCTGTCCTTGCTATGGTATCACTCCTGTCAGCCTTTACTCCCTAGCCAGACTAACACATTTCATTATCTTCTGTTCTGGTTACAACAATGACATGTGACATATTCTCCTGTCCTCCAGTTATTTATTAAGTTTTAAATGGCCTTAATCCCTTTGCACCAGCTTTGTGACCATCCCTTGCCTCACTTTCCTCCAACACATCCATCACACAAGACTTACCTTTCTTTCATGGTGTGACTTGGCCTTGGCCTACCTTGCTCTTCTCAGGTCCCTGGTGGCCAGAGACTTTGTCCCTCAATGAGTTTTTCCAGAAGACTCCTCTAAGTTTGTTTTTCCACTATCTGTATTGTGTATCTCAGGGTGTTTTTCTTAAATGCTACTAAACCACGACAAATGCAATAATAGGCAGAAATCTTTCACTCAAAGATTCATTGAAATCTTTCATTTGCTATAATGCCTACAGAACAACCTGCCACCACAGGGTCCTTTCACAGCGTGTTTTATTCAATGTTAATTTATACCTCCACCCATGTGACATTGCCTGAGCCAGCTGTTCTCTCATCCTAGCCATCACTGAAGGTGAACTTCACTGTGGGTATGCATGCATATGTCTGTTATGAGGGATGCATACAGGGATCTGTTTTTAGTTCTGAGTCAGAATAGGTGGTGGGAGCACAGAACTAGGCAGCCACTATCTAATTCTTGCACCTTTATCACTGCCCTGACTGTGCAGTAATCTAGTAGGCTGCAGCAAGGTAAACTTCTCTTAATTAACTGTCCTTCCCCAGCTCATTGTGGAAAATACACTGTTTCTTTTCTTCCTAAGAGGCAGTGAAGAAAGTGTGATAAGGCATGTGGAAGCAGTGCTGGCACACTCTCTCAGCAAAAGTGGGTGACCCACGTGACAGCAGAGTCTCCACCAAAGGGCTTATACATCTTGTTTGGAGCATGAGATTGCTGCTAACATCAAGGGAAGAGAGTTGTTTGTGGTGTGAGTGCAGCTGGGGAAAGAACCAAGTAAGGATCCAAAACCGTATTTGGTGTGACATGAACACTGCAAGTCACAGTGCTGTATGGTTCCCTGAGCTGCCTCTCCATGCTGCCCTCAAGAGCTCAGCACAAACCGCACTACCCAAGAAAGGTCATGGTTTTCTTGCTCAGAATATCCATTTCATACTAATGTCATTTGTGGTGACAGACAACAGTGTTTGTGCAGGCTTTCCTGATCTTTGCCTTCTGTAAGTCTGGCCAGGAAAGAAGCAGACTATGTCAGGGCTGGGGAATGTGTAACCTCTGCCAGGACAAGGCTTGTTTTAATGACTGAGAGCAGGCTGTTCTTCTTTCCAAGACATATGAGATTTGTTCAGGTCATAGCAGATTGGAGACTTTTTTCTCTCCTGGATTGGTGTCAAAGCATATGGATTTAGGCAGGGAAAAGCAGTTATTGGCATTTTGCTGAATTTGCTACCATACTTAGTGAGCATTGTAAAGAACAGAGATCTGTATTAGTTAATTAATTAGTTATTTAGACAATTAATAGAGATTTGAAAAGAGGAACATCTTCACTCATTAATATTTCATTTGACAAGAATGGGCTATCCAGAAAACTAAAAACATAGCTAACTACTCTTGGTCTTCTACCTTCTGACTGCTGAGAGTAGTGTAAGTTTCACCACTGTTCAAATACTAAGGACTGGAAAGGCTGAAAGGTAAATTCAGGTCATCATTTTGCTTTTTCCAATGCATTAAGAAAAAAAATACCAAAACTTGAGATTAACACCCAAAAGGAAAAAAAAAATAGTGTGACAAGGAAAACATCAGAGTATCATCTTACTTTCTGCTATAGCATGTGATCTTTTGGCTGGTTTTCTGCCTACAGTTGAATGAATACATGACAAACTAGGAGGGAAAAAGACCAGCCTGGTTAAACAGAGAACTTATTCAAAGTCAGGGAAAAAAAAGAGAGTTGATCACCTCTGGAAGGAAGGGAAGATAACTTGGAGACTACAGGGATGACAGGAGGTTGTGTAGGGAGAAAATTAGAAGGGTAAGCCCCCCTGGAATTTAATTTGATCACTGCAATCAGCCACTGACCCACTTCTGCTGGTGGCCACTCATCTGGACATTTTCTGGGTCTGTGATGAAGAGCAAGCATGGCATACTCACTATTCAGTCTCACTCAAAAAGAAAAATGTTGACAGGACAGATCCTTCCTGACCAGCCCAGTTCTGAGGAAGCAATTCCTGCAGATGGTAAACTATCAGCAAACCAAGCTCCCTGAGGATGGCTGCAGGTGCAACATTCAGGGTAGCTGTCCCCAGGGACAGCCATAGCTGACATGTGTCAGTCATGAAAGGAGAGTCTTGAGGAACAAACTTACCTGCAGAAACCTGGGGAGGAGACGGCTTTTGTCAATGCCGATGAGGATGTGCAGGATCTCCAATACAGATAACAGCTGGCAAAGGCGCATTACAAGTCCTATGGAGTAAAACGTGTCAGCCAGTGAATCTACAGACAAAATGGAGAGGAAGATTAGAGGATGGTTATACAGTAAGTCTGGAGCAACTACTGGATTTGCTTTTACCCTATCATCTGGGGATGACAAGAAATAAATTTTACACAGTACCAAACTTCTGGGTAGCAGAAGCAAAGCTTCAGGGAGTGGAGGAGGCAATCCACTCAGAGTGTGTCTCTGACACAGATGCAGGAAGCTGAGAAGAGAATTAAATTCCCTGTACTTCATGCATGGGCAAACACTGTGCAGGATGTGTTGGTTTAGAGATACGGCTTTAGAGTATTTCTAAATAGGAGAAAATGTTGAGGAAATGCATGAGGAATTTCTAAACACTAGGATGTGTTGAGTTCCTGCCTGTATCTGCACTAAAACAAGTAGTCCAGAAAGTAGGCATTTTATATGCCTAAAATTGTCCACCATCATAAGTTATTTTAAATTTCCAGTCACTTTCTTTCTATTTCTGTCTTAACCCTAGGCAAGAGAAATATATTGTAATGTTTTTGGAGATAGAGTCATGTGCAATAACCACAAAGATATTCTCTCCTGGTGGCTTCAGTAAGATTAATATTTGCCATGATGACTGGACCTAGTCACATTTAAGTCTATGTCTAATTCAAATGTTACTAGCATGCTGCTGAATATTAAAGCACATTAGCAAAACAAAGAGCTTCATTCCCAGTGTGACAAGGGTAAAAGACAGGCACAAATAATTTGTTGATAATTATCTTTGACTGAATTACACAGACCCTGGTATTGAAAATACACGTTCAGAATCTTAACTTGATATTTCTGTGTGTCTGTCACTGCCACTTAAACAGTTTAAGGAAAATAGGGAAGGAACCTTACCTTTTCCAAATGTCATGAACCTGATGATCATATTTGTAAATATCCATGAGTGTCCACAGAATTGCATTAAGTCATACACAAACAGGTAGATGTTCATGGTAAAGCTGTGGAAAGTCAAAATAATAAACTATAAGACCTACAATAACATTTTGCACCCTCTTTGGACATATTAGTAAATCAAAGGAAAAGAGCTGAAATTGAGAGCAATTAATTAACGGAGATTTGAAAAGAGGAACATCTTCACTCATGAATATGACATTTGACAAGAATGGGCTATCCAGAAAACTAATAACATAACTAACTGCTCTTGGTCTTCTACCCTCTGACTGCTGAGAGCAGTGTAAGTTTCACCACTATTCAAATACTAAGGACTGGAAAGGCTGGAAGGTAAATTCAGGTCATCATTTTGCTTTTTCCAATGCATTAAGAAAAAAAATACCAAAACTTGAGATTAACACCCAGAAGGACTTGGGGTGCTGGTGGGTGAGAGGCTGGACACAACCCAGCCATGGGCACTCACAGCCCAGAGAGCCAAACGTGTCCTGGACTGAATCTAAAGCAGCATGGGCAGCAGGGCCAGGGAGGGGATTCTGCCCCTCTGCTCTGCTCTGGTGAGACCCCACCTGCAGTGCTGCAGCCAGCTCTGGGGGCCCTGCACAGGGGGGGACATGGACCTGTTGGAGAGAGTCCAGAGGAGGTCACCAAGTTGATCTGAGGGATGGAGAACCTCTCCTGTGAGGAGAGGCTGAGAGAATTGGGATTGTTCAGCCTGGAGAAGAGAAGGCTTTGGGGTGACCTGATGGTGGCCTTCCAATATATGAAATGAACTCAACAAGATGGCGACTATTTACAAAAGCATGTAGTGACAGGAAAAGGGAGAATGACTTTAGACTGAAAGAGGGCAGGGTTAGATAAGATATTAAAGAGACAGTCTTCTTTACTTGGACAATGGTGAGGCACTGGCATAGGTTGCCCAGAGAAGTTGTGGATGCCCCATCCCTGGCAGTGTTTAAGGCCATGAGAAGGGTGAGGCCCTGAGCAACCTGGACTCATGGCAGGGATGTTGGAACCAGAGAAAGCTGAATGGAACTTTACAATTCTTTATGTCCCTTCCAAACCAAACCATTCTTTGAGTCTATGATTCTATGAAATATAAACAGATCAGTGAAAACTATGTGTCTCTCAGAGGCCCCAGAACAGAACTCTGTCTAATGGATCAAAGTGAAATTTGTGCCTCCAGAGGAAGAAGTGTCTAAACAAAGATTCTCCACTAACTTCTGGATTTAAGTTGCATTTAATAAACAAAATCTTCTCCTTTTGGAGAAGATTAAATTTTGTAGCTATTCTAACCTAATTTTTGTGGACTTTTTGCAAAACTTCATAGGCTCTGGATATACTTAATTTCCCATAAATGTATTTGCTTCTGGCCTATTCTGAAATGAGAGGCTTGCCTGTCCTCCAGCTACAAGACTACTTTTTGGGAAATCAAACTTGTTAATTTTGTACTAGAATTTATCTCCTGTATTAGACCTATTAATTTCTTGCCCTAGTAAATAGTATTATCTTTAAGTTGTGCCTTGATCCTATGTGTTAGTATGGTATGTCTCTGCCAACAAACTTAATTTCATTTATATCTGTACATTAATAAATGGAGTAAATATCTCTGTTCAAAAATACCTAAATTTGATCAATACCTACACTTCATTCCTAGCATTGGACCATAAGTAACAATATAGTTATTTAAATTGATTTAGATAAACTGATCTTATATATTTTTATTCCAAGGAAGTCACAGGGAAGTAATAAAAAGTGCTTGTCTTCCTCTTTTCCAGTTATGTAGGACGACAGCTATTCGTATCTATAAGTACATTCACTCCTAAAGCACGAAAAGATTTGTGGGAATAAAATATCTCCCAAGAGACACCATTGTCCTTTGATAATGTGAAAATAAGACACAAGGACCCAAACAAAGGAATCTATTCCATATATACCCTTCTTTTGGGAAAAGATACAACTGAATTGAACTAAAGTCCAGTGAGATCAATTAATATTGATCCAAATTCCATCTGTTTTATTACTGAATGACACTTTGTTCCATCTTGTGGTAAGAGAAAGTTGGGAAACTATATATTATAAAAAGACAAAAAATTAAGAACCTTGTCCTGTGTTAAGAAACAGCCTTATTACTGGATGGGTGGGAACTCCTGTATGGAAGTTACAGGAACAGATATGAAAATTTTGAGTCTTTCCAGTCAGCAGCTTCACCACTGTGTTTGCTCTGATACTGCTGTGTGGGCTTCGCATTGGATGCAAGATGAGCAGCATATGGTTTCTCTCTTCTGAAGTTTAGTTTGCTACATCTGTCTGTCATCTGCAGAGCCTATCTTTTAGTGATTTGGGTGTATTTTCCAAACTCTTCCTGCACTGGCTGGCTAGAAAGATGTTGTTTTTGCAGTTCCTAAGGTACTTAATCTTGACTAAACAGGGAGCAACATTTGTAAATGCAGCCCCACATTAGTGTTTTGGCAATGTGGCAGCTGTTGCACATTACAACACATCATCTTTAAAATGTACCAGTTACTGCTGAAATGTGTACAGACTGTTGACATTTATGGAGGGCCCCATATTCCCCGAGGAGTGTAGAGATGCAGTGGCAGGCAGTGTGCTGGGTGTTACATGGCAGACAGATCCTGGCCCCAGAGCTGCAAGCAGCACAGCTCTCTCCCTTGCTGATGCTCTCCACTGTGAAGAAACAGCCCTGATCTGAGAATGCATGAGACTTTTTTCAGCCTGCTTTGTTAATCCCTGCACAAAAGGTACCTAAAACCAAACAAAAGCCTTTCACAGAAGTGAAGAAATCTGAAGAGGCTGAAAGGTGATTTCATTGTGATAAAAGGAAGCTGAAATGTAACTTTTCACTGAAGGCTGACCACTGAATGTCCTTCTCATCTGAAGGCCAACCTCTTTGACTAGAGAAAGAGAAGAGGGCTGAAGATAACCTATTTGCCTGTCCCAACAGCTCTGTGTCACAACACAAAATTCAGTCATCTGCTTCTATGTGAAAGGTCACTGGTGGCAGAAGAGATGTCTTTATTTAGATTCCCTGCTCCCATTGGTTCACAGAAGGGATGATTCCACATTTCACTCACAGAACCTGCTTCTGCAGCACTGTTGCAGACAAAATACAGACTATCTATCAGTACCTGAGCCTGCCCCAGACTGGCTGGCTAGTCTTCCTAACCCCACTTTGCCACCCTCATGCCTGACCTGCTGCCACATCCCTCCCTTGGAGTGTGATTTGCTTTAAGGCGTTCCAGTTTCTTTAATTTGAAGGCATTGGCGTGTCATGGCACATTTCAGTACTCTTGCCTGCATTGTCAGGAGAAAAAAACAAACATGGGTCCTGCAGGAGATAGACACAGAAGGCTGCACTTGCTGTCTGCTGTTTTGTCAGTTTCACCTTGTTTACTGTGGATGATTTTATGCCAAATACACTGAAATGCTAGGGATGCACTTATCTCATGTAATATCAACCTTGCTTAGCAGAAAACTTATCTGCTTTCTCTGTGGGCTCAAAACCCAGAAAACTAGACAAAATGTAAGCAATGTCAGAACTAGCACACACAGCAAAGATTTTATCATTTTAGTTGCAAAGCCTGGTGTATTTCCTCGGGCAGAAATTTCACAAAGTGTAACTGCTGCAGGTTATTATTTTTATCACTAACATCTTCGGTGTGTCTCTGTGGTAACTATCAATCCTTTGGAAGCATGGATCAAGGATTCAAGGCAAGCATGGAGGTGGGTGCCCTCAGTGTCTGAAGGGTGGTCAGTAGCATGCTCCCCGCGAGCTAAGGTGACAGCACAGCAGAGGCACCCAGCTCAGGTCGGCCCTTGCCCCATCTGTGTGTCCCTTACAGGGTGCCAGGATGAAGGCCACACTCAGGTTGCTCTCAGGGCGCATCCCATGCAGAGGATCCCTCCCAGGCCTGCGTGCACAGAGCACTTCCCTGCCCCTCAGGTCTCCTGTGCTCGGCTGCCTTCCCGTGTGCCCGTGCTGGCTGACCACACATGAGGAACCAGCCCTCATGCTGAAACCAGAGAGCAATGTTCCTTTTTTTTTTTTTTTTTTTTCCAGCAGGCAATATCTGCTAGAAAATTCCCTCTGCTGACATGGTTTCCTTCTAAGTCACATTAAGTCGTGGTGGTCTGAACTTCTGTGTCTTCCCCTTCCCACCCATGACAAGCTGCAAGTGCTGCAGTTCAGGAAGAACAGAGCTGCTGAGTACAGCTGTTGTACTTTTCTCCCACAGGCGCATGCCACCCACTGTTTTTTCCCCCTTTCCTTTTTGCATTTCAGCAGTCTATGTCACCTGCACTCAAGAAGTATTACCTGTTGCAGGGGCCGGATTGCTGCTGCTGTTCCTGAGCTTTCTCCTTTTTCCTCTCTGCAGCTGCAACAGCTGTTTGTTAGGAGATTACCCCTCCTCTTTCCTCTTCCCCCACCCCACGACGTCACAGTATGTAGCACTAAGCAGGAACAACACTGTACTTCCCGAGAAAGAAGTTTCTAAACCCAAATATCTCCACTGCATTTGCCCTAATCCTCAGCCAGCCCAGCCCAGCCTAGCACAGCCTAGCCCAACCTAACATACCCTAACCTAACCTAATCTAGATTGGTTTCTTACTGTTGTACCAGTAAACTAGTCTGTAAATCCCACTAACTTTATTCCTTAACCCAGAGCAATGTTTTAAAGGATTACTAGAGAGAAGAAATGGAAAATCGTAATGCTTCTTTTATGCTTAAATCATCAGCACTACGGCAATGCTATAAACCCTATCAAATGATCAGGAAAGATGGGAGCACAGCATAATAGGAGAACTTTAAATTACTTCAGATAGAGGAAAGAATTTTCCACTTATATAGAAATGTGTAGTTTTTCATGCCCCTGTGAATATGGACACTACTGGCAGAGTGAAAATATGCATTCATCCTAGTTTACTTCTGCCCTAAGTGTCTGGGATAGCTCAGCATAAGTCAGATGAAGAATACCCTGACTTATTTATTAACACCCTTGTGCTAATAAGTAAGTTTTGCCACTAGCATTCATGTTGAAACGCACCCCATCCTGCAGTGAGATTTGAAATTTGACACTGTAAATGAAAAATGCACTGAGAACATAATAAGCATAGGATGTCATGTGTAGGTACCAAGTGCTGGAGGATAAAATATCTCTTTTTAGGTCTTCTCCCTACTGCAAGTGGCACTGAGCTCCCGCCCGGACCATCTCTACTCCCTGTGGTGTCCTGCAGTGTTGTGAAATGCCTCCCTGGCTAGTAGATGATTTCCTGGCAGGGACAGTGGAACATGGTTATATCTCCCACCTGAGACCTGAGCACAAGGGTCACACAGTTACAACTGGCTTTCCTGCCATGTGACAGCTTACTTTCACTGCCTCAGAATCATCTTTTTCTAGGCTAAAGAGTTTCTGTCTTTCTCAGGAGGAAATAATATATCAGTGTTAAACAGAGAGTTAGGCAATTAAACGTATCATTACTGAAAGGCTTAGCTGAGCTTTTGCAAACAACCTCCACATTGCCTGCCTCTGGGAGGACAACTGGAGTGACTAATGCTGCCAGGAGTGCAGCTCACCACTGTAAGCAGATCCAGGAGCAGAAAGAAAAACTCTTTTCAAATACCTAAAAGCAACAAAAGCTCACATAACTTTGTGACATGCAAAATCCTTGTTGGCTCACAAAGGTGATAAAGTGTCGGGGGTTGACACTATCCCAATGCCATGAAAAGCTCCTCACTTACTCCTCTCTGCAGATGGTTAGAGAAGAGAAAATTTAATGAAAGGTTCACGGGTTCTGGTGGAGATACCCTGCAGCAAATCCCATCATGGGCAAAGCAGGCTCAACTTAGAGATATGAAGTGAACTTAATACTAACAAAATAAGAGCAGGATAATAAGAAGTAAAACAAGCCCTTAAAAGAACACCTTCCCCCCTCCCCTCCCTCTTTCCAGCTTTACCTCCTACCCCAGTGGTGCAAGGACACAGGAATGGGGGTTTTGGTCAGTTCATCACTTGTGGCTTCTCTGGCTGCTCAGAGAGAGGGGCCATTCCCCTGCTGCACCATGGGGTCCCTCCCACAGGAGACAGATCACAGAGAACTTCTCCAACGTGGCTCCATCTCATGAGCAACAGCTCTCTGTGACCTGCTGCCGTGTGAGTCCATCCCACTGGCAACAGTGCTCCTCAAACTGCTGCGGCATGGGTCACCCTTCCACAGGGTGCAGTCCTCCAAGGACAGGATGCTCCAGCCTGGGAGCAGCTCACCTCTCTCCACAGGTCTCCCACGAGATCACAGCCTGCTCCAGGCATCCACTTGCTCCAATGTGCGGCTCCTCCATGGGCTGTGGGTGGATCTCTGCATCCCCCATGGAGCCATGGGCTGCAGGGACACAGCTGCTTCACCATGGGCTGCATCACAGGTTGCAGAGGAATCTCAGCTCCAGCACCTGGAGCACCTCCTGTTAATCCTTCTGCACTGACCCTGGTGTCTGCAGAGTTGTTCCTCTCATATGTTCTCACTCTGCATTTGCTGGCTGCAGTTACAACTGCACAACAACTTATTTTTTTATTTCTTCTTAAACCTGTTACCACAGAGGCATTACCACCACTTCTAATTGGCCCAGCTGTGGTCAGCAGTGAGTCCATCTTTGGAGCCACTGGAGATTGGCTCTGCCAGACATGGAGGAAGCTTCTGGCAGTTTCTCACAGAAGGCACCCCTATAGCCCCTCCTGCTGCCAAAAAACCCAGGCCGTGCAAACCCAATACACAAGGGCACCTGCAAGGGCTTGCAGGCTGGATTCCAGTTCCTGTCCATGGTGGTGGCCACTCCTGGCACAGCCTGGCAAGAGGCAGGGGCATCTGAGGCAGCTGCACCTGACTAGTTCTAGGGAGGTACTGCCCACTACTGAAGCATTTTGAGGGCTTTCCTTTAGCAGCAGTGTGGCCCTGAGGAGTTGATGCTCATTCCCTGCTGAAAAAATAAATCTCCTGGGGTGATGGCATGTGAAAGGAATGGTGTTGTCCTCCAAAAGGAAGGATGTTGATGCCTACTCTGTGATGAGGAATGTGGCATGGAAAGGGGCAATGACTAGAAAATTCACTTCAAAGGTGTACTTCTCACCTGAACTATAATGCTCTTATTAATGCACATATTTGAGTGGGAATGCATTGCAGCAATGCAGCCAAGGTACAGGGCTCATATATCAATTATAGCATACATACTCAAGTTCTCCTTTGGGAGATGTAGAAAACAATTCAGCCAGTGGCTTGTATTTGATCTGGCGAATCAGACCTGTACTATGCCTTAGTACAAGAAATCCTTCTCTAAGTTCATGAGTTTTCTCTGCACGCAACTTTTGTTTGAAAACACATGTGAGGTCCCTTTAGCTGTGTGATTTGCAGTGATGTTTTTATACTGTGATGAATAGGAGAAAGTAACAGGTAACAGCTTTTATTAGACTAGATAGAGGTGGGGATGCTTCTAGGCACACAGAGTTTGAGAAAGTCTTTCATGCTTAGAACATTTAAGACTTTTGTATGCTGCAAGGACATTCAGAGGAAAGCAAATATTAAATGGCACTGTTGAAACACAAGTTAGCTGGATATGGGAACAAGAGAGTAAGTCCTGGAAAAAATCTATCTTTTTATTTGTGGAAAGTAAACTTTCTTCTCCACTCTAGCTATTCTCTTGCAGACTAACTTCAATCTAGAAGCTACTTATCCAGCATCAAAAAATTATTTGTATATTGCTGCTGGCATCTCTAGAACAAACTTTATGACTGTTCAGCTAATAATGTTAAGACCAAGTCTCCTGCATTTTTCAAAATCTAAATACATTTTAGCTGCATTTGGTTTCCCTGCATCATGAGGTAGGGAAAATACATTCTATCTGGGCATGGTGCTTGTGTCAGTAATCTTTGCAAGGGGATGCTTTATGTAGAAAGTTAATGGCAATCCTGAAGTGTTTCGTGTGATACAGAAAGAATTTCATTCTTTTCAAACAGGAAACATCACCAGGCTAAAACATCTGTTCCCTTTATGCAGAGCTTTTGTTTCCAAATCCTTGCTATAAAAGCAATATGCAGATGTGTTTTTAAGAAAAGAAACCATGTGTCTTAAAATTAATTTTCAGTGTTCTTGGTAACTTTATATCTCCCTTCCTCCGATATTAGATTTTTTGGCTACATGAATTCAAGCCTGTGTTGGCCAGTGGATTATTCTATTTTAAGCACTGGTAAATCACAGCTCTGAAACGTGTGCTTAGCTGTAAGCACACACTCCCACGCTGTTCACATCAGTTAAGGTAAAAACGTAAATCCTGAGCTGCCTGGGGGCCATAGGGCTGATGTGGTGCTGCACTGGCCGCTCATACTTCTCGCTAGCAGGGGGAGTTATTTGCACAGTACTGGGTGATGTCTACGTTGTGTGACCAAGACTGCTAGTGAGGAAAGGAAAGCTGTGTGGAGGCAGCAGAGGAAGCAAAGTCATCTTCACTGCAAGCAAGCAATGGGGAGAAGTGCCAGTGTTTTTGTCTGTACTCTCAAGCTGGGAAAAAGAGGAAGCAGCAAGCTGTGCCAGCTTCACACCTCTCACACCCAGGAGATTTTATAAATTCATCAGAGCTCCTGGCTTGCAAACAGGTCCTGCCCCACCAGAGCTGACTTGCTGGTGTCATCTAATAGAGACAGTCACACCAAAGTTCCTGGCTGCTTTAGGGTGAGAAGAGCTGTACTGAGGGAACAAACATTGTGCCACAAGGGTCCACCTAATAGAGTCCATCACAGCTAGCAGGGGAGGTCAGCTTTACAATTTCATCAGGTGAAAAAAGACATTTGGAAATGCTTTTGGAGAAAAGAGAGGATCCTGGCCAGTCTGTAAGACTTTGTGTGTCCTTTTGCATTTTGCCACCTTTCCTGTCCAGATCTCCCAAAATGTCACTTGGAGAAGATGTGACAGCTTTGCTCTCCTTACTTATCAACTCCTGTGAGTGTCTGAGGGAGTAGGTCCTATGGCCTCTAGATTGACCTGTGTGTTTGTAACCAGCCCCACAGCTCTGTGGGAATATGTTGATTTGGGGGATTCATTATTTTTAAGGAATGATTTCAAGCATTGAGCCCACAATATTCCCCTAATCACCAGGCTGATGTTAAAAATAGAAAGCTACTGTCTCTCTTCTCTGCATAGGATAAAAATGCAAGCCATTGCATTTCTGTAGCACACCTTAATCCTGTGTTTCATTAAAACCTTTCCACATGGAAACAACTTATTTTTATGATGCAAAGGATGACTTTTTAGGCTGATTATTATAACCTGGTTTTATTGTTCTTAAGGAATTTGAATCTGCATATTCAGGATCAATATAATTATTTTTTTAGGGCAAAAATTTTTTACAATTTTTTTTTTCAGGGAGCAGTGTAAATAACATTTCTGATTTCCACTAAAAAAACATAGCCTTTATCCTTTATCATGTCCTTCATCCTCATTCCCAACCAGCCTTTTTCCAGCAGAGTGGGAAATTCACAGGTTTTGCTTGGGAGGCTGTGAAAAGATTAACTAAATATCAAAGATATACTTAGTTTTGAAATTAATCATATTTCTACAGTATCTGTGCCTCCCAATTCACTACTCTCAGTTTCATTGCTGGATGAGACCCACAAACAAATCAAATATGTTGCTACAATAACAAAGAGGAATTACTGCTAGATAGGCTGGGAGATTTCACTTTATTTAGAGTGTTAGTCCTCACCAAGTCCCTCATAATGGAAGTTGTGATAACTTATGACATTTTCTAGAAATTTAATGGTTTGTAGAAATAGTGAACAGTGGGAAGGTGGGAAGAAAAAAAAATAAGAAAAAAGAGAAAGCAAACTAAGTGTTTAGCATCTTGAAGTACTTCTAATGATCTGTAATCATGTCCAGCATAAATCCCTTTTAAATATGAGTAGCTCTGACAGGATTTAATGCTTGTCACAAGGACAACACTGTGAGTTCTCCTGCAGGCAACAGAAACTTATTTTTAGTTATTAAAATGTTTTAATCACAAGAAAAAGTCTGTTATGGCCAATATGAGCTTTTCCCAAAAAGTGGAGACCCAAACAGAGTATAGCTCAATCCAAAGAGACTTGAAAAGAAAGTATATTAATTGCTTGAAGAGACAGCAACATTTTGAAAAACAGTTGACATCAAATAGGCTTTATTATTTTGTCAAAGAAAAGCTTTCTGTTTTATATAAATATGTCTGTCTAAATATTTCCTTTTTGGGAATTGTAAGACACAGTACTCCAGCTAAGTCCAGAGGAAGCTGTGCAAGTTCTGGTCTACCAAGATAAGAAACTTGAGGAATAGTTGGCCGTGAGAGTTACAGTGAGTACATGTGGTGGTAACTAGTGTGCAGGGGCCAGATATGCTATTTGAAATCTCAGTAGTTAATCTCCTTAGTGTGGATTTTGACTTTGTAAATGCTCTTCAATGCTTTAATAGTTATTTTTCAGAAGGGAGTGTTAACTATGTTTGCTTTTACACATTTCAAAAGCAGACATTATTGTTTCCTTAGAACTCTGAATTCCTTGTTGCTGAAGGTAACATGGTTTTAGGATTCTAACTGTGAGCACTTGGGCTCAACAAGGTTGGTGTTAGGAAGTCAACTAACCTTGCAGCCTCTTGTGTAGAGAACTGAGGCAGGACATGAATTTCCCTGTGTTCATCTGCTCATCACTTGCCATTGTTTCTTCCTCAGATCCACTGAAATTAAACCAGAGAGCTATCAGTTCACATGAGATAGGATTTTCAATTTTGAAGTCATACAGAGGGAAGAGGAATTAATTCAGGACACAGCTAATGAAGAGTCTGAACGGTCTTTGGAAGCATGGTGGGGTTGGCAGTGTGGGGCTGCAGAGGGGCAGCCTCACAGTAGCACTGCATCTTCCCTGTAGTTTGCCGGCTGAGCTGTGGCACTGGGATGGGTGAAGGTTGAGAAGAAAGGTTGTGCTTACATTCCCTGTCAGATGTTTGCTCCTATGGGAACTCTCAGCACTAAAAAAGCCCTTGCACCTTCCTAAAGATATCACAATGTCAGCAGAAATGTGGAAATGATGGTACAAATTACTCATCCCTGCCTCCATGAGAATTAGAAGATTTTTGAGTATTGAAAACCAATCAACTTGTTGGAAAGTATTGACTGAAATCTTACTTTCATGGTTCACAATTTTTTGCTTTGCATTAAATTAATTTTATTTAATTTAAAGTAAATTAATTCTGTCAGTTAAAAATGAAAACTGACACCTTTCAGTTTACTTTACTCTTTATATTCTCCTCCCTCATTTATTGGTCTTCCCTCTGATTGCTCCCTGGAAGAACCCAGTGTTCCTCCACAACTGGGAGGGGGAAAACAGATTAGGGCTAGCCCTGACAAGGGGCAGACTGGACTGGAAAGGGTGAGGACCGGCAGGATGCAGCAGGTTGTGGGCACTGTCTTCCCATGAGCAGTTCCTGATCCCTTTTCCCTCCCACTCCTCCCAGCCCCAGTGTCAGTCTGCCTGCTCCACCACAGCCACCTCAGTAATTTCCCCAGGGCTGCTCTGAAGGACACGCAACAAGGAGAGTTATTTCCACAGGCTTTTGTCCTGTTTTGTTTTGGGACTTTTTTTCTAGTTTAGGTTTGCTTTTTTTTAATTTCCTCAATTTAGAAATGAAGCCAGAGCTGATGGAACAAGCCCAACCCATGGACAAAGTGATTTGAACAGCTGTAGTTGATAGTTGATTGTGCCTTGTGAGTAATTTTTTCCAAAATAAAGTCTGGAATAAGCATTCTTCAGTTCTGCTGTAGCTATTCTGAAACTTCATGTGGAAGACAAGGCTTTTGACCGCCGTCCCATAAACCTGCTCCAGAAAACTAACTCTGCATAGATGAAAACTTGCCAATTTTAGTGTCCCCAAAAGTGCAACACAGCTAAATTCAGCTCAGCACAGATAAACAAGGTGCTGTGACACAAGACATGAGAACAGCCACAGCTGTGAACCTGTGCTGCACAGCACTAGTGTGTGAGTCTTATGGAAAAATTTATGAAGCTTCTTGGCTTATGATCAGTCCCATCTTGGAAGACCTTGTTTCATCTGTGCTAAATTTCCCATGAAGATTTGAGACTTCATATCCACAATTTTATTAATTTCCATTTGAAAGTAATGTATACATTTGCCTCATCTGTTTAACTTTTAGAAAAATACTAACTGGTAGAAATATCAGAGGGTTTCAGCTAGCCAGGGGCATACTATGCAGCTAATACATATTACTCCAAAATGTTACAAGGGCAAGGTGAAGAGAGATGATCTGATTCTTCATCATTCTTACCTTATGCTTAAGAAGCCTTACCTTTCTTTAAAGTAAGAATAAAATAAAGGTATATTGGCTTGTAATTTTCTTTTTCCCTTGTATTTGTTCAGTAACTATGACTATTCCAGGGTCCTCATCTTTAAATGTGTCTTCTAGATATTGTCCCAATACAAATAATTTCTGTTGCCTCATGGCTGGCCAAAAAGTAATTGAAACCAAACGCTGCTTCATGAGCTCCTGTCCATCATCTCTGAGATCTTCTTGTTTTTTCAAGAATAGTTAATTTTTCTTTCAATTCCCTTCTGTGGACCAGTAGCACTTTATTGATAAGCACTCTCATAAAGAGCTGAAACATCGTCTTGCCAAAACACTTGTACATTCACCTCAATTCTTACATTTGTCTCTAATTTCACTTTGCCCCCTAGTGCCCACTTTGGTTTTTTTTCTGCACTGCAAAGTACTGTGTTGACTGTACAGATTTTTATTTGGTGATGAGATATTTAAGGATAGCTATGAATTAAAAAGAAAACTTAATGATACCAAAGTTTCTGAACAACTAGTGGGCCATAAATTAACATATTCCAATTGCAGACAAGTTAGCCAATAAAACTGGAATCTCTCACAAGACAGCAGATGAAAAATCTTTCCCATTAATTCCAAATTTTGGTAAAAGTAGGACCACTTCAATAACAGTTTTCTGCAATGTAAAAGCCACCCGAGGCTATCAGAACAGAAGAGTAAGCAAGCTGAATGTCATTTGATTGTACAGGTTTAAATAACTACAAAAACCAAACAAGCAGCAGGAAAGAGATTTGAAACAGTCCCAAGGTATGTCCATTTCAAGTGCGGTTAGTTACAAAGCCCAAGAAATACATATTTTGCTGTAACATTTCTGGCAGGGTGTCATCAGGTGGAAAATTTTCTTGTAAAATTTACTCTGTTTTTTTGGTCCTTTTTGTTGTTCCAGATCATGGTGAAGTTGCTAGCTGGTTTTATTTCTGGTATTTCAGCTTCATCCATGAGATCCATGTCTGCCATCTCTTCTTTACCTTGCATCCATGGGTGGTAGAGAGGACAGTGTGGACACCCTGCAAAAGAGACCTGTGTCATAGATATGATACCTGAGACCCCATGCACCATGGCTGCTGTTTCATACCAGTCCATTTTTTGCTTAGATGCACCTTTTTATGATCTCCACTTTTAATGATACTTCTCTGAATGGCTGGAGATCAGAAAACCCTTTAAAGTTGTTCCTTACCTGATGCTTAAACCAACCTCTGCCATTTCAGCCCTCCAGGATTAACACCACCATCTTTTGGGATCCACAGGCATGGTCTCCCCTTTGCTTCTTTATACCACACCCAGAAGCCTGTGCCAAATGTACATCAGGATGGCCACAGATAGATTTTTTTTTTTTTTAAGTTGCTGGGGTTTTACCAAAGTTTTAACTCTATTCTTTCAGTAAAAGAGCCTTGGTATAGCTCTGTTCCCCTCACAGCAAGTGATTAGAGAAAGCGCACCATTAAACTACTTAATCTTTGATGCAGTCTGAATCTGTGCAAATCTAGCAATGAGACATGGGATGTGTAGCTCATTCACACACATGTGATTCTCTACTTGTAGGTGAAATAGAGATGGAAAGTAGCTGCATGTTTTCTCATCAGAAAACACCTTAAGATGTCACTGTCTGTCATAGGTTGCAATATCTTCCTAGGGAGTAATCCTCACTGAAAATTCATATAGGTTAATTTATAGCTAGAGTAGACACCTTGTTTACCAAGGAAACAGATTACATTACATTGAATAATGCATTACGTTTTCAAAGTTAAATTTCAGATGCATAATTATTTAAATACAATAAAAATTAACTAGAGCACTGCCACAAGATAGATCATAGAACAAAAAATAAATGCTATTTATGACACTTGTTTATAAATATTATAAATTATGTGAGGTTAAAATATTTGTACCTTATTTTTTAAGCTTCCTTGTGACCTTATCAATCAGTTGGAGACATCTCCTCATTTCAGCACGGCTGATCTCCCAAGAGCACAGGTCATGTTGTTTGTCTTTAAGAAAAGAGTCTATTTTTTTGAAGTACTTTTTCAGTTTCAGCCTGCTGGCTTCTTTACTCCGACGGTAGTGGGTGTGCTTTCTGATTATACATGCCTCCAATTGCTCAATTTGCAGATAAAGTCCATTTTGGAACTCATCCAAAGCTATCCCATCCCAGGCAGCTAGAGTCAGATTTTTGCTAAAGATATAGAAGATATGTTGGAAGATCTCTTCAATGGCAACTCCAACAGTCTCTTTCTGCCTGGGCTGCAGAACCTGCGCAGGAAATTTGAAGGACATTTTCTCTCTTAGACATTGTTGAGGAAACCTTTTTCCCATTTTATCCAAGAGTCGCAGGCTGTTCTCAATCACTTTTCTTTGCTGCAAAGGGAGGTGGTTGCACTGAAGACTGGAAATTATGGTGGTGCATGACAGTATGAGGCCAATTTGTATCAAGCCAAAAGTATTCATGATAAAGATAAGCTCTAATGTTCCTCCTTTCCTGTGTAAAAATTCTGAGTGCTACTCTGGGTGCTTTGAAGTCATTTGTAGACTCCCATTTCTTCAAAATCTTGACATTTGATTATTCTGTAGGAGAAGTTTTCTTTCATCATTTGTTGGTTTTTAAGGATTTTCCCCCCTGTGTATGCTTTTGACAACACTTTCATTTTCTGCTTTATGACTTCATAGTCTTTTTTTTGTTTTGTTTTGCTACTTTCTTTTTATTTCAGCTGGATATTAGAGTACAATATATATATGTCAGATTATTTATCCTCTCTACTACTAAAATTCTATAGGATGTATAAGGAGGATTTAAAACAAAGACTTACGTAAATACTTGTTTTTTAGTATTCTAGCAGTGGAAGAACACGCTGAAATAAAGTAACATTCTTAATGATGAGTCAGGGACATGCTGAATACTACTGCCAATCCTGCTTCCTATAGCATGATTTATGCTTCCAAGCTTCAATTAAGCTTTGTTTACCTACTCATCTTTATTTCTTACAACTATTTATACTCAAAGGATGGATACATATCATTAGAATATGTGTGTGTGTTTACAAAAATGTGTATTTTAAATGTGGGGTTTGATACATAAACACTGCTAATTAAATGAAGCCTCAATCTCACTTAGAGACCATAAATGCCATGCAAATACAAACACTAACATGGGAAGAAGTTAGATGAAATACTCCTTTTCCCCTGTATGAGTAACTGAGCAATAGATAACATCAATGCCAATTGAATACAGGCCTGAATTTTGACAATAAATGTGGAGAATAAATAGGGATGACAAAAAGTACAGTTTAGCCATTTGCTTTCCCTTGCCATATAATAGAGGTGGTGAGGGCTATCACAGTACTTTGAGATATCTGGTCCTTGTTTTTCATTGTATTTTGATGAAAGACAGTCTTAAGCTGCTGTTTTGCTGTAGGGCCTGCCTCCTGTGAATGTATATGATATTGCAAAGGCAATAGTCTGTAAGTGATACTGTCAGGATGAAGAGCTCAGATAAACTGTTTTTTTAGTCTGAGACCTGGCTGTATATTTGTTGGATAAAGAGTATAGAAGACTGGCAGAAAATAAATCCCCTTGATTTCCAGCTGGTCGCCAGAGGCTAGGTGCAGCTGGGTTTAATTTTTGGTTAGAACCAACTTGTCACTCTAAGTCCAGTCACATTCAATGAAATCCCAGTGCCACCAGTGGTGAGGGTTACACTGTAAGTCTGGTCTCGTTCACAATCACAGAGTCACAAAAGTAGTGCAGTTTGATGATTCAACACAGTCTGGTCGACTTTAATATGGACTTTCAAGAACCCAGATTCACGAATAGTTCAGTTTATTGGGGCATCAGGTTATAGCTTCTTGTTAGATTTCCAGAGATAGATATGACAGAAGTGTACAGTGCTGTGCACAAGTGTTCCCAGGTGTACTCTGACACAGCTGGAGGTCAAATCTTGCCAAAGAGGTGTGCATGCTTTGGGGAGGAGAGAGGAGCAAGCTCATTGACTTGTCTGCAAGGTGCTCGTGCTCTCATCCTCTGCCATGAAGGATTTCAGATACCAGTTTATACATATGGGAGAACTGAACGTGAGACTGCAGCCAAATCCTTGTTACTGCCAGCATGAATGTGGAGAGGGGGCAGCCACGTTATATCATAATGAAGGATACAGAGAGAGATTACAAAATCTGTGGGTCTTGTGCAAGGGTGGAACAGAACACAATGGGGACATCTTGGTGTCACTCCCTGCTCCTCCTGAGCAATTGCAGCAGTAAGAGTCAGCTACAATGCTCCTGAGGACCTGTCACCCATTGGCAAGCCATCATGCCCACAGTACTCCCTTCACAACATACCTCATGGCTCTAGGCCTCATTCCTACAGTGTTCCTGTTCTGTTGTTGCACCCACTGCTATGTGGCTGGCTTTATTCCCAGTCTGGTATCACTCCAAGCAGACTGATGATGCTGTTTTAGAGCTTCATTTATGTTCATCATGTAGGTATTTGGGAGGCTTTTAAATGTTGCTTAAGCAAACTTGGACTGGGTATACTGCCAGGGTAAGAAAAAATTTATCCCCTATCACCTATGACAACAAAGAGTAACAACAATTAGAGGGAGATACAAAAAGTGTAACATGAGATGAAATCTTTTCACTTAATGGGAATGTTTATTTGGAAAACTGGCCTGAAGTGCATCAGAAATCAGTAAAAAACATGTCTACATCAAGAAAAGTATTACATAATGCTACAACAACTTCCATAAATTATTCACAAATATTTTTCCAAAATTGTAATCATTATATGAGTTTAATCCTTCTAGTAAATTAAATAGATAAACTCTATCTTATTCATTGTACCTTCCTCAAATAACTTTGTCCATGTTCCCTTCTTAGTGAAGAACTGAGGATACCATCCTGAGTGTCACAGAGGGAAAAACAGAAGATAGTCTCTTCTGTGTTTCTTAAAAATATAGAGTAGGTCCAGGTCTTATTTTCTTGTCTGTCTTGACATGTTGTCTACCCTTTCTCACAGAACAGTTACACCTGACTTAGTCCACCAGGAGTTGGTTTCTGTTTGGTTTTGTTTGTGTGTGTTTGTCTAACAACAATAAATTGTTCCTCCACAGTGAGCCAGTTTCTTGATTATTGCACTAAGCAAAGCATAGTAGTGACATTGCATGATTCAGGACACAATCTACTCTAATCATCTACCTTTATTGCTTGGTTCAAGAACAAACAATTCATTAAAAGTAATGACTGGAAGGATACGAAGCCCCAGCACAAATTGCCGTTTATTTCTCTGCCTGTAGGTGAAGCACAGACCAACCACTCTAAACTGGAATGAAATGAAGAAAAGAGTTGACGAAGCACAGCTGTATTTCCAAGTAGACCTAACAGATCATTATTCTGGAAAGGTTATCTAGTCTTCAACTCACAAAAAAAATTTGCTCCTGAAAGGTCATCTAACTGTGTATGTATCCATCACAGGAAGACTAAACAAATGCACAGTTTTGTCTTTCTAACATCTTTTAAATGCTGTAAATTACTTCTCTAATGGAAACTTTTCATTGTATTTTATAATGCAATGGAGGGATTAAATGACTATTTGCTATCCATGGGTTCTTTTATCTAAGGCACCAAGGCAAATGGAAAGTCAAAATTCAACCTGTGCATAGGATGGCAAATGAAGTACTGAGACAGAATACTCCTGCAAAATAGTCATCTTTTGACCTCTTATAACCACCCTTTGTTAAACCATTCAATCTACTCTAGATACCGGTTTCTTTTCTTGATTCAGTCAACACTGATTTTAAAAAGTCAGAGTGTAACAAAGGAGTTCAAGTAGATTTGGCTTGTCACTGCACAAGACAGCTTCCTCGCCATCTAGCTTGACACTGCCCATGTTGAAAGAAAATATTTTTCTCCATTATGCTTTCCATACAGCTATGTGTGCCAGTCTTCTCTCTTAGAGGTGATAGAGTGGCTTGGGTTGGAAAGGACCTTGTAAATCCAGTGAGGAGTGGCTGAGGGAGTGTTTAGCCTGGAGAAAAGGAGGCTCAGGGATGACCTTATCGCTCTCTAAAGCTGCCTGAAAGGGGTTGTAGCAAGGTGGGGGTCAGCCTCTTCTAGGGACAGGACAAGAGAACACAGCCTCAGGTTCAGGCTAGACATCATGAGGAATTTCTTAATGGAAAGGGTTGTTAAGCATTGGAATGGACTGCTTGAGGAGGTGGTAAAATCATCCATCATCCTTGGAGGTGTTCAAGAAATAACTGGATGGAGACCTTAGTGCTATGGTTTAGTTAGCAAAGTGGTGATTGGTCAAGGTTGGACTCAATGATCTCAGAGGACTTTTCCAGCGCAAATGATTCTGAGATCCTGTGATCATCTATTTCCAACATCCCTTGCCATGGGCAGGAACACCTTCCACTTGCCCAGGTTGCTCAGAGCTCCATCCAACCAAGCCTTGAACACTTCCAGGGATGAGCTTCTCTGGGCAGCCTATTCTAGTGCCTTACAATCTTACAGAAAAATAATTTCTTCCTAATATCTAATCTAAAATTAACCTCCTTCAACCTAAAGCCATTGCCCCTTGTCCTACCACTACATATCCCTGTCAGAAGTCCCTCTCCAGCTTCCTTGTAGACTCCCTTTAGGTACAGGAGAGTGCTGTAAGGTCACCCCAAAGTCTTCTCCAGGCTGGACAACCACAGCTGCCTCAGCCTTTCTTCATACGAGAGGTGCTCCCTCCCTCTGATCATCTTGGTGACCTCCTTTGGAGTCTCTCCAACAGGTCCATGTCCCCCCTGTGCAGGGCCCCCAGAGCTGGCTGCAGCACTGCAGGTGGGGTCTCACCAGAGCAGAGCAGAGGGGCAGAATCCCCTCTCTGGCCCTGCTGCCCACACTGCTTTGGATGCAGCCCAGGACATGTTTGGCTCTCTGGGTTGGGAGTGTACACCATTACCTCATATTCAACTTTTCAGCCATGAGAACCCACAAGTTCTCCTCCTCAGGGATACTCTCAGTGAGTTCACTTCCCACTCAGTAGTTGTGTCTCAGATTGCTCTGGTCCATGTGCAGCACCTTGTGCTTGGACTTGTGGAACTACATGGGGTTCTTGTGGGCCTGCTTCTCAGGTTTGTCTGGGTTCATCTGGATGCCATCCCATCCTTTTGCTTTTGTGTCACATGCACCACTCAGTTTCATGTCATCTGCAAACCTGCTGACCAGCATTCGATCTCACTGCCTATGTCATTTGTAAAGATCCTGTCTTCCTGCTCAGGGGACCGAGTATACAGATGACAACTGTTCAAGACTGAGGCAAAAAAAGCATTCAGTACCTCAGCCTTTTCCTTATCATTTGTCACAGTGTTTCCCCATGAATCCAATAAAGTTCGGCCTCTTCATCCCGGTTGAGGTGGATGATCCCTGAGCGAGTGGGGGCGGGAAGCCGGCGAGGGAGCTGCGGCCGTGCCGCACCACGTCCCGCCCGCCCGGCCCCGCCGGCAGCCCGCGGGTGCCGCCTGCGCCTCCCTCCGTCCGCTGCCGGCGCCTCGGGGGCAGCCCCTGCGCCGCACAGCCCCGACGGCCGCGGCACGGACCAATCCCAAACAGCTTCTCTAGCAGAGCGACGCCCTAGCTCCGTTACACCGCATTTAAATCGATATATTCCATGTGTTCTGTAAATTTGTACCACATGTTTGTATTATACTGGTATCTTCTTTATCAATGATCTGGAAAGGCATCAAGTGCTCCTCAGTCAGTTTGTGGGTGACACCAAGGTGGGCAGGAGTGTTATCTGCTCAGGGGTAGAAAGGCTCTGCAGAGGGCTCTGGACAGGCTGGATCGATGGGCCAAGGCCACTGGTATGAGGTTTAACATGACCAAGTGCCAGGTCCTGCCCGTGTGAACCCTCCTCATGCTGGGTCACAACAACTCCAAGCAGCACCACAGTCTGAGGCCAGAGTGGCTGGAAAATTGCCCAGCAGCAAAGGGCCTGGGAGTGCTGGTCAAAAGTGGCCAAACACGAGCTAGGGTGTGCCCAGGGAGCCAAGGTGGCCAATGGCATCCTCGTCAGTAGAACCAGATAAGGGATTGTTCCCCTGAACACAGCACTGGTGAGGTCACACCTCCAGTGCTGTATTCAGTTCAGGGTCCCTCACTGCAGAAAAGACATTGAGGTGCTGGAACACGTCCAGAGAAGGCCAATGGAACTGGAGAAGGGTCTGGAGCACAAGACCTGAGAGGAGGAGCTGAGGGAGCTGGGACTGTTGAGCCTGGAAAAAAGAAGGCTCAGGGATAACCTTATTGCACTCTACAAGGAAGTTGTAGTGAGATGGGGGTCAGTCTTCTCCCAAGTAACAGGTGACAGGATGAGAGGAAATGGGCTCAAATTGGACCAGGGGAGGTTTAGATTGGGTATCAGGAAAAATCTTTTCATAGAAATGGCTGTCACGCATTAGAACTGCCGAGGGAAGTGGTTGAGTCACCATCTCTGTAAGAATTTGAAAGATCTGTGTAGATGTGGTAGGGACAAGGTCAAGAATTTTTATTGTATAATGATAAAGAGCAGAAATGGTGAGGCAAAACTTAATACTCTACAAGGTAAGTCCCATGCAGGACTTCCATATTTCTGCACCAGTTTTAAATCACAGCAGATTTTAAAATGTTGTTCAGAACACTGTGAAGCACATCAACAGTGATGTTTTCCAGTTACTTGAACAGCAGGGAAGGAGACCCTGAACTGAAACAGTGTACTCATGGAGGTCAGCAATTCTAGACTAAAACAGTTCAAAAGAAAAATGAGATAAACAAGGTCTGTCTAGAATATATACTTTATTATTTGCAGTCTGTGTAAATTTTAATATGTGACTGAATTTCTACACCATTTTCTCTGTTTAAGCACATCCTGGTCTTTTCCAGTCACCAGTCAATTGCACCTTTAATATGTACAGTCAGTATTTATGAATATTGCATATGCATCTATGAACTCAGAAAAATAACATGCAAGGAAAACTGTTACCATGAAACTGATAAAAAATAAAGATAGGTAAAACAGTCAATCCCCTTTTTAGTGTGTTATGGCTTTGCACCAAGTATCAGATGTCAAAACAGCTTCAGATGCTTCTTGTTAAAGGCACTTACTGTTCTTCAAATACACTTTCACATTTAGTTCTATTGCATTACGAAGTGTATCTCTGGGATCATACTTTCATAACACAGAAGAACAGTCCAAAAAGGCAGCATTAATAAAAAGGAAAAAGGGGGGCCTTATATTAAAATATGAAAATACCAGGGATTAACACAAACTTTAAGGATTTGGTCCTTATAAAACAGGCAACGGCATTCAGGCAATAGTGATTTCTTTTCATAGACACCGACAGAATAATATCCCCAAAAAATGAACTCTTCCAGTTCCAGTGTATAGATATGTCTCAGTTGAGTAGCGTACCCTTTAACACCACCCCCAGTAAAAATACATCTTTTCAGGACTAACTACTGCTCCACTTTGGCTGCGAAGGAAGAAACCTCAACAGAGTGTTAGATGTGGACATACTAGCAAGCTACAATTCTGTGTCTCTGTATCTGGAGGGCTGTCCATAATAGCCCTTCTTAGAGTGGTCTACCAGCTGCCGGCGGTATTCCTCCTCCTCCTCTTCCACATCACTGCCATAACTGACACGGTTCTCCAGGTAAGGTCTAATAGGAGGTTTCTGGGGTTCTGGAGGCCTGGAGCTAACACAGAACAGGAAAAGAGAGAGATCATGTCCACTCCCATTATGAAAAACTGAAAAATAGTTGTACATAATACCTGCTTTATGGCCATATACAGCTTAGAAAGGCAGAGGAAGCAAATTAAACCCCTTCTAGTCAATAAAAAACTGCATGACTATGGTAAACCTATCTGGAGAGGTATCTTATTTCCACCAAGATGGAGGATGATGCTCAGATTTGATCTACTCAATTTACCTGGAAAAATGCCAAATTTAAAATTTTAAACACCCCTGCACACACACAGACATCAATAGCTTTACAGCAGTCTATTCCCTGAGCTTTTAGCCTTGCTACTGCCCCAGCTGACATGTCCCTTAACTAGTTTTGCACAATACTTTTTCTATGCCTCCTCCTTCTTTTGCATCCTCAGTCTTCTATCTCAAAGTCTAAAGACTTCTTATGTGGCATTTCTTAAATTGGTAGCCTTTTCACTCAAATTGGGAGCCTTTTCACTCAAGGCTCTCACTAAGGCTCTTAGCCTTAAAAGTGGGCAGAAATAACCCACACATTTGCTTTTTATACATTGTGGTGCTACATAGAAAAATACAATCTGTCAAGGAAGGGTATTTCCTCAGTTTCAAAACCCATGATTTTTGCAACACAGATTCTGGAAAAACAAGATGGTATTCTCCTTACATCTTTCCCCCAGGGCTTAAATACTCCCTTCTACACCAATCATTAATATTCCTGTAAAAAGCCAACAACACTGATTTCTGCATGTAAGCAAACATTCTGCAAATATGGCAAAACACTAATTTTCATTACTTTCATAAAACTTCCAATGCTATATAAAAAAAGCATGCTTTTCTGAACTTGCCAAGAAATCCAGAAAATAACAGTTTTCCATTTTTTGCATTTTAGTTTATTTAGTGGGACATCAAAGCATTTGACTCATTAGGAAAAAAAGTCCCATTCCCATTTGCTATTACTAAGATGCAAGGAAAACTGAAGAGTCCTGAAGAGGAGAAAACAAAATCCATCATGCAGTGTGTTAGCTCTTGCATAGGTGACTGCTCAATCACAGAAATGTGCAGTGAGGAGGGTAAGATGATGCAGTGGTCAACCCATACAGAATCCATTGAATTTTAATGAAAGACTGCTACTTTCATGAGATTTGATGGGTCATCTGAGACAACTTTCATCCTTAGTTTACATAGCCACACTATGTATCTGTAAGGAATAAGCATTGATGTAACTGTTATTAGCACAGCAGTTATTTCTTAGGATAGACTAACACTCGTAAAGTATCTAGCAGAGGTAGAATGGACATCAGAGAACATGAATGCAGGCCAGCTTCTGTGTAATATTGATTGGGGCAAAAAACTGGCTCTGCAAATATTTCAGTGAAAGAATCATTACTCAAATACTATAAATGAACTAAAAGGAAAAAAAAAATCCTGAAAAGAGTTCCCTGAAGTGTTCACTAAAATTTTGCCCCACCGTTACAATAATCTTTGAAGCACCACAACAAAATGGTATACCAAGGCAGGATGACTTGTATGAACAAAAACTGGCGAGGTCAGTTTTCCTCCTGTTAGTGATGTCAAGAATCAAGACAGAATGCTTGGAACTGGATACACCTTACCTCATTGGCTGGGGCCAGTTTTGTTCTGACTTTTGTGTTTTGACAGGGACAGCATAAATATCCGGATGCTTCTGGGCTATTTCAAGCTTTAAAAGAAAGTAGAAGAAAATAACTGTTCTTTTTAACTCTGTCCATTAGGGATACTTTATAAGGATCTCAGACCTAGCAGGTCACAGCTACAACTGAAATTAATTAAATTAAAGCACAAATTGGTAACATCCTATTGATATTCCTACAATTACAGAAACCTTTGCTAGTAATTCAAACCACACATGAGAATAATGGATTGCCAAAAGCAACAGGATTATTGGAAGGTTTTTATAGTTACAATAGTAAACCTTAAAAAATAACCTCTTTATATACAAATCTGCACAACGGTATGTCTCTGTGTGTTGCTTCCCAAACTTCTCCCTCCAAAAGCAACACAATGAAAAGGGCATGATTTTCATTTCAGGACTCTGGCTGTTCCATAGGTCACAAAGCACAGGAGGGAGGAAACGCATGTGTCCATACCCTGGCATTTTGGGCCTCTTGTAGCTCTTGCATTCTTTGCATTCTTGCCTTGTGATCCATCTCTTCAAATATTTTTACTTTCCTCAGTACTGATTTTGGAGTATTTTCTTGTTTGCTTCCTTCCTCTTCCAACCTTGCCTCCTCCTCCTCCTCTGCAGGCAGGACTGCTGGCTGAGAGTTTCTCAGAATGGGACGCCCAAAGGCAGGTTTCACAGAAACAGGTGGTGGTGCTGCTTTTACTGATACAGTTGAAGTCTCACTGCTGACAGCAACATTACTTGATTTGGAGTCATGGTTCTTGGGGAAGTCATATGGATCCTCTTTGTTTTGTAACTTTCCCTACAAGTATAAAACCCACAAAGTTTACATCAGCAACTTTATAATTTTAGTTTTGAAAGAGGGCTTTAACATGAAAGAATCACTTTGCCTATGTATTTAACAGTGTCAATCTTCACATGATGTAACACTTGAAAGATATTTGAACTGCTGCATCATGTGGGCATATGCTCATGGACTACACATCAGCCTAGAGAAGACCAGGACATTTAGACTTGTTAAGAATTACTACACCTACATGTGTTAGAGCACAGCACAGACAGAACTGATGCCCCAAATAATTTTTCATTATTTAATGTGGAATATCATTTAAATAATTTAAAATTTAGAAGTGCACAGAACCCAATTCTGTTTTATATTCCACTTTTGTTTTCCCTGCACATGTTCTACTCTGCCCTATCTTCAGCACTCTTGGACTGTATTTTGAGTATTTAGAGTATATGAGGGCACCACTCCTGACAAAGAAAGGACTTTGGGGTCAGGTGAATTCAAAAATTTCTAAAATAGAACTTAGTGTCCAAACACTATAACATTTCCCTCCTGCATCAGGTTGTCAGGTGGTAGATTCTGATTTTGTGCTTCACAGTAATAGCCATCATATTTGTTTTTCATGGTGACTAGTCTACTTTTGATCTTGCTGAGCTAAAAAAGTGCCTCTCAGTTTGTTAGTAGACACAAAAAGGACACTTTCTTATTCCATATGGAAATTATATATACATGGAGATCATGTATATTTCAGAAGAACTGTTACCCAGTAAATCTTCTCTCTGCTTGATCCTGCAACACTTTCAGTCATTTCTTCTATCCACAATTAAAATGTTTTCTAGTTTCTGATCATGTCTATAGCTCTTTCCAATATGCCACCCTGGAGAGTTCTTCAGAAAGAGGACACTTGTATTCAGATTTTTTTCTGCATATTTACCTTAGGTGGTTCAGGCTTGAACGCTGGAGGTGGACTTGGTTCTCTAAGGATCTCCCTGCTACCAGCTTTTCTCAACTGAGCCCTTGGTTCTGCAGTAAATTTTTTTAAACTCTATGAAAGAAAATAAGAGAAAATCATTGCAGTAGCCTGTAATTCAATTATGTTTCCTCTCTCTCAAGCTTATGATTTTGGGAACAGTAACCAGGAGTCAAAAGACTGCCAGCAACTTGACTACAATCATTGCAAATGTAATTGAAAAGTTCAAGGTGATGAGATGTCATCAGGAAATCTATAAAGTTAGGCAGAAAAGCAGAGCTATTATTATTTTTGCTCTTCACAGTGTAGCTCTAAAACACTATCAGAAACAAGATAAATCTGCAGTTAAAAAAAGCCCTCTGATTTTTAAGCCACACATAAAGGGTTTTTGGAAAGCCCAAACTTCAGTCTCACTGAAAAATCCAATCATCTCACCTCCTCATGATACACAGGTTCAGAGGATCGGCTAACAGAGGAAATCCTTGGTTCCTCTGAAGGCTCATCAAGCTCATTGTCAGTGTATGCACCACCTTCTCCATCTGTATCCTCGAGGTCACTGATCAGCCGACTGTCACAGCTCAAATAGTCAGCACCCATGGCAGTAAGGTAGGACATACGATCATCTGCATCATCTTCCATGCCATCCATCTAGAGAAAAGTCAGTAAGAATTAAGGAACAAAGACTAAATGAATTAGAATTAAAGTCAAGATTCAACATCAGGCCAAACAAACCCTTAGGAATGACTGTGGAACTGAAAGAAACTAATGCAGAATCACAATGAAAAGTGCTGTAAAAGTTGATTCCTCATCATCATTCTCCCCTAGCCACAGCATTGGTGATGAAAGCTCCAAAGGGTAACAGAAAGAATAGTAACATTTTTCTGTTACAGACATATATCAACTGACTTTGTCGAGCCTATCAACCACTGGCAAATGAAATTTTGAACAATCTTTACTAGCAAAACATACTTTGAGACATCTGGACAGCTTCACAGAAAATGGACTGGCTGCTTACCTTTCCTTCTGATACCCATACTGCTTCTCCTTGCTGTTGCTGGATTGTATCCTTCAGGCTACCATACCAGCTATCATTGGCTGAATTCAAATTAATGGTTGCTGTAAAAAATTGAAGGAAAAGGTGTATATATATATATATGCATGGTAAATGCAACGCAATCCTTTATCCATTCTTTGCTGTGTAACACTTTTTGGTTTAGGTATGTGAGAGTGTTAAACAGCCACTTCATTTAGATCACTGACAGATGTATGGTAATGTTATTTTTGGTCCATTTCCAAGCTTACTAAATCTCTTCTCTTTTAATGGCAGTACACCAGCTCACACTTTCTTCTGTATTAGAATTTGCCAGAACAAGGAACTCTGAGGCATTACTCATGACCATACCTTCACACTCTTTTAGTTCCAGCCTGCATGAGTTAATATGCAGAGTAACAAGTAGATGTCTCAAGACTCACACAGTGACACACACAACTCTCTTAGTAAGCAGGTTAAACAAACATTCTTCCTTACCTGTAAAGAGATGGGAACAAGTCTTCTTCAGTTTGTTTGCTTGCTCATAAAGTTTTCTCGAGCTCTTGTTTGATGTAGAGCATAGCCTTTGTCTCATGGTCTTCACACCCTGCTTACTGTCTGGGTTAAAGAACACCACTATTGGAAACCACTGGGTGTAATTTAGCAGGTCCACTGCTTTAGGAGTGACATCCAACAGAGCATGTTTATCCTATTAACAAGAAAGGCCAGTCAATGTGGTGCATGTGGGAACAAGTGCAGGTGATGGGAACATGGGATACTAGGAAAAGCAGGATATTTGTGTTCAAAGAAGACCGTAAGTTGTGGGATGTTTTCCCAGTTATATCGCATTTAGAATGTTAAGAGCAAGTACAGCACTGCATGACAGTAAAGCCTCCAGGGCAAATTTAGAAAGCATATAGTAAAACATATCTATCCAAATTCAGAGTGGACTTTAGAAGAAAATACCAGGTTCAAAGCTATAAAAATTACCAAAATTGCTGTTGAAAAACTTCAAAACAGCTTTATCATTAAGCTTATTACAGAAATAGATGCAGTGAAAATTTGAGTACTCTGGAAGTTTTAGAAGCAAACAAATACACTTTGAGCATAAGCAATTTTCAGAGAAATGCCCTACCTGCTCAATGATTTGCCTCACAGTGTTCAAGCGCACTACCCCAGTTGACTTCTCCGAACCTGCATCTCTGGGTTCTGTCTCTGCAAAGACAACATTTCAGCTTATCTATGGTGGCTAGGATGCTGTGATTATTAAGTTATCCATTTTCTCAGTTAAGAATGAAAAAGACACTAAGAGGACAACTCACTTGCTGTTTGGTACAGGTGAGGCAAATCATTTGACAACTTCTCCATAGCAACATCTGCAATAGGGCCAAATATCACCACAGGTCTCTTAAAACCAGCTGAAAGAAAAATATTTGGAGGAAAGAGAAATCTGATAAGACTGGTTTTATATATGTAAAAGACAAGACTCTCAGTTACTATGCAAAGTTAAGATTAAGTTGAAGGTATTAAAAATATATTTTAAAAAATTTATTTCTCAGAGGTTTGTGCAACAGCATAAAGAAAACTACTTTTACCAGCTGAGAAAGTAAGAGACTGTTTTAACAGCTGTCTTACTCCTTCTAATGGAACTGTATTTAGAAGATTCGTCATGCAAAAACATACAGCAGATCTTCATTTATCTTTCCATCCATCAAAACTGCATGAACCTTGACACAGGGGGTTTTGTGTGAATAAAGACACAAACGATAAACCAACTGCAATGCAGCTGGAAGAAGCAAAGAAATGAAAAACTATGTTATTGCTCATGTCGAAGCAAGTGCAGAGTCCTCAGAGTTAATGGGGGAATGCCATTACCCCAAGTCTTCATCTTGGTATCTGGGTTCTCCTTTAAAATACTCCTTCCTGTTTGTTTTGTTCCAGAGTACTGTCATGTGCTATTACCCAGAAAATCAGCTTGATCTGCTCAACATCACTAGTAATATAATAGTTTACAGTCACGGAGACAGCCCACATGGACCATGATTACATTTGGACAATCCATGGAAAATACTGGGGTTCTGTTTGCTCTGAAGCTACTGTTGAAGTGCTATTTATGAAGACTGAGGTTGATCTCAGCCATATGGATTGTACTTTCAGAGCTAGCCAAGAAGAATCTGAGGAAACAAAGAAAGCCCTGCTGTTTCTTCCCTTTTTCATTTTAAACCTTAAAACTGACTGGTGTAATTTGGAGGCAGGAGAGAACAACAGCAGTTTAAATGGGTAAAAAAGCTTTCTTATAATTAGTAGAATCCAAAAATTTCCATTCTGAGAAGAATGACATCCACTCCTGTTATTGTAATTTAACATTGTTAGAAGTTGTTAGAAATCACTCTCTCAGCTGACCAAACATTTGGGTGCTAAAGCAGCCAGCTATAAATGGGCAGCTGGCTCAAAGCAGGCTCACTTACCTTCACGCAGCTGAACACGCTCGTAAGCTGGGAATTTTGTGCTCACAGATACAATAGCTGTCAGATCTTCACGACTCTTCCTCAGATTCTTCTTCGCTCCAGATCGCTGGCCACGTGTTCTCCAGAAATCTGCCCTGTCACTTGAGCCATCCTTTTGGGCATTTTGAACACTGGCCAGCTGTTCAGCTCTGACAGAGAGAGTTCAGAACCAATCAAAGAAGGGAAGGGTGCTTTCACTGAAGAAAAATAGATTTTGAATTTGCAACAGGTAATATGCCAAGTAGATAGGAAGAAGTGGAAATAAAACCAGACAAGTTCAGGTACCTTTGCTTCGGAGCAAACACATTGTCAGAACAATGCTCTGACTTGCCATAGCTCCAAGTTGCTGGGCAGGAAGGAGTCCTGAGCTCTTAAAATTGTCACTTAACACAAGCATAAATGAAAGAATGCGAATGCAAAGAGGTGGTGAGAGATGGCAACTCAGAACTGAAGGCCTAAGAAATTACTGTTACTATTCCCCTCTCCATTAGGCCTCAAAACTTAAGTCACTACAGCATAGAAACAAAGGCTGCTTTGATCAGATCAATTAACAGAGAGGAGAAAATGTACTCAGCAGGAAACAGTCACTTGAGAATCCTATTTCATAACTTGTGTGTACCATATAATTGTGAGCTTTTTCTTCCATCATAAAAATCACAACCACACTCAAGAACTTAAAAGCTACAGTCTAAGAATTCAGCTACAGTCTGGTTGGTTTTTTTAGGGGGCTTTTGTCTGATTAATTGTAATACTTTTACTCATTGTACACACTTGAACACTTATTATTATCTCCCATGAATTTTTACTAGGAAAGCATATTTAAGCAAAAGTGTTCACTCAATATTTCACACAAAAATACAGACTACAGCTACCAAAAAACAATAGCCTCAGCATAAATACTTAAAACACTATCCATAAGGATACACATAAGAAATTAAAGTACTGAAGTTCTTCTAAAAGATTAATCATCAGAATATTCTTGCACACAGTCATGAGCTTTCTAAGGCCTTCTGAAGGGGTTTTGTTTGTTTAGTTTTTTTGTTTGGTTGGGATTTTTTGTTTGTTTTGATTTGATTTGGTAGGTGTGAACAGACAAAGAAGAAGGTGGGGGAAAAAAACCAAAAAGCAAACTAAAATAGGACCCACCACCCATTTTCTGGAAGAGGAACTGAAGCAGCTAGTGCTCAAAGCTTGGTTGACTGCTGAGACAGAAGCGCTAGGTCTTTGCTGCAAATACACGATCTAGTATGTAGGTAACACCACCCTCTCTCATTGTCTCCCTGCATAATGCCATGGTTCTACAATATGCAGTTTTTACAGGCACAATTCTTGTAAAGTAAAGAAAAAACAATTCATTCATTCTTGTAGAGGGAAACAAAAAGGAAGACAAGTATGACATAGGAAGGAAAAATAACTTGGCAGGGGGGGAAAAAATCTTACTTCTAACAATGGGTAGGAAGACATAGTGCCACCTTACCTGCTCTTATTTGGAATGAGACCCTTTTCCAGTTCATTTCCAATTCTCACAGCCAGCCAGTTTCCCAGTTTGCCATCATACAGTGTATCAACTACTCTAAAGATCTCCCCTCTGGTGAATGCTAAGCTCTGTGGCGACTCTTTTTCACACTCAAAGTGACTCCTGATGAAGAATGAATCTCCTCTGCCACAGGCCATGATGTCTCTGTAGACTAAAATAAGACCTCCCTTTTAGTTTATATCTTTTTACACTTGAAAGAAAGATTAAGCTGTGGTTCTAGCAAATACAGCTTTGAAATTCTAAATGTCTGCTCAGACATATGTAAAAAATCAGACTTTCATTCACATTCACATTCAATGCCCTACACACACTTATCAAGAGTGTACCATACTTGTATGTGTACAGCCCTTATAGCCCTGGGGCAAGGAGGTACTTGCACGTTCCAAATGCAAAAGGTAGCTATGGTACTACAGTCTTGCAGTCTTATTTCCTTTACCCAACAGGAAAGCAAGAAGGTTTGCTTGTTTCTTAACTGCTCATGAATAAAACTGTCCATTTGCTGCTGACCAAATCCTTTCTGACTACCAAGGCTCAGCAGAAAAGGAATACTAACAGCAGATCTTCTCCCAGCTGCTACAGACAGAAAAGCAGAACAAACAGCACTTTACCACATTTCAGGATTAAGAGTTTCTATTTGCTAATAATGAAAGACATGGAGATATACTCTGAAAAGCACATCACAGCCTTGTACGTATGGAATACAGGTATCTTCTCAGCTAGTGAAAAGAAGAGTAACTAAAATGCTATCAAAAACAAGCACAAGAGAGATTATTTGTGGTTTCACTGACAAAGCACAGCTTAAAAGCTTCATAGATACACATACATTTTTTTCAAAGCACCTACCTTCATATTTGCTTTGAGCCAAAATTGTCACAGTTTCACCTTTGGGAATTTCTAGGAGATACAAAACGGCTTCCTCTCGAACAATGCCTCTGAAGTCTTGAGTGTTTACCTACATACCAAAGAAACCCCACAACAACTGAAAAATCAACAATAAAAAGCTTTTTCTTTCATCTGAAAACATCTTAAATATTCTCTTTCCTTATTATTTTTAAAATGTTAATACAATTGTGTCTTGTGAGTATTTTATTCCAGCTATTAACAGTAGCCTTTCTGAAATAACAAGGTTCTGGTTGTACACTGCTAGATTGTTTCTTCAACTTTAACAGCCTCTAGAAGGGGCAAGAGAAAAGAGGCAGAGAGAAAATTATGCTTAAAGATCCACATTATATTATAAAAATATCCAAATTATATTATAAAATCCACGTTCCATGTGGATTTTCAGAAAAAAAGTAGAATGAAGGGATTAAGTGTCACAGATGATATAAATCAGAAACTCAAAAATTAAATCACCATAACCCAAAGAAACTGGAGAAAGATGAAAGAAGAAAATTATGATGGCCCCAATTTTTCCCCCCTCTAAGATTAGGAAGAAATATTATACAAAAAATTTATTGTCCCATCCTGCAGCATTTGTCTTGATTAATATTTAACTACTCCTTTCACAACATTACAAACAAACTAAAACTTGATATACAATTCTCCTTCAAAAACCCATTTCTGTAAGATCCCTCCACCATATATACACCCTTCCAAAGCAATAATTTGATTTCCTAAGATCATAATTTCTCCCATATTTTAATTAAGAAGGATACAAGAGTATACAGAAGTTATTTCCACTTCAGGGACACATACTCGTACCTTAAGAATCTGATCTCCTTCCTGCAGTCCCTCCTCATCAGCTGAGGTACCTTCTTGGATTCCAGCAATAAATATCCCTACATCATTTCCACCAGCCAGTCGTAGACCCACGCTGTCCCCCTTCTTGAATCTCACCATTTTTGTATTAGGACTACAAGATTTACAAATGGATAAAGGAAGTAAGCCCAGATATTAAGCATATAACAATATTAGGATGCCAAAACAAAAAAAAAAAAATGCAACTCCTCGAAAATATCATATTTATAATATTCTTATGACCTTTCTTTCACTATATAGGCTGTATTTACCCAGGTAACTCTTCTGTGAAGGCAGGAAGCGGAGAATTTGCATTTTTCAGAGTGGAAAATGAACTAGGTAGAGTGACTAAGTGGCATGCACAGACTTGATTGAACAGAGAAACAAGTCCCTGTTTTTGAAGCCCCAAAGTAGTTCCCTACCTTCTGTATCCTCTCTCACATGAACATCTGTGGTTTTTGTGAAAACAGTGTGAGTGATGAGTAATCATACTCATTGTTTTTTCTTCTATAATCTAAAGAACTGTCATATGAATTAAATTGATTAAACTAATTTTTTACTGTTAAACATGCATATTAGAAGTCTTCAAATTTTCTTGTAATGAGAAATATTTCCAAGTACAATCTACTGAAATGTTAACAATCAGCTCTTCCACATTGCAGTGGAAGAGACTATTGGACTAAGCTCAGCTGTTTTGCTGTCAGAAAAGCTGTATGCCAGAGTGACCTTCCAACTCAAAGGACACGACTTATCTGTCAGCCATTCTCAGTAATACCCTAAGCCTGTATTATAAATTCCCCTTCACCAAAATAATCACTTGATTAATTTGCACATCAATGACAACATATGCAGGGTCCAACCCAGAAAAGATCTGAGAAGCAAATCCATTTAAGAAAATACACCAAGCTACAGAACACATTTTCAAAACTTTAGGCTTCTCCTTACAATCCCAACACTCGTATTTCTTCAATTTCTGTATTTGGAAACTCTCAAAAGAAAACACATGAATTGATTTTCTATTAATAAAAGTAAAATAAAACAAAACTCTTGCATGTGTTCCCATGCAAGCCCAGAAACACAGGCTGTTCTATACCTTTCAGGTAGATTACAGGCAGATGTTTCTAAAACAAAATTGAACTCAAATAACATCAGTTAGAAGCCATGTCACCTCTTCTCAGCATTAAGCTATAGGGGATTATCACTCCAAATGGGAGAAAGAACACAAACTCATGCAGCCAAGAATCAGGTACTGGTCATTGGAAGAATACTGAGTGCAAAAGAACTCGGCAAGTGCCACCTTACCCATATATCGCTTCATCTTCTGGGCTGGGTTTAAGAATTGTTCGTGTAACTGCTTTTGGCTGAGGCACTAAATGTAAAAGAAAGACAAAAGAAGTTACTGAGACATTGAAAAAGTCATGAATGGCAGCAATTTTTAGCTATCAGATAGCAATCAAACCCTTAATGTCAAAGATTAACACAGATTTAAAAATCAAATATGTCTCACAAATAATCATTTATTTCTATTTTTTTAATTCTTGAAGAAGAACAAAAGAGTTCAAGGAAGGGATACATAACTCTTTCACGCAAGCTAGATCAGACTTTGTCTGCTTAGGCACTAGGCTAACAGCAGGTGTTTTAGGAGAGTATTTGCTTTTTTCAGGTGGTAATTCTAACAAGCAACTGCTGTCAAAGAAGGTGTTTCTTCCCTGCACCACAAAGCAAAGACAGACCTCTTCTCTGTGTGTCAGGGTGGGGCTGACACAAAGAGCATAACAGCTTCATCTACATGGCTGAGGGAATAGACATTCTGTGGTCAGGGGAAAAAAAGGCAACCAAAACATTCAGGTTCTCACCTGCTGGGTCATCTTGGTACTTCGGTTCTTTGTTTGAGTCTACAGCTGTAACAGCAGGAGTAGCAATTTCACCAGTTGATTTGAATGGAGTAGGCATTGCTCCCATTCTGGACATCCTACTGGAGGGATCCTCTTTTGCACTAAAAGAAAGAAATTGAAAAAAACTGTCAGGAAATCAGAGAAGACTGCATATATTTGAATAACTTCTTTGACAAGTATGATAAAAGTGAACTAGAGAAGACCCATTCTTACTTTGGTTTCTCTTTCAGTTTTTCATTGGATGAATGTGAATCTAGATCAGAATGATGTAATCTGTCATCTTGAGGGGAGAATGATCTGTTTGACTCTATTTCAGAAATATCTGTAAAGAGATTGGCAAATCAAGAAATGCAGGATTTGTTTAAGTAATCCTCTCACCTGATCACCATGTGTATTTACGAAGTGTTCACATACAGGATACACTGAATATTTCAGCCCGCTTTTGTTTCAAGTTGGGTTTGACAAAGGTTCAAAAAGCTCCTTTTAGTGCTTCCACCCCTTCACCCTCCCAAAATATTTCAGGAAGGTCTCACACAACCTTTGAGAAACACACCCACTTCACACAACTTCTTTGAGCACACCACAGTTGCATTAGCTAGTATTAGCAAGTTTTGATTTGAGGGGTCATGGAGGTTTCCAAACCAAAGACCACCTTCACATCAACAGTCCTCTCATCATTGCCCTTCAGTGGCAAAGGAAACAGAGTGGCCCTCAGATTTCAACCGTACCTCAGACTTCACGGTAAAACCTATAGAAAGTTCCACCCCATATTCTGACACCAGAAAAGCAAGTATCTTGTTTGAAATAATAGAATAATAATATAATATATTAT
>JACBWW010000026.1:698039-750514 GCA_020086605.1 Lanius collurio
TAATAATATATTTGAAAACAAGTGCATTGGACTGGTCTCTCCTTCTGAGGGCATTAACATTCATGGCAGCATTCAAATGGAGGGAAGAAATGTCAGGACAAGTGGAAGTGCCCCTGGATAACTGGTTTCTATTCCCAGTACCTGTTCTGTACAAGTGTATGAGCTGTATCTCTTTTCATATTTATATAATACAAAAATAATATAATATTTGCTCCCCCAAATATTCTGAGCTCTTCCCAAAGCAAGATAATGCCAAGAGATACAGCTCATACACTTGTACAGAACAGGTACTGGGAATAGAAACCAGTTATCCAGGGGCACTTCCACTTGTCCTGACATTTCTTCCCTCCATTTGAATGCTGCCATGAATGTTAATGCCCTCAGAAGGAGAGACCAGTCCAATGCACTTGTTTTCAAATATATTATTAAAGTATCTGATTTGCTTGTTCCAAGAAATAATACTGATTTTGCCAGACCAGCATTGGTTCTTCTATCTCTGCCCCTTCCTAAAATGTAATTATATGGTTACTACAAAATTATTTTTACCTAAGGAAAGGGGACTTGATGCTTAACAGACTATTACGAAGGTTTGCTTGTATTTCATTATTTTTCTTACAGAACCCAATAACACTCTACCACAGCAAAGCAATATAAGCTCCATTTCGTCCTTGCACAAAGTCCAGAACTTTGGATCCACATTAAACCTCACCATCCATTTCTGAGTCACTGTCATTCAGTGAAGGAATGTTGAGCAGTGTCTGCTTTCGGTCTCTGAGAACAACCAGCTGGAGTTTCCCACGTGATTTCTCAATCAATTTTCGGGCATCAGCTAAAGACATGTTCTCTGTCACTGTACCATTGATCTGGACATAAAAAGGCAACAATAACAAACAAGTCTACATTGTGCTCAAGTTTAGTAGTGAACTTGACTACAACATGATTTAGCTCAGAATAACCACCAAAACCAGTGCCTGCCAAACTGCTAGCAGAACAGACCTTGAGAATGATATCTCCTTCATGAAGGTTCCCATCTTTGGTTGCTAGGCCCGTACGGGTCATTTCTTTTATGAAGATTTGACTTCCAAGACGGAGTCCATATTCTGGAACCAAGAAGACAATCCACTATATCTCAAAAGATGAGCAAGGATGCATTTTTAAAAAACTAAACAGTACACATGCATGAAAAACTGTTTTACCATGAGAGGGAAAAAAAAAAAAAAAACCCCAAAACAAAACAAAAAACCAAACAAACAAACAAACAAACAAAAAAAAAAACACCAAAAAAACCCAACCCAAAACCATAGGCCTAGTAAATCCACTTCACCCTAAACTGAGTCTCTGGTACCTGCGCTGCCATCACAACATGAACAAGCAACAATCCAAAACCAATTACAGCTGGACAATTGATCTGCACCTCCAGCAGCAAAACTATGCCTTTGTTCTGGAGCTGCTTATTAACATACTGGACTAGCTTCTCTCTGATTCATGGCACAGGGGAAAAAAGGGTCAAAAAGCACTAATAGAAGTATTTATTTTCATCAGTTACTGCATGCTGCCCCTGTCCTATCAGTACTCCAGGAAATGTCTCAGTTGTTTCAGGCAAAGAAATTGCTTTTACTCCCCTGTCCCATTTTTTCCCTGTGATCTAAATTACATGGGTCAGTGTATTTGGTATTTAAAAAGAAAGGCAACATCTTTAAAAAACAGGACAGATCACCATACTTCAGCAAGTCTGCAATGTAACCCTATGAATGGCAGAAATTATTACAGCATAGCTAAACATAAAAGTTAACAAATGCACCTCAAATCTGTATTATTGTATACCTATCTGCATTATCTTTACATGCAGAGGAAGAAGAAGATGAAGGAAAAAGGATTGTTGCCAGACTCAACAAAAAAAAAAAGATATTAACTCCTGCATACAAAGTTTAATTAGCCAAAAATTCTTAAAATTACAACAGGGCAGAATAGGAAAAAAACAGAAACCACAACCAAGCCCTCCAGAAATAAACCATCATTTCCCAAAAAAAACCCAAACAGAAAAGAATGCATAACCTAATCTCAGACATGCTTTGCAGCACAAGTCTTTATTTCACAGCGAAAAAAAGGTCAGGCTTTTGGCTTTCATTTATACACTTCAATACTCAGCAAAGAAAGGCTGAAATACTGCTATTTCAGTATTTCAGCTGCTGCTATGTCAGTATTCTTTAGTGACCAGAACCAAACAAACTTTATTATTAAAGGCAGAGTCTACTCTTCATCTTTTCTAGCAAACCCTTTTGTAGTCATGACAAATGTAATCTGAATCATGATCAGATCCATGTTTTCCATCAGAACCAGAAGAAAATGGCAGAGAAAATGGAAAACCAAGGGCTCAGTGGCCTGAAAAGACTGAAATGATGTGGGTGAACAAACCTTTGTTGAAAGGTACTGGGGAAAAAGCATCCCAAATCAGCCAGGAAGAATGAAAGAACAACTTAAACTATCAGATAGAAAAGTCTGTAAAAGCAGAGAGTAATTCTGCTCTTCTCCTTTCCCCACCAAAACCCATGCTGTGTTGAAAGTTGGATCCTCTCCTCCCCTACTACACCCACCTTCATTATGTCTGCCTTTTGTTAAGAGAACACTGATTGGTGCATTCTGATCCTGCGGTCTGATGTACTCATGTTGGTGGTGCATTTCAGGTGAAGGACTGCGGGAACGAAGCCTGTCCCGGCTACGACTCCTCATTTCCTTTCCATATCTAGGATCAGATAAAGATCCATGACTGTAACTGGGTGGGCTGTAGTCTCCTCTGTAGTCCTGTTCATAGCCATCATCCCTGTCGATGCTCCTTCCCCTGCTCCGATCTCTTCTGTAGTCCCGATCCAAGCTCCTGTCAACGCTTCTACCACGACTTCGATCATGGCCGTAGCTGCATTCCCTGTCACGGTCTCTGCTTTGGTTACGCCCTCGGTCTGGCTCATCTCTATAGCTCTGATCCAGGCTGTTTCCCCAGCTTTGGCTGCGCCCTCCATTCCCACTGAGCCAGCTTCTCTCACTGTAGCCACTTCGAGCACTTCTGCCATCAAATTCTGCATGGTCATCCATTACATCTAAAGCTCTGTCCTCATACTCAAGGGAGGGGCTTCTCTTCAGAGCAGCAGCCTGCACTTTCCTTGGTCTTTTCACTACCTGTTCAGTACAACATGAAACAAACAAACAAACAAGCTCCTATCAAAGATCAGAATGTGAAATTGATGAATATTCTCCATGTTTCAAATAGAAGCTGGGGATAAAAACAAGGAAAAACAATGTTCTATTTATTATCGGACAAGATCTGTGTATGCAGGATATCATTTGCCTCACATAACTTCTATTTTGTACCACTAGTTATTCAGTAAAATAAACATTATAAAATAAACATTTTATTCTCAGTTTTTCAACAAGATAACTTTGTGATACCATTGATTAATTTCCATTTGTCTCACCTGCAGAAACTATGTCTTCGTTTTATTTATTTTGTACTTTGTATCTGGCTAAGGATTGCTTTGCTTTATGCCTTTAAAGCACAGTTTATAGAAGAAAACCAAAATCCTCACTGGTTATGCAGGTACATACCACTGCACACTGAATACGTTTGGAATTTACTTACAATGGTGGCCACTTTTCCACTTTTCCTAAGCTGCTGAACTGCAAAAGAATGTAGAACATTTTCCATCGGGGTCCCATTAACTATGACCACTCGGTCATTTTCTCTAGAAATGGGGAGAGAGATAAAAAAGGAAAGAGAGGATTTAAGAGTCTTCATGAAAACAGCAGAACAAAATTTCTTTTTTCTTCAGAGAGAACCTATAAATTTCATTCAGTTTAACAAGGAGTTTTGCTTTAAAACTGTGTTTGCTATATAAACAATACAATATTTGAATATTAGAAGAAGTTTTCGGTGCAACTAAACACTAGATATTGAGCAGCGCTGTTTTTGTGTATATACTGTGTTCAGCTTAAGTACTCTGCCATAATGTTTTTTAAAGAACATTTGTGATGAGTATTAAAACTTTTTTTTTTTTAATTCTTTCAGGACTCCTAGTGCTAGACTTCTTTCACGTAAGAACCTCACGAAAACTTCAACCTGCTGCAGCCATACCAGTATTTAGGCAAATATTGACAAGTACAACTGCAGCACATTTTTCTGAAAGTCTGGTGTTCAGGTCCCATCTACTCTGTAGAAAGGTGATTGGGAGGAAAAAAAACCCAATAGAACTGTAATACACAAGAAGTCCTCCCTGCCTTAAAACAATAGGCCAGCTGAGATTACCAACTTTTCTGTTCCGTTCTCCTGCATATCAAATAGACCACTAACATCTAACTCACCTAACCCCCCATGAAATAGTCCCATAACACTGATTAATTTAACACCATAAAATCCATAAAGGCATTTCAATGCAAAAAGTGAAAAAGGTTCAAAAACCTCCAAATTATCACTCCTCATACTTTTCTTATTAGTTTATTCTAGTGACTACTCAGTCACTAACCTTACGGTCAGAGCATTAGCTCAATAAATTACCGGTTATTTTCCCATTTTCTGCTAGATAAAAGAAATCTTTGCTACCAACTATTTTATCTTCATTGTAATCAAATCACATCACAATCTTCTTTTCAAATAAGAAGATTATATACTCTAAGCCTCCATTTGTAAGGCAGTCTAACTCCTAAATGATTTTTGTGTCTCTTTTCATACCCTTCCAATTCCTTTTAGTGGATGAATATGACAGAACAGCACACTATATTTCAATACCAGTTTCATCCACATTTATGCAAGAATTAAAATAGCCCTCTGGACATACATCCAAAGACAGTATTGAACTTAATGTTGTAATATTATATCAAGAGGTCCATCTACTTGTGCTCATTTTACCCTAAAAAAGATGATAAGATTGTTTTTCCTTTTACACTCTGAAGGCTAGGCCTATATTCCTTGATTTGCTGGAGGAACAACTCTGCATTCATTTTTCTTCAGAATGTGTTTTGTCTGAAAGTGCCCAAATATCTTGGTATTCTGTTGTCATTGCCAATTTACCTATGATCTTTCATAATTTCTGGACATTATTTCAATCCCAAATCACAGGTGATTATGGAACAGGTTGGATGACAGGGGTAGTGTGCAGGGATCACTGCCACAAAATGTCAGATTTGTACATTTATGTTAAAAATGGTTTGTTACATGATTTACGATCACCTTATTCTTTAGCTACTCAACAACAACTCCCATTTCATTATCTGACCAAAAATTAATGTTTGCCAAAAAGGACAGAATCTACTCTCTTGAATTATTATTACTGCACAATTATTTGTAAATTCTTTCAAATTGTCTAGTCCTCATCGGGTATTTCAGGTGAAAGGATGAAAAACTGATGTAGTATAGAAACTCTCAGCCTACAGATTTAAAATTGTTTGTACATGATAGATGCTGCATCACCAAGGATGAAGCTATTAGACAGCCAACAGAAACTCTTTATTTCCATAATCTTTTCTTTCAGATAGAAAATAAATATTTAGCAAACCTTCTTTGGGCTGACTTAAGCCATTGTTAGAAACTAAGACAGATCACTAAATGTGTTTACTGGAGGAGGAATGAGGAGGATGTTTTAAGATACTAACTATTTCTACTGTTCCTTTAAATGAAATGCAATCTTGAAAGAAACATACTGAAGTGTTAAAGATTTTTCAACACCATTGAAATTATTACCGTACCAAACACCAACTAATGCCCCTATGTAAAGTTTGCTTGTTTAGGCTGTTTTGGTTTTTTTTTTTAAAGAGACATCTAGATTTTCCAGAAGGCACCACATCTTGAGAGGATTAAATCACCAGGATTTCAACCAAGTCTTTCTAAAGGTTTTATGTATCCTACAGCCATGCCCCTCAAAATGCCAGACAGAGAAAAAAGTGCTTACTGAAGTAATCCATCTGCTGGACCACCTGGGAGAACATCCGAAATGACTATCGATGTTTCACCATTTTCAAAATGAGGGTTATCTCTGCCGCCAGAAACTGCAATCCCAAATCCTCGTTTCGAATCCTTTACAACAAAACCCAATACAACAAAACTTGAATACATTGACAAGAATTTTGACAGAGAGGAACATAAATGTTCCCATGATGGCACCCTAAGTAGGTATTATTTAAAATATGATAGCTGCATGCAGAGTGCTGCCAAAACACACAGTACCTCTAGATTTGGCAAGAAAGATTTGATTTACATATCCATGTAAACATGATGACAAGTTCCTATTTTCTAGAACCTCTAAAGCCTTATGATTGTTAGTAATTAAGTAAAGAACTCACTAAATTTGCCTGCATTTTGTTTCACCATCGCATGGGTTATTCATTTATTCTTAGGTGTATCTATTTTGTTAATGATGCTTGGGAAAGTGGAATAGCTTTCCCAGGATCTCATCTTCATTATGACTGCTAAGTAGTTTATGATAACTACTTCTCAATCAAAATAACAAGATTATGATTGATTACAAAGAGCAAGTAGTGAACTTATTCATTGTATATAATCATCCTCTGTCACAATCAACTATTTCAAATACGTAAATTATGTCAAACCTATCATCATAGAAATAATACATCCACAGAAGTCCTAAGACAGCATTCAAAAAATCAAAGAAATGCTTCACAGAATGCCAAGGAAGCATGTCAATAGCACTAGACTTGAGAACTGTTAGTGTAACTGAACTGCTGACAGCAAGTGAGCACAAAACCACACAAGTTCAATTTTATCAGCTATTTAACATACACATCACATCACTAAAAATTACAAATTACGGTTTTGAACAAAATGTTTTAACACAGTGGCCAAGTAATACATCAAATTAAAGTCATGCTTTTCCCCCAACACCCACTCAGCATCTGTAGTTCATAATATGTCACCTTGTGTTCCACTAATGCTGATAGCAATTATTTCTTTGAGGAGAAAGAAAGCAATGTTGTTTTCTTTTAAAACAGCACTTCACTTGCTGCACCTTAGTTTTACAGGAAGCAGTTTGATGCTTTACACCAAAACAATACAGATTCAAAATAATGAAAAAATTCAATGGTAGGGGTTGACACAGCAAGTTCAGTGGCCCTTTGCCATCTCAGTAGCCTGTCTCTGTGGTAAAGAAGTGATGCTAACTTACACGATATCTGGAAATTACAGGTCCTGCCTACCTCTGTAACCTAAAAACCAACCCTTTCTCAACCATAGTTTCTCACATGAAACAAGCTGTGTAGAAAAGATTGTTATTTCACCTTGGGTCATCAAGTTCAGTTCATTGCAGAAGACATGAAAAAACTTGGGCAACTCAGTACAGGCTGCTCACTGAAGCCAAACATCAGAACAGTTGGGAAGACCACCACCAAAGCCAAAATGCACACCTGGTACCGAGGTGTGTCAGCCTAGCTGTTAAAGAACACAGACACAAGTGCTCTATTTTCTTTAATTCAAAAGGACTCCACTTGATGGAGATACTTCCTCTTTTCTTAGAAAAAAATGTTAAAAGTGACACCTACAGTCCACCTGTTTTATAAGGTTTAACGACAGTGTTTTGCCACTAGGGCTCTACACTAGTATATATTAAAGTATATTACAAAAATAAAATCAGTGGAATCCTGTTCAGTGATTATTACAAAGCTTCGACATTAACCACTTCCTTGACAGAACCATCTGCTTTATTTTTAAGACTCTTCAATAATGAATTTAGCTATGTTGTTGACATGTGGTTTATTATATTGCCATTAAAAAGACCAAACAACAGCAAATGTAGCATTTAAACTGTTGAATGAATTTACTCTTAACATTAAAGAGTAACACTATTTTACCAGTAGCAACTAAGCTTTAAAATAAAAAAACATATCTGATTTGGACAAGTAATTAATCCTATTCTAGACTCAGTTATGCTAATAACATCTACTGCAAAACATATTCAGAGTAAACCAGTGCTTGAATATTTGAAAACTAAAAATATAACAGGCACTCACTCACCTTTTGTAAGGTCACTGTGTACTGTTCCCATATCAGCTCTTCCATGCCTGGGGCCTGTTGCACACAGAAACCAATTAGTAAAACACACAGTATATAACTATTAAACTTAAAATACGAAATACCCCACTAAAACAAAGGTTTAAAAATAATATGCATATTCTAATATTTTAGGAGAATTAGTATGAAATTTACATATTTCAATTTACGACAATTTTTATTTAAAAAGGCAACAAATATTAATAGGTACAGGGTGGTACAATCCCTTGAGGTTTCACTGATTTAACAGCTCATTCTGATTTTTCCAGAAAAGCCTTATTCAGTAAAAGCATTTAATTCAGCTCAACTAGCATTCTACAGTTCTGGTTCAAATAACACATGAAATACTTATGGAAAACCTTTCCATTCTAGCATGCAGTAAGTTTCGCAGTTGAAAGTGGGGTTTTCAAAATGAACTAGACTTCAGATCTCTTGCTTCTTGTTGATGTGGTTTTAACAAAATGTTTTGTCCACTATTGTTATAAATGAGTCAAAATTCATAAGAAATTAAATGATATCAGGATTGGTTTTAAGTGTAAAATATATTAGACTGTACATAGAATATATTAAACTGTACCTATATCCAAAAATGTTATGCTTGGAATGTGCCTTGGCATGTTCCCTGGCATCTCGCTCAGAGTTACAGATTACTTCTCCTGAGGGTAACATTTGCATTTGAAGCACAGGCAGACCTACGCAGGAGAAGCTTTCAAGCACCCATCATCAGGAGACCAGATATCCATCTGGCACATCAATCTATTCCAAATCCACTCTGCCCTTGGAAAATCCTTTTTCCATCTGAAAGGCGCAACAGATATGATCTTCTCCTCCCTGGACCAGGCTGATGAACGGACCTCTTACCTAAGACTCTTCATTTTAATTACACAAGGGGGTTCCTGGAAACATCAACATCTGAACAGACCCCTCACTAAAGACTCAAGGAGAGTTCCTGGAAACATCAACATCTGAACGATCTCTGATCTCTGGACCAGAGGACCATAGGAGACAAGATGAATATGAAAAAGACAAAGGATTTTCTAGCCAGAGGCAAGAAAAACAGTATAAAAACCGGACTCAGAAGATGTGCACTACCTACCCGAACTGCTGGTGTTCAGGGCTGTGTATGTGGCACCCAGGGTCAAGAACCTAGGCTTGGCCCTGCCGTTTTATAGTGGCTATTCAAAATTGTCAATTTGATCATAAAATAAATTCTGTTTGGTTTTATATTAATAATTTGGCTCATGCAATTTATTAATTCGATTTAATTGGCAGTTTCATTTATAACACTATGAATTACATAAGTAAATATTTAGGTTCCCATCAAGAAATTAAATTTTACAGAAAAACTCAATATATCATTATATAGTACAGGTACAGCCACTTCTGTGACACTTCTCAAAGACATTTTTTTTCCACATTTCCAGTTAAAACTGATCATGAACTGATCACTTTATCTTACATGAGACCTGAAATCTTTCCAACATCACAGCTTAAAATATAATACAGAATAATCACCAGCTATGATGCAACATATAGTACACAGCCAGTCCCTTCAGTGTCTGCCCTGTAAAACCAGGAAAAAAATGAGCCACATTTGACACACTGCAAATATTTCAAAATGGAAAGCATCCATTGCAGAAGAAAAATCCAGACATTGCATAAGTATGTGCGTGCACATACTCAATACACAGATTTTATTTGCTTTTACTGAAAGTGGTCTTCCTTTATCTCAGAAAATCAAATTTCAGCTAGAAGTTCAGTTTAGACTTAATGGTCTTTTAAAAGGCATCATAGGGAGTAGTGACAACTAAACTCCAAAACAATAGAGAGAAAAGTGACACAAGAAGGGTACGCCTGTACTTTAAGGCATCCCTTGCATTTCCAGAGTAAGACTTCTGGCAGGGCAAAACTGTTCAGTAAGCTACGGATGTTATTTCTCATATGCAAAAATGCTCCTTGATGCATAGGTCCAGTTGATTCTGTGGACCCCAAAGAGGAACTAGATTTACATTTTCTATTGCATATTTACTGTACTGACAATCACATGTAAAATAAGTCCTGCTCAGAGATCCTGAGGGAATATGCAAAATATTCAGCATTCTTACCAGGAATTTTACAACACTGAACAGTCTAAATTTCCACTGTTCTGCCAGAAAATTAACAATGCTTTCCAGTTTCCAGAACCTCTGGGGTCTAATTAAAAATAGATGTACAAGATGATGGCTTATATTAAAAATAATCCATATAAGTAATTGTTTCTAAATTTTGACTTGTCTAGATCAGACAAGAATGTGTTCATAACTATCAGTATTAAAACATATGTGTCTTGGGGTCAGCGTTGAATGTGCTGAATCACACAGTGAACTTATCTGATATTACCATTTACCTATCTAACATGTCTAAGCTTCCAGCTATCTGAAACTGAACTCACTAGATATATTCCCTTACACAGAGAACCTTTTCCACAAGTGAAAAATTCCTCCTTAACTAAGCTGTTCTTTTGAACTGCTGTGATGCTGCTGTAAATGGAAGTAGTCCAACTAGACTTGCTTGTCTGGCACATAGGAAACAATTTACCTACTACTGACCCTTCCTACAGTCCTGCTTTTCTACACATTTTTAAGCTCTGCAAAAAAATGAGTCTGTGCTAAAGAGGGGCCTCAGTGTCACATAAATTCCAGTTGGCTTCATTGAATAAACTTTTAGAAATGAAAGTCAGTACCAAATAATGGGTAAAATTTGAAGGACAAGCAGGTGGATTCAAATTTTGTAGAAGATGGAAAATCTTTTCCATCCTCCTCTTGGTAAAAAAGCCACAACAACTTACACATGTAACATGACCACCACTTAAATTCAATTTGCACTGAATGCAGCTCCTACCAACATTACCTCCCAGCCAAGAATAGTGAGGCCAGCTCTGAGCAGGTGCAAGAGTAAGGCAGGCAGAATGCAGTCCTGGAGAGCTTACTACCCATGGGGACAAAGACAGGCCTGCGAAATGACTGCTTATTCAGTACCACACTGCAGGAAAAGGACTGAGGAAAGCACTGTAAAGAGATCAGGGGTGGATGTAAGGGTATAAAAAAGGAAACTTACAAGAAAAAGGAAACTTACAGGAATTTTCTTCCAGAAAACTAGGCCTTCCATGAGCAGTGGAATAAAGTATAACCTTGTGAACAAGTGGAGAGATGTATCAAAGCATCAGAAGCCTACAAAGTTTTCTTTGCTCTGACAAATAAGTCTTATGGTATCTGGTCAAAAAAATAAGTAGTAAGAATGAAAGAGAAACTACTGCCTACAGACACTAAAATAAAGATCTTGCAAGGTGCCAAGCCTATAGTATCATCTCATTTGTACCTACAAAAAGTTCCTCATAGTATCAATGACTGTTTCAGGTGCATTCTGTGTAAATTTTAGGGGGTTATTTTTACCTTGAAACTGTTACTGAAAACTAAACAAAAAATAATTAAGCAACTCACTTTTAAATTTGCAAGTATTTGTTAAAGTAATCCCTTTTTTGAAACTGCTCCTTGGGAAACTGTCTCCCATTTGCTCTACAGGGAAGGAAAGCACACGATGTACTTACAAAGCTGATCTTGTACAATGTAATTACCAAGACAACATGACTAGTTCTGCTGTACTGATAAGGCAAAGCAGGCTCTCCAACACAGTTCAGAGAACTGAATGGTCACCTTGGAAGCCCATAAGGTAAAAACAGTCTCTAAACAATAATCTCTTTAATATTATAAAGTGTACTGCTGCTTGCCATTGTCATACTGCCAGATTAATGGAGAAGATTGAGAGGGAGGGAGAAACTACAAATGTTACAAATCATCAGTCGGGGGACTTGATCAAAACTAATATTTAAGTCTCCACCCAAATTATGAAATTCCTGTACTCCACATTTAGTGATGTGACTCTCTGAATGCATCAAGTGATGAGTTATGAAAAGCCTTCATCACCTTGCCAATTTCTTCATACTTCATCTGTAAGGAAACCCAAAGGGATCCTGAGCAGCTTGTGCATCCCTTACAGGATCGCAGTTTCACTGCAAGATTGCACACCAAAACACTGGAGAGAGAAAGGCAGGCAAAATGGTTAAGAACCCCAACTCCAGTTACTAACAGCAACTGCTTTACAAGTCCACCCAGGCTTCACACAGACAACAGGCTACCTGCAGTAAATGCAAATTATTCTAATTAGCTAGTCTAAATTCATTAGGGACTATAGTCAGTCCATTTCTAATTAGAACACTGCAGTCGGAATTTGCTTAAAACTGTCTAATGCTCATAATACTAAAATGACAGGTGCTTTCTATATATCCAAAATAGACCGCTCAGCAGAATCTTTGGCAGGAAACTAGTCAAAGTGCTAAAATCGCCTGTGTGCTACAAACAGGCAGCTGTTGCAGCTCTAACTGACAGAGATTTATGCAATTACTTGCTACTGAGAGATCACCGAAGTCATTCATGCTGAAAGAAGAACAAAACCAGAAGACATGCCACAACAATCATCTGGCTACAAAAGTGAGTTGGAGAGGGGAGGGATATATGAGGGGAGGAGGGGAAGAAAAGACGTGGAGCAAGATGCAACAAAAAGCAACTCACGTGCCCTTTCAAAATCCCCAACTTTTTGACTGCATGTGACCACATTCTCTGCAGAGCTTGAGCTGTCTTCATTGTTGCAGGATATAATCTGTGAGGGAACGCCGCACATCCTGTCTTTTCATCTGTTTCCACCACTCAACATGGTTATGTAATTCTAATACAATCGTGGCCTACATACTTGAACAAATCCTGCCGTCAGTTTCACACAGAAACACACCAAAACCACAGCAGGGAAACTAACTCTCAGTTTAAGAGATCCCAGGAAAATGCAGTGCTGTAATTTTATGTTTGTTTGTTTTTAAACAAAATACCGAAAACAGATCATGATGCAGCACCTTATTCTTCTTCCAAGCATACATGGGTTCACCCCTCCAGGAACCTAATTTAAACTTAAAAGAAAAAAGGCTTAAGAAGCACAGTGCAGATGATCTGAAAATTCATATATTGACTATAATGTTTTACAGCTTTTGCAGAATTTTGTGGGCTTGGCTCCAGCAAGCAAAAAGAGACAGAATTATAATCGCTGCAAATAGCTGTTTGCCCTCAAACATTCAGTAAGGTATTTGGAAGAATGATAAACTAATTGTACAGCCAAACAGATAGGGTACTTTACTGGAAAATAGGTCAAGCTATCTCTCCCATTTATGCTGCATGAATGCTGTGAAATTTAAGCCTCAAGTGAACTTTCCCCCTAGACTTTATGTAAGTTTCACAGGCAGTGAACAGATAGAACACATGCCAAGTTTCGTACACAATGCTAACTAAAAACTCCATATATACATTTCATTTTTCACTAGTAGATCAATTTTAACTGCTAAAGAGTATTAATTCAGACAGCAGTAGAAAACATGAAGCGTTGTGGTTTTGGTTTTTTAGTGGGTTTCTTTTTTGGGGGGAGGGGTGCCAAAGAGGGACAATGCCTGTGTTCCAGTTTTTCAGTTCAAAACGAAGGCTGAACTCAGCATTCTGTGTTTTGACTGTGACCCCCATCTCTGCACAAGCTAGCAGAACTAGGATGAACAGAGGTTTGCACTTTCATCACTGAACTGCCAAGACTAAACACGAAGGGGATCCAGGAGAAGCACACTGACTCTAGCCCTTGACTCAGGCTACCCACTTGGACGTGAGTAAGACTTTTATTAGAGTTTGGTCAAAATAGTTTAGAATCTCCATCAACATTTCTAAAGAGCAAACATATTCCTCTCAACAGACTCACATTCACAGCTTCCAAAACATTTATTTATTTCTTTATTTATTTATACATATAAGGGCAGGAAAAAGAAACAAATATAAGTAAGTCTTTGAGACTTCTCTAGTCTTGTTTTCTTAGCTTTTCTGTTTTTCTCCCCCTTGCTCTGAACAGCTTCAAAAGCACTCCAAATAGAGAAGAAAAGACCGTGATGACATAGAGAATAAAAATGGTGAAACATTGCCTGTGAGCTGTTGCAGTTGTAACAGCAAGGACTCTTCTTTCTTGGTTTTGGACAATCTTTTTATCTAAAGGAACATCATGAGACAAACAGGTGGATTGACTTCACCAAAATTTAGAACAAAATTTTTCTGAAAAGAAATTTTAAAATTAATCAGGAAGTCCAGGAATGTCACTGCAAGTGAAGAGACCAGAGAGTTAACAGAAAGATGCAGGTGTTTCCATTTGGATATTTAATTTTGAAGGAAAATAGTATCACCAGAATAGGAATACCTCAATTCAATTCTTTTGAAGTGACATAGAAAAAAATTATTTTTTTTTGACCAACAAGCATTGCTCCAGACACTGTCCTTTCCCCTTATCTACATGCCTCTTTACAAAAACTAACCATAAAGGGAAACTATAGCCTAACTTCACTCCTAGCACAAGATTACAAATGCAGTTACAACTCTTTTACATATCACACCCATCCAGACATTTAAAACTGAAACTCCTGCTAAAAGCAAGGTCAATTCCAATGACAGATACACACTCTGGTTCTTTCTGGGAGTCTATCCTAACAATAAAATGTTGGTGAATCACGTGCGGAAAGAAAACTAAGCATGATGATCTGGTTTATAAACTGGGAATGTGAAAAGAAAAAGAAAGCTCCCAGAAAACTCAACAGAGCTACCTCAGGATGTCACGAAAAAATCTTACAGTAGCAGCTGCATCTCTCCGCTCACCCTGGTGGAAGTTTACACCTAGCACTATGTTTTGATCTCTTCCTCTATAGACAAGGAAGAAAAAGGGTGTTTCTTTACACATAATCTATACAAGTAAGATATAATCTGTTCAAGCAAGCAGAAAGGCCACCTGAAACGGTCTTGTTGGCTCCATTATGGAGTAACACAAAAAAAGAAGTCTTTGCCCTCCACCTTTTCCTGTTCCCCTTCATCTGCTGCTATGGATATAGAATAGAAACCTTGAAAGCTGAGTCTAGGCTTTCCCTAAAGACAAGACTCCTACAATGAAGATGATCAAGAACTTCCAAGCTTAACAGAAAGCTACCCACTTGTAAAAGACAGAACAAGGACTCTTCTAGCCACTGAGAGGAGCAGCCAGATGGAGGGACTCAAAGGCTGCATCAAGACATCAGTATTCCTGGTCTCAAAGACCAGGTACTCTATCAGAGGAATAAGAAACTGCCCTTACATGTCACCTGCCCTCATAAAAGCAATTATGATGAACAAAAAGAGATGGCCCTAGATTTACAGGCTTTTAAAGATCCTGATACACTTCCATTTCTGGATGACACTAAAGAAATGCTTTGTGTAGAGAGTGGAGGCTCAGTGATATGAGATGCAATCTATACATCAGTGTGTGGTGTGAAGGACCATACCTCCTCTTTTTCAGCTGAATTGTATGGTCTAGGTTATTAAAGATGTCTACAAAATGACGATGATGTAACACAAGTTGCATAGCCAGAGATTGCCAGGTATTCTTAACATAGTGAAAAATGGCTGAAGAGGAGCAGAACCTTACCCAGGCCTTTCCCCTTCAGTGAGGAAGCCACTTGGAAGAAGGCTCCAACTGATGTGTTCCCATGAATTACCTGTGTATGATACAGCAGATCTTTGATTAGGATCCAGGAAAATGAGAAAAAAACTACTTGTACCCATGGATCTTTCACAACACAGCCAACATCTCACACAAAAGAAGGTACCTTATTCTCTAGCAACAAATGCTCTGAATTCAGAGAAGCATATCCTATTTTTCATGTAGGTTCCTGCACCACTACAGTAACTCCCAGAAGAGCAACAGATCCTCCCAAAGAAATAGGTTCCCAGAATGATGAATGTCTTTGATTAAAGAAAGAGAAGTGATAAAAAATGGTTTGCAAAAGATATCCACTAGAAGTAATACATAATTGCTCTTCAACAATGGCAGAAACTCCTTCTCTTTCCTCCTAGGGGCATGAAGAAGATATGTAAGGGACAGCTCCATGTTAAAAGATCATCAATTCTACTTTCCCATTCCAGTAAAATCAAAATGGTTGTTAACATCACAATGGGCTATATTATCAGGACACAGGAAGCTGGGGAAAAGAAGTCACATACTGTACACGTAGGTATACTTCTGCACTGCAATGGAAATTTTTGAAGAAGAAAAAAAGTCACACACAAATGAGCTGTGCAGACAATCCTTTCTTCCTCTTCCCTCTAAAGGAGAATTATCAGTTACATTATATAAGGTTCGCTTTCACCCAAATTACTCAACAAGAACAAATATTAGCAAAATACTTTTGCTCGACTGGCAAGGTAACAAACATATTCATCAGCAACCTGGTTCAGTGGAAGTTGTCCCTGCTCATGGCAGGTGGGTTGGAATTTGATTATTTTTAAAGTCCCTCCAATCCAAATCATTCTGTGATTCAGTGTATTCTCAGATTTTGTATGAGAAATATTTTTTTTACAAAATGCATATAGAAAGAGCACTCTGTAGGCCTGCCTAAAAAGACCTAAAGAAGACATAAATTGAGCATAATGTTTATAAAAATTTGTTTTTCATAGATTTAGTAAGTTGAATGTCACTACACACAAACACAAACCATTTTTCATGTAAAAGACAAGCTACTGTTTGAAGCTTTTCTTAATGATGTTTCACTCAAAAGTTATACCATTCACTTGCTCTAAATTGTAAATTCTATCTAAAACAGAACTGGCAAATACTGCATGAAGTACAACAAGCCTATTCTGGGCATTCACAAACCAATCTTTACTTCTTAAGTTTCATGAAAACTTTTATGATGCTCAAATGAGAACCATCAACTAAACAATAATGAAGGGGTCTTTTGTTTTGCATCTTTCAGGAATAGTATGAATCCATCATGACAACAATGCCTACAGTAACTGACATTGTGCTCAGCATTATTTAACTACAAATTTTGCTTCCAGTCAGTTCCTTCTTACAAAATACCCAGTACTAAACCTCTTAGCTGCAGTGCCAAGGGCGTAAGTTAGGTTTCTTGACTTCAAGTCAAGTAGCCTAAGTGCTGTGCAAGAAAGCCAACACACAGATTTCCTTCATTTCTGTCAAATACAAGTCTTGCAGGAAAACAGTCTCTGTAATTGGAAAATGGGGATCAACCTTCTCCCATTGTGGGAGGTTTTAGCTAGCTAACAGATGAGGGAAAATTCCAAGGTGGCAGAACCTGCATTCATTTCTACCTCTTGTTGCACTACAAATGCCTTCCAGACTGCAAACTGAATCAGAATCCACTCCTGTCCAGTACTGGAGAGATGAAGAGCAACAGCACTGTTCACCAGACTATTGAGACTATTAACTGACAAACACCATCTAGGTCTCATTTGCACTGTAGCTCTGATATTAACATTCACAGCATAATGCCCCAGATCTCCCAGTGCATGAAAAATGGTTTAACAAATAAGCCCAAGGGGATGGAAAAAGGTTGCACACACTGAGAAGATCTATACTGATCTGGATCTTTGACAAGTTGCGTGCTTTTTAATGCAAAATATATCACTTCATCCAGCTCACAGCATTTCAACGACAAATGATGCTTAAATGTAATGAAGGATATCACACAATCAGCCCAGGGCAGCAGTCCCTGCAGTAGCATTCTTCAAATGGCTCACTGTGATGAAACAGCACCCCCAGCTGAAAGAATTTTTGCAGAAATTTGCCCAAGCACAGGAAAAAGTAGAGACATGGGATTTGAGTTTTGTAAATATTTAATTTTCCTGCAATTTCAAAATAGAAAGGGACTAACCCTGGACACTGAAAAGAACACAGTAAAGAATGTGGCATAAGGTATCCTTTTGCTGGATCATGGCATAGAGCACATAATCTCTGGATAGATTTTTTTGTTTCAACTCTATTAAAAAAAACACCTAAATAAAAATGGGGAGGTAGCACATATAAATAATTGAGTAATGCATACACTAGACTCTTTGAGGAAGGAAAAAAAAGCAACTTGTTTTTCAGGAATTTTTTTTCTGTTCAAGACAGTAAGATACTGTCTAGAAAATCGTATTTCCTATGTATTTTAGTCAAACTTTTACCAATTATATTGAAAATTTTCAGAAGGTGGGGCAAGCACTTTTAAAGGAAGACAAGGGAGAATCAGGATTTTCCTAAAATATTTTGAGGTCAAGTCACAATTCACCTTAGCAATAGCTCATGAAAATCTAAGGTGTGTTGTATTTTTAATTGTTTGTTTGCTTGCTTTCTAGGTGTTTTTTGACTCTTAGACTTGCCAAAGTTTCCTTGCCTCTAAAAATGAGCACCTTTGGAAGTTTCTCACAAGACCTACACAAATTTTCATCTTTGGCTATGCAGTTTTTTCTTCCCAAACACACAACCTCTTAGGCTGGCTACAGCTTTGCATGGTATGAACTAAACAAATTCTTTCTGACTGTAGCAATTTCCACACTTTTCCTGCTCATTTACATGCAGACCCTTGACTCACTCCGTGAATTCTGCTGTTTAGTTCTTAAAAGCAAGCCAAGACAACTTTCTAAAGCTACAAAAACCTGCTCATTTTTTCTCACTGAATTACTCCCTTGCCATTTCTGTGAGCTGAACTGGCAGGCCAAGGGAGATGTCAGAACAAATATTAGAACTACTCTGCAGCTAAGATCAACTCAGACAACAGATGAGGCTCCACTTTTAAGGATGTACCAGGAAAACAAGATTTTACGAAAGAAATAGATTAAATCATAGAATCATTTAGATTGGAAATGTCTTCCAAGATCATTGAGTCCAGCTTTTAACGTAACATTGCCAGGTTCTCCACTAAACGATATCCCTAAGAGTATACTTACATGGCTTTTAAATACCTCCAGGGCTGGTGACTCAACCTTGGCAACTTGTTCCAATGTTTGATAACCCTTTCTATGAAAAAACTTTTCCTAACATTCAAGTATGTTAGGAAAAGTTCTGGCACACCTTGAGCCTATCATTTTGTCACTAGTTGTCTGGAAGAGACCAGTCTCCAGCTGTCTACACCCTCTTTTCAGGCAGCAGTAGAGAGTAATAAGGTCATCCCTGAGCCTCCTTTTCTCCAAGCTTAACAACCCCAGCTCCCTCAGCCATTCCTCACAGCACTTGTGCTCGAGATCCTTCACCGGTTCTGCTCCCCTTCTCTGGACATGATCCAGCAATTCACTGTATCTCTTGAAGTGAGTGGCCTACAACTGAGTATAGGATTTGAGGTGTGGTCTCACCAGTGCCAAGTACAGAGGGACAATCCCTGCCCTCGTCTGGCTGGCCACTGCTGGTACAGGCCAGGATGGCACTGGCCTTCTTGGCCACCTGGGCATAGCTGGCACATGTTCAGCTGCTGTCACCAGCATCCCCAGGTCCTTTCCCACTGGGCAGCTTTCCAGACACTCTGCCCAAGGCCTGTAGCACTGCCTGACATTCTGATCAAAATGTAGGACTCATCTTTTGATCTTGCTGAACCTCATGCTGTTGGTCTTGGCACATCAACCAAGCCTGTCCAGATCCCTTTACAGAGCCTTCCTACCCTCCCAGAGATCAACTCTCACCCAATTTAGTGTTATCTGCCCAGATCAACAGTTAACAAGACTGGACTCAGCACTGAGCCCTGGGGAACTCAATTTGTTACTGACAATTAGTTGGATTTAACGCCATTCACAACCACTCTTTGGGAATGGCCATCTAGCCAGGAGCATGGAAATAAAGAAACAGATGAAAAACCTTTTGATGGAAAAGACAGGAAAACAGAAGTTCCCAAGTGGTTTTAAGTGGCTACTTAAGAGTATGAGAAGATAGACATTTATTGATTGTCCCACTCTATTCTGAGATGTTGTGGCTTCACCTCAAGTCCTGTGTGCAGTTTTGGGCACCACAATACCTCAAAATAAATATCATTTTAGAGAGCGTCCAAAGTGGGTCACAAAGATGGTGAAGGACCTTGAGGGGAAGCCGTGTGAGAAGCAGCTGAAGTCATTTGGTCTGTTCAGCCTGAAAGAGACTGAGAGGAGACTTCACTGCAGTCTACAACTTCCTCACAAGGAGAAGAGGAGAGGCAGGTACTCATCTCTTCTCTCTTGTGACCAGTGATAGGATCGAGGGAATGGCCTGAAGCTGTGTCAGGGAAGGTTGAGGCTGGATACTAGGAAAAGGTTCTTCACCAAGAGTGTGGTTGGGCACTGGAACAGCTCCCCAGGGAAGTAGTCACAGCACCAGCCTGACAGAGCTCAAAGAGTTTTTGGAAAATGCTCTCAGGCACATGGTGTGACTCTTGGGGATGTCCTGTGCATAGCAAAAAATAGTTTTTACCTGCATATATGCACACGCCAAATATATGTGGCACATACAAGCAGAAAGCAAGCCTGCTTCCTTCCCCCCGCCTCACGCTGCATGTTACAAAGGCTTAGAAGCAGCAGGAGCAGCGTTGCCATGGACTGCTGAACTCGCAGAGCACCCCGGAGTCTGGAGCAGGCAGCCCCAAAGCCGCAGGCACCCAGCCGTGATCCGCCGGCCCGCCGGATCGCGGCGCGGCTGTGCCCCGGGGCGCCGCGAGGGGGCGCAGCAGCACAGCGGCGGCACGCCGGGCTACTGCACGCTGCCGCCGTCTGAGCGCTGCTCGCCACCAGAATTTGTACAGGTTAAAAACAAAATAAATCCGAGAATTCTCATTAGGCCAAAATCCTGTTTCAAAAATTTCCCTTCATAGTAAAGATGACAGAAAACGTGATGTTAAAATCAATTTGTATAGGTGCTTTTTGTTTTCTTTCTTTCATCTCAAGCCCATACCCCATCATCAAACAGACTGGGGTTGGTTTTTTTTTTGTTTTTTTTTTTTTAATTGATTCTAGTTTTATTAAGTGCCTTTCCATCACATTTATTTCAATAATTAATTGCACTGTTTAGAAAAAGGAAATAAACATATTCCCCAGGTAGTTTCATGTTCTGGAAAAAAAGAGAAACATCTGGTACTCCAAAGACAAACCATGCACTAATGTGGACAGAGACACCAAGGCACCAAGAAGCTAGGTACCTGAAAATAAGCAATGCTGCATTTTAGCACTTCACAAGAAAAAGCATAGTTACAGTTACATTTTCAGAGTGAAGCTTTTTCTTCCAAACTGCTTTTCACCTGAACTTGAGCAGTTCACACTTTCAGAAAGTCCTGTAAGGTCCTGATTTTGCTGAATTTCTCATTACACTGGAAAAGTAAACAACACACACACACAGGGATTTTCTAAAATTAATTCACTTGTATTTCACAGTGCTTGTGATCTCTGCCAGTAAGAGCAATAGTCAATAATTTCAATTGAGTATGCAGAAATTACTAGGAATTGTATGGTGCCTTTTTAAAACAGTGATGCTTATTGAACAAACTAATCTTTTAGCAGAAGATTCACATTCTCATTCCCTTTCTAACTATTGTGGAAGGGGGTTACTAGAAAAGCAGTCACCAAAACTGCTTTGGTGCTACCAGGAGCAGGTCATCATTTACCATGATCAGAGGCAGGGATGGGGTCAAAAACCAGTATCTATGCAGCAGAGTGTAACAAGTTCCAAACATTAAAACTCAGCATCAATTTACAACTCCCATAGGCTATGACTATATTAAGAGTACACATGCAGAATTTTTCTGGGATGAGCGGAGGGCACAACAGAAGCAGTCTGCACTTGCTACAGCTAAATTCTACTGCACTTAGATGCATACATATGCATCATCAATCAAAAACCAGTACAATATCCTACTACAAATGAAACAAAAGCCTGCTCAAGATGAAGAGTGTAAAAAAAGAAACTCACTGTATTCAAAACACAGCTGCAAGATACTCAGGTCTTACCTACTGATAACCTAAAGCTCAAAAATTCATCTTAGATAGATTCCAGGAGAAAGTTCTCATCTCTTATCTTTTGCCCAACAGTTCTGTCACTGCCCTGGTAAAATTGTTCCAGTGCTCCCCCAACAGGAAGCAATCAATTCTTCACAATTTGTGAGGGAACAGCTTCAATTGAAATAGAAAGCTGCCATTTGGGGAAAAACAAAACATATCCTACTTCCCTGTTCCCCCCACCTCCTCCCCAGTTAAGTTATATTAATTTTTAGAAAACAGTTTCTGCCTATTGAGAAACAACACTCTAGCAACTAATATTTTTTTCATCAAAGATTTCTTCCTTTTCACATAGTGCTTTACAGAGGATAGCAAGAAGCTGTTTTTCCAAGTGTTCTGGGACATACAGTGGAGGAGCCTTGGAAATGACAATTTACTTTCCCATCGGTGTTGAAGGGGCTCTAAAGAAAACAAACCTCACCTCACCTCCTGAGGCACAGCATGTGCCCAGTCTTGCAGTAAAGTAGATTCCTCCACTACCTGTTTTTTAAAAACCCAGCAAGACTAGAGGAGATTAAAACCTGGAAGCCAAGTGATTTCAGCTGAAGATCAAAATTAATTGAGGTAAAATGCTGACAGATCAGTTATAATTGAATGTTGAATATGTGTATACACACTGGAAAGTGAAGAGTTCATTTGCTGTTTTGTTTCCTGAACATTTTTCCTAGTCTTTCACCCTGTCACACAGATTATGGCACTAGGAAGGTTTTTTTACACACTACAAGAAGGTAACTACTGAAGGGATACTGAACTTCCAGTTCACCTGACCAACACTGGCTTTAAAAGCTATCCCTGACTTAGCCACTCCCATTCATTTTAACTGTAAACCTAGCACATTACTCTACAGTCACACTGTTTGTGAACCTTCTTCTCCTTGGTATGCCCATACAAATGAAGTCTGAGAATCAGTGCTACAGCAGATTGTACACAAGCTGAGTTCAAGGGGACGTGAACTTGTCTTGGCATAATAAAAAAAGAATTTTAAATTTTGTTCTGGTATGCTTGCAGTATCAGGATTTGATGGCGAGGTAAATTAAACTCAGTAGGTGTACATAATCTATTTCATTAAGAAAAAATTTAAGTTAATGGTGAAATAAAGTAAATGCAGTCACCATTCCTGAAGTGCCTCACTTCATGAATTATTTATTCTCTGCAGCTAAAACATAGCTTTTACTCTTATGGCATCTTAAAATTAAAAAAAAAGAAGTAAGAAAAACCCCACTGAAGCACTATATGCATTACATGGTCCAAAGTTCTAATTATAATTTTATTCAACTTCAGTAGTACACTGTGTACTGCCATTGTTTTTGAATGCTTTCCTTTCTTGCATGTATATGCAAATAGCAAATCAAGCAGTAGAAGTGACCAACTCCAGTATCAAGAGATTGCTATTCCCTTGGTTATTTAACACCTGCAGCTCTGGAATTTGAGAAAAACAAGCTGAGTACCTGTCTACTACTTCCTGCAACTGTTTTTTAAAAGGCCAATTCATTACTGGGATACAATCCAATCAGGCCAGCATTTATATTCAATCATCCAGTCATAATGCAAAACAATTCAAACAATGGAACAATTGTTAGTTTCCAAGCTTCCTCCCAAAACAGATTTTCTTCCCCTGTTAAGGTTTCTAGTAGCCTTTGTTCTCATTCTATTAATAGAAGAACAACACGCCATATTCTTGGAAGCATTTTACTTTTAGTCAAGCATTCCCGTGTGTATGTGCCTAAGTATGTAATCTTACTACACACTGTCACATTAACTTTATTTTCTTGGCTGAAGGAAATAAACCTGAATATAGCTCTGTGTAATGTATAAAATTTAACAGTACATTTGATCATATCTAAGTCTAAAACCCTATAAAATTCACACCACACATTGCATTTCATACAACTACCAGTGCTGTATCACAAACCTCACAGAACACAAACATCAAACTGAAGGTTATATTGACCAAAAGATACCAAAACTCTCTAAAATCAAGCTGGTTTGAGCTTGAAATCATACATTCAGCATAATTCATATACATGCCACAATAAAGAGCTCAATTTATTAGCTGACTTTTCACCGGTTTCCAGTCACACTAGTCATATCTCTCTGCATTCCTTTCCTTCTACCACCACACTCCTGCCTTCAAGGTCTTAAGCAACTCACCTCTCCCTCTCTCAAGATGTCTTAACAGCCTACTCAGTCATGCCAGAGAGCATTGCTGAAGTTCACTCCTAACCTTTAATATGCCTTGCACGTAGCTAAATGAAAACAAAATCTGTTGCAAAAGGGAGTTTAGCAATTTTTTCTGTCATCCAGACAGTGGGATGCACAGATGCAAATGCAGATCTGGGGATTGCATTGGAAGGTTTTAGGTCTGTAAGTCTTATACTGATACCCCTCACAGTGTATTTGGAAGAAGGGGAAACAAATTATCAGCCAGCCCCTCCCATGACCTAAAATATCATGAGACAATGGATTAAGCCAGCTGCACCTGCTTCAGTAAAACACATTCAGAATCCTTTTACTCACAGCTAAGTTTCTTCCTCAAAGCCTCCAAAGGCAACTCACTATTTTTTCAAACAACATATTCAATCATAGAGACACAGCTCTGAATTTTTCTGGGAGTGTCACCAGCAACGTATCATCCAACATAAAGTAGTATTACACTAAAATTCACCCATACCTGATAACAGTGATAAAACACTCTGAGGCAAGAAAACAACAGAAGGGCAGATGAGAGTGGTGAAATTCAAGTATTTTCCATTCCTTTCTCTCAATCCTTTTGCAAGGCTGGATGTGAACTCAAAGTATACCACGCAGTTATGCACATGGTATGTGTGACTTCACTAACATGTGAACACAGTGTTATAAAGAACTTATCACATATGCCTCCAGCTTATGCAGAAATTATTCCTACCAATAGTGCTAGTGACAACAAGCAAGCAGAAAACCAATATGAGGGGCAAAGGGGTCAAAGTCAGCTGCTCCTTTCCTTTCTTATGAAGATAGTAACTTCCATGTGTCTGGTTCATTCCCATAGCACTAATCGAAGTTTATCTGCAGCCATTCTTGCTTCACTTGAAAGGATGCCAGCAGAACAATTTAAAACTAGAGCCCTTGCTGCAATATTTCCACCAAGTCAACACTTCACATGCATGTAACATCAATGTAAGTAACTTTAGGCATCATTCCAACCATTAAACGAAACCAAACTGACACATCCATATGAAATAGGGCCACTTCGACTGAACTGCAAATGGAGTACACAAGGAATAAGCTAACCAGAACAAGCTCAGGAAGTGACAGAAAAAATTTTATTCCTCCTTTTGCAACATTCATAAACCACAAGAGGCTTTGAAAAGAACTAAGCAAGAAAACCAAGAGAATCCTTTTGCATATGTGGCTGAAGGAAAACAAAACAGCTCAGAATCATTAAGGTTTAGAAATTTTTCCATTAAATTACCACCCAGAGAAAATCTCATTTTGGTAGCAACTAAAAGTTCATTCTCAACTGAGATTTGGAACAGAAAGCTTTCTTCTTGTGGTCTGAGCCATGTGAAAGAGGATTATACACTTCAAGAATCTTCCAATACACAAAGCAGAAGCAAACTATAATAAAGTGTTCTGCTTTTTTCCCAGCTGAAAGAAAATGAAATTCTGTACCTGCCTATAGATGAACAAGCTTTAAAAAAATTTAGGAACAATTTAATAATTTTTTCAAATTATTGTGATACAAGAGTATCAGTCCATTCTTATTGCTGCTGAAGACATTAGGAAGTCATCTACTGGTTTCTACAACATAAAGAAGGAAAAGAAAGCTTGTAAAAAGAGCTGAAAATTAGGTCATATTAGAAAAACAGAGGAGAGAAGTTAATGGATAAAATTTAGCTAATTAAATTCTACAGTTCACCACCATAGCAACCTCAAATAGACATCATAACAACCTGTCAAACAAAAAGCCATTCAGAAAATGACAGAACATACTTCAGACATCCACATATGTCAGAACTAGACTACAAGTATTTCACATATGCTAAAGGGACAGCCAAGAGGGATATATCAACAGTACTTTGGTACAGGGGGGTCTCACATTCTCCCAATAGCTTGTCTCTGAGGTATGAGACTCTTCACTTTCTTCCACCATCTTAACCTATCCTTAAGTCTTTCAGGTGCTGCACACAAACAGCCAGGAAAGGATTATTGCCAAAGGGGAGCTGAGTGCACAGCAGCTAGTGGAAATCCCAGTATGCATCCATCTGTAAACAACACTATGTCTTTAGAAGTCTGACATGGGGATTTTTTGCCCTAATGTAACACATCATACTGAGGTAAAGCACATACAAGTATTTGTGAACTGCCAGCAACGGTAGGGAGTTCCTGACAAAGTATCAAGTCAGAAACAACATCCCCACTGTAAGACTTTTAGGAAACAAAATGGTAGAAAATAAAAATTTACAGCCAAACTATAATCACTACTTAGCCCACAGACAAAACAATACAAGTACAGTTCACACAGTAAAAAAGGAGTTCTTATGCATCATCTAAAGAGCATGCACACACATGCTACCAATTAGCTATGCTACTGCCACTTCAATTGCTTTAATAATGTATCAACTCTATGAACAGAATAACCAAAACCAAAACCACTGTTTATTCCTGGAATAAGAATTACTTATGGAAACAAAGAAATAAAAAATGTAAGTTATTTTTCATCATGTTCTGCAACTCTTCAAAAAGCTTCTGAAATACTGGTTGGACAGAAGAATCCACAGCTATGGTCATTAAAAGAAACACACATTATCCACTAGATTTTTGCAAGTGCTGGAACACAGGAAAAAGAGCAATCAGTGCCAAGCACTGACCCTGGCAGCAAGCTGCTCAGTTCAGTCAAAGGCCAACAATTTGCCTCTCAGAGCTTTGTTTGTGGAGCCTAGAATGACAGTCTAGCTGGACATCCCACATTATCTCTGGAAAGTTCACACTGAGTAAGAGTCATAAGGGGTGAGTATTCAGAATGCTCCCTCAGCACAGAATACGCACACGTGCAAACAAAGATAGCACAGGCTAAGTATATGCATATTATTAATAAATAAATAAATGAATCATGCATAAGTGCATTATTTCTTGTAGCTGTATTTGGACGCTGTAGATCAGAGATGGTTTCTTTCAAAGGTTGGGGGTTTTTTTTGTACTGTGTTTTTTTAACAAGAACCATCCAAAACCCAATTATGAAACACTCGCATAGTATTGTTTATCAGATCTAGAAACTCCAGGGGCAGAAAAAACAAAAAGATATTGCTCTCTTATTACTTAATAGGTCACAACACAAGACACAAGACCTGGAAAACTGCTGCTCATTATCTGCCTGTCTAGTCAACTGCTAGAAATGCAGGCCTTGAAGGAGCATTTTCTTCTTTACTGTATTTTGAAGATGCGGGATAGAGATGCCTGAAGAGTTCATAAAGACATCTCTCCTACTGTTTATTAAGTTAGATGATGCTCTATTCTCACAAAGCATTGAGAATAATTGCATTTACATATTGTTTTCCACTGTACACTCCAGTTAGGATGCATTCAGGAGCGTAATTCTGCCTTAAGGCTGGTATTTGCAGTATATGTCTCTCCTATCAGCACAGATCACACAGAATTCTTGCAGAGTTCTTCAATTTCATGGTAAGAAATACATTCCAAATAAGGATTTAAAAGATGAAGTGATTTTATGTTCATCTGCAATTTTAACATCCATGAATTAAAGTCAGAAATCCTAGTACTGTTATAAATGTTATATTGTTTGCACAGCTTCATTAGGGAAAAATAAAGAGGAAGCTAGAACTCATAGCTATAGTATATCTCCACGTTATTTTTCTCTCATTTTCTACAAAATAATGAGTAAACTAAAAGAAATGTAATTGTGGCCTTATTAGTAACTGTACTACAAAGAATATAACAACTGCAGTAGTAACACCAACAATGTCTCCCTACTTAAGTTCAGCCCACATAAGAAACATGAGCTTTCTTACAGTCTCACACAATAGGCAGAGGGAAGGATCAGCCAGAGCTCCCATTTTGCTGACAGAGAAGCTGGCACTGAATTCACAGCCAACACAACCTACTGCCATACTGCATGGACTCACAGCTGTGAAGCAAAAAGAAGCTTTAACCAAACCAATTAATTCTTGTTTCTTTACATGAAGAACAGTCATTAAAATGGTTTGAAGAAACACCATACACTCAGTTGAGATCTGACAACCTACACTTTTTATCAAGCCAACAGAAGCATTGTCATTAACTTCAAAAAGATTCCATCAGTACTGATAGAAACAGGCTGAAAAAATGTTGCTATTTGAGACAAATGGAAGGACACATTCTGGCAGTACATTTGCTGGAATACACCGTGAAGTGTCTTATTTCAGGAATCATTCCATACTGACTATAATTTTGTTTAAATGAAGTATTTAAGCTATAGCCATATCAAGTGTGTATCTGTAAATACAGGCTTTGTAACTCCTGTAGCTCAAATGTGCACAAGCCAGACTTTCCATCTATCTCAAGACAACACACATAAACCTCATCCCCAAGAGACCCCTCCCTGCAAGGCAAGTCACTGTGGGGTGTGAAATGACTGTTTCTCTCACCAGAGTCACCAGAAAATTATTACACCTACTTATCAAATGTACTGCAGCAACAGTGTCAAATACTCCGGGATCTGTGTCAAAGAGCTTACAAGATGGATTAAGAAGAGATGAAATACTCAAATATGGGGGAGGATGAAGGTAACAGAACAAAGGGTGGAAAGTTTCCCAGATCAACTGCACAACCTCTGTGGCGAAAAAAGTACTAGCCAAACAAAACCAGTAACAAACAAAAACCAAAAAACCACACAAATACAGAGTCTGGAAATAATCATATAAAATAACCACCCAGTAGTTCACTGATGGCCAGTAAACACCACTTACACATGCAATATGGGACACTAACACAGATTTCATACACAACAAGGACATTTAAAAGTACTGATTTTTCTACAAGCGACAAAACAAAGTATGAGGCACAAATAAGTGTTTATGGCTTCCACCCACATTTTAATGGGGGTGAGGGAAGTGACTACAGATAAATTCATTTTTCTGTAGTATGCCAGCATGCAGACCACACCACTCCTCCACTTCTGACAGATGCTGCCTACAACTCCATAACTACATTGATCACCGCAGCTCAGCAACTGACATACTAAAAAATAATAAAAGCAGGGACCAGTGAGAGGGGGAAGTGGATTTTCTTCATCAAAGTTGTGAGTCTGATCCTCCACAGAAACTAGGGTTATTTTCGGTTATAACACTGACCTGCACCCTGAGCCCAACCAGTACTTAAAATACAAAATTACGTGTCGCCTTCGGGCGCCGCAGGAACCGGCCAGAGCTGCGGAGGACAGACTGCCTCCCCACTCCCATTTAACTGGAAAACCCACGGTATTCCCACCGCCCTCGGCTCCAGCATTGTCTCCGCCAGCCCGCGCCGCTGGGAAGCGCCGAGCAAACCCTCGCCCGCCCTGAGCGGGTCCTCCCCCATCACACGCGCGGCTTCTCCAGGGCGGGTGGTCCCGGCGCGGTTCGGCAGTGCCGCCGCGGCCGCAGGTGAGTCCCGCGGGTCAGAAACACACCTAGGCGCCATAGGTGCGCACCGCCCGCCGCCTACCCCTCCCCTCGGGACCCACGGCCGGGCAGAGGCGCCGGCGGGTGAGCCCGGCAGCAGGAGGAGCGCGGTGGGTGACGGGGTGCTACCCACCTGCTCCGCCCCCGCCGCGGGCTGCCGCGGGCCGCTCCCGGCGGAGCCCTGCGTCGCTCCCATAGTAACATCGCCGGGCCCGCCGCCCGCGGCCCCGGGGGCAGGCGGTCAGTCCCGGCAGCCTCGGGAATGCTTCTCCCGCCTCTGCCCCGCGAGGGAACCGGCCGGGCCGGAGGCGAGGGGCTGCGGCGGAGCCCCGTGGGGGCGGCCGGAGCCCGGCAGGACAAAGCCGGCTCTGAGCAACCCTCCACAGAGAGACTTTGTCCTACCGGGGCCCGGCCGCCCCCGCCGCCAGCCAATCATGCCTGCAAACGCCCCGGGGAGGCGAAGAAACACTTCCATTCTCCCTGGGAAGAAAAGAATTGCTATTCCCCACTTAGAAAAATATTTCTTGTGTTTCTGCCCTTGGCAGCGGCCAGCAGCTGACGCCTGTCACAGGGTAAACGGGAGTGGTGGGGCCTGTGGCCCAAGCCCGCGCAGCATTTCTGACATGAGGCTTTCGGACAGCATCCACAGCCTTGTTCCGTCAAGCAGACATGCACCAGTCATGTCTACCTTTTCGGTCAGTGTGTTTTTAGGAGGACGTGGATGTGAAAGCCCCCACACAGCCGACAGGTTCCCCAGGTCCACAGCGTGGTCATATTTCCTTCCCACCACCTAACAGCCTTCCAGAACAGTCTTGGAAGTCCACTGCTATTAACTCAGAGTACCAAATTGCTTGCTTCGGGGGCTGTAACTACATATTCTAAAAAAAAAGGACATTATTGAGTTAACTGTTCTCAAGAGCTTGCAGAAATGAGTGGTCACAAAAAGCACTAAGGAAGAGAAGACGGGCAGAAATTCAACCACATTATATTCTGAAATAAAGACTTCTTTCCCAAGTGCTTCTGTCTTCCTGGATTTATGCTATTTTGGGTGGATGAGGCAATACTTGAATCAACTCTTGGAAGGAAGAAACTAAGAATGAGAAGTAACTGTAAAGGAAGAACTTTCTTTGGCCAATCTTAAAAAACAAACAAACAAACAAACAAACCAACCAACCCCCAGCCTGTTACTTTGTATAGCCTACCCTCAAATTTGAAGAGAAAAAGCCAAAAAAAAAAAAAAAAAGCCAAAGCAAGAACTTTGCTCTTCTTTCATCTTGTTGCTCCTCTCAGTTTTACAAGTGAGTGATACCATACAACTTTTTTGCAACTCTAGCAGTCTGGCATATGGCCAAAGTCAGGACCACTTGGAAAAATGAAGCACAGAGGGCCAGGTTCTTCACATACATGGGATCCTGTGATAACTTCTGGCATCAAGAATTTGTCCATGAGCCTACAGCATGACAAGGCAAAACAGCTGTCACTCTCCACACCGGTGCACACCTCTGCAAACTGGAGGCAACTGTCCAAAGAGCATTGTCTGGCAACGTCTGCATAGAATGTCATGTCACAGCATTGGCAGAGAAATCTAATGTCCAGTACTTGTTGAAATGACATGACACAATGAAAATAACATGATTTTGCTGCAGACAACTACATAGTTTTCCATGCAAGAACAACATTTGTTTTAAGCTGAATGGCAATACATTTTTGGAAAAGAAGTGCTTGTCAGACATGAGGTAGAAAAGAGAAAGGAGAAGGCACCAGATCTCTGTGACTGCAGTTTCTTAACATACATACCAAGTTCATTGCAACATAAAGTGGAGCACTAGCCTCCTGAAGCTGCTTCCTTCCACACAGGTTCTGGCAAAAGATGAACAGCTACAACTTGATTCCCTCACTAGACACAGCTTCATGGGGAGTGCAGGCAGTGCCAATCAGAGAAATTGAAGGGTCTGCCTGTCCTGTCCAAGGTCAAGAGGATTATTTGTGGTTCCAGACAAAAGCTGTGGCTTGACCTAAAGCCTCCTTTTGGCATGTTCTGTGACTTCATCAAAGCCACAAGGTGTTATCACTAATAGAGGCTATACTTCCCTGAGCTGTAGGGCAGCAAGCAGGGTTAACACACTAAGCTAGCCTGAGGTAAGTGTAACACAGATGTGGGAACTGACCACAGTTATGCAAGCAAGATGGGCTTGTTTTCAGTCCCTTCCCACAAAACACTATCTGGAAAGGGTCTATCAGTTTGTCGCCATTTAGTTTCCTGGAATAACAGATGGAAAATAATCCATGGGGGCTTATCAAAATATTTCCAATGTTTGTCCACAAAATTTCTCACTTGTAAGAGCAGAGAATACATATCCTTTCCCAGTTCCTTAATTATTTTCTCTAACTAAACAGCTACTTTGCCAGAATGGGCATATAAATCACCCCATACCACCCTGCAAATGTGAGCATTAAGTGGCCTCTAGCACTCATGCTCACTCTAGAGCTTGGCCAAATACCCATATGCTCATAGTGATGGCATGGACTGATGTAAGAAACAGTGTATTAACAATTGCCAGGCTTCTTATCCTGCAATTCAACCACCAAGAACAAACTGTTGAGCCTGATCTTTGACCAGGATGTCCTCCCAAGATGGATATGCAGGTAGGCCTTATGAAAAAAGAAGATGTTGTCAGCTAAACAACAAATGAAAAGGATACAAGATACCAATGTAAGCAGTGATGAGTTTCCCTTGTAAGCTAAACAAAACCAAACCCCTAACCTGCAGCTCAAAGAAGCACACAGTTTACAATTAGATATAACCCTTCCTTCTGCCTCATCTTCTCTGAAACACCTCAAGACCCTCTAGTGTAGATACAGAATACCTATAAGCTAGCCAAAACTCACCTGGGACAGCAAAACAAGCAAAAGAGGGGCAGGAGCCCCAGTCAAATGATCTGATGTGTCTGTGCAGGTCCCTGAGCACCCTGAGTGTTTGGAGGCATGGCTACATGCACATTTCATTCACTGGTCTCCCTTTGAAATGGGAGCTGCAGGCCCAATTATAGCCAGTCCTGCAAGGAATACTGCATCATGAAGAGTAAAGGCTGGGTACCAGCACTATGTCAAAATTATATGAACTCAGCCACAAATTTGCAGCTCTGTTCTCTGCAGTATTTAGGACCCACTGTTCTGCATGTGCAGTAACTGTACAAAGAGGCATCATCTGCAGGGAGTTTCATGGAATGTTATGTAAGTCTACAGAAATTTTAAAATAACATCAATTGAAAGATTATTGGTATTAACTTTATGAAAAACATGCAAATAACTTACAGTGAACACACTTCCCATTGAGATTTTCAGTTTAAGTAACCAAGGGAGACATTGTTTGCCTACAATCACATTGAATCCGTGTAGCACTAATTTAGAAAGATAACATGCTGTAGCCCGAGTCATGCAAAACCTACGATGTATTCCATAAATTATCTAATGCTACTGTGAATGAAGCAATTGTGCCACTTCCAGCATCCACAGAAGGAACACCCATTTAACACCACCCTACAGGATGCAAATTTAAAAGAAGCAGCTGCCTCTCACAGTTACTCCAGCCAACCAAGTAAGACTGTTCTGCAACTGGCCTGCAGCAAGGTTCTTTCCACCTCCTCTCTACCATCAAGCCTCTTAATCTGTCCCTCTGACAATCAATTATTTTTCTGTTTCTTTAAAGTTCAACACTTGATGTGCTGCTGGACTGCATGGCAAACAGGAAACCTAAAGAGCTGGGAACTGATTTCAGAAAGAGATACTGGGAATGTAGGCTGCTAGTCCAGTTGTTGAACTATCTGAACAGAGATGTCAGTTTTGCTCTTGTTTTTAAGCAACTGTTCATGATCCTGTCATGAGAGACACTGTAGAAGTTTCTAAAAATACCACGCTGTCAAACAGCCTTTTCCCCTTCCCTTCCAGGCAATCTCTTTAGACTGCCATTTGTCATCAGTCTGCAAAATCACACAAATCAGTCAGCCCAGTCCTACTTAAATGATTCATAAATCCAATTACGTCCGCTTCTTTATATAGTAAGCTGGGCCCTAACTGATTCAACCTTCAGGATTAGAGGATGTGTAGGTAGCTGATCTCTGACTCTCGAACTGCTCAGGAGCTACATACATATGGTTCAAACATGCAGCTCTACGTTGGGGTTGCCCCACATAAGGCACAGTAATCCTAATCTCTGTTTTAGGGGGACTGGAGAAGAGACACCTTGAATATTATCCTAGCACTTGCTACCATGTCTAGAAGTGAGTCCAGCAGGGGGGGGTCACCAAGATGATGGGGGCTGAAGCACTAGCCCTACAAGAGGAGGCTGTGGCAGCTGGGTTTGTTTACCATGGAGGAAGGATGGCTTCAGAACACTCAGTAGCAACCCACTCACACTGGCAGGAGGAGATTGAAGAGATGGAGCCAGGTTCTTAGCAGTAATGTGAAATAGATAAGACAATGGGCCAAAGTTCAAACATGACAAGTTCAGATGTACATAAGGAGAAAAAATCTTCCCCATCAGGACAGCCAAACCATGGATGCACTGCAGAGAAGTTGTATAATCTCTGTCCTTGAAGGTTTTCAAACCCAACTGGGTAAAGCCCTAAGCACCTTGGTCTGATCTCATAGATGACCCTGTTTTGGGGGAGAGGTTGCACTAGAAACTTCCTGAGATCCCTTTCCACCTGAATTATGCTTTCACTCTGAAGTTACTGCATGACTCAAGTGCCAGCTTAAAGCAGGATGATGCAATTATTATCCTGCCCCTTGTCTCCACTTCCAAGGTACAGCTTGTGATTATGCAACATAAAGTTTTTGGCATGCAGCTACAGGGTCTGGTCTGTTGGCTGTCTCTGATCTAGTGTCAGGATGAACAGCTATACACACTTTCCAAGTCTCAAAGCAACAATACTGAGGCTGTTATTTTAGAAAGCATAGATGTCCTGGGAAGAAACACAGAACCCAACAAAAACAGCATCCCACATTTTGTACATATTTTTTATGGGGTAATCAACAGAGTAAAATCCTCTGTCACTTATGAGGCCACCTATTTTGATGTTCTCAAGAGCAGAATATTTTAAATATTTTAAACCTAGACACAGAGATTTACTGAGACACCTCAAACTGAAAAAATTTTAAAATGTAGATAATAATTTAGAGCAACAAGGAGCACTGTTCTAAGCTAATCATAAACTCAATTTCAAGTTCACAAAAAAATCTGAAACACTGTTATATGCTGAACAGCTAAGAACAGCACTAGACATTAACAGTATGAAATACAGTAATATATATATTTATAATGTAACGTAATATATATTTTCCTCAATGTTTTGGACAGTCATGAGTTCTACTAGATTTCACATTACAAGTTTATTCTACTTAAAACCAGAAGACCGCTTGTTTTGTTTGTTGCTACTTTCTTTTTGCAAAGAATATGCCAAGTAGAAAATACAGGTGTATAGCATATTCATAGGATAGATAAAACAGCATGAGAATATGCAGAGGTGTTTGATAACAGTTAACAAAAATTATAGTTGGGAGAAAAAGAAATACAGTCTGTTTCTTCTAAGCACATTTTCATCGGAGCAATGTTTTAAATTACAATGCAGTTCCTTGAAAATTACACTAGTAAGGCAAGCAAATGAAATAGTTTGACCTACTGCTATAGAGTGAAATAGGGTCTTAACAGTGACTCTGCTTGAACACACACACACACACACCACCCCCATCCTCTCCTCTACAGACTGTGCAAATTGAAACAACTTTCCTTGGCATATGCACTTCCACCTCTACTACTTTAAGAAGCTACAAAACCTAGTACTGTTATTCTAAAGAATGAAATAGCAATGTAGTTTAAACAAATCGAAACCACACAAGTGTGTACTGTTTTTCTCCCCAAACACCATACAAAAGTGTGTATCAACACTTGAAAGGAAATCTCTTCCTCAACCCCAACTTGTTCATTTTAAACAGCAGGCACATTCTATTTGAACACTCATTCTGCTTACATCTCATTTCCTTCCTCTCTTCTCCATGTTTCTTGATTACTCCTGGCAAGGCTGTGAAACAATCGTCTGCTTTTAGTTATTTATCTGCCTTTCCCCACTAGAAGTCAAGCCCTCCAACATCAAAAACTTCACTGTGGTAATCAACTCTTAAGGCTGAAATTAATTAAGACAATGTAATAAAGAAAACAAAGATCCTATTCTCATGGAGATGATTATACTTATTAAAAACAAGCAAAAGAATATGCAGATTACACAAGAAGTAACATACACAAAGATGTGTTACTTTTCTCCTGGTATAGGTGTTAATTTAAAAAACAAATCTCCAGACAGCAGTTCTTCAGCCAAGTTAGTTCTTAAGAGCACGAAAACTATGCTTCAAAGCTCTGCCTCTCCCCATCCAATTTATAGTGGCAAACCTCCTGCTGACGAGCTTATTAAGAAACAAAGCAGTTTGGCAGCCCTGTTCAGTAACAGCAAGGTCCCAGCTAGGGTACTAATGCCCACATTTGGGTGATGTTTTTCACAAATTACTAAAGTGAACTGGCAAGAATCCAAAAGTGAACAGCAAGAACAATCAGGGAGAAAGCAGATGGACGCAGTCATTCACTTGCCATTTCTACAACTCCTAGAAGCCCACAGACAAGGCAGCTGGATGCACCTTCTGAGCCATCCTGACCTTGCTGATAAATGGCTCTGGAGTTTCTTTTGCCAAGAGTTGAGCTTGCTACTATCCACATTCCCTGGTGTAAAGTTTGCATACCCTGCCACTGAAAGTTTTTGTTTTGAGGAAAATGTCAGAGGCTGCTGGAGACCTCAGCTGAGACATTCCTGCCTAGCTATGTTTCACTGATATTCTTAGATCAAATTTTCCCTCTCTCCCAGAAAATAAAACAGAGAAGTAGCTTTGGCTATATATGTCACAAATTAGAAAGTCAGAACAACAGATATGCATGTTTCTAAGTAAATGACTAGAGCAGCAACAGCTATTCATCTAAAGGAAGAAAGTTAAGTCAATTATAGTTTTGCAAAACATCAGCAGAAAAACCTTTTCCTCTCTTAAAATCATCATCTCTTAATGACTTACAAAAACAAGCCAAGCATGTTTGATCAACACATAAAACTAAGGACTATTTTATAGTCCTTCTGGAAGCACTTGAGAAAAGGTTTGAAAAGCAATGTTAATATGCCAAAAGGATTATATTTACCTTAATGATGTACTGTAAGAAAATATGCAGCAAAACAACTCTCTCTGTGTGTGGCTATTCTGTTTCCCAGGACTGACTGAGTCACTAAGCAACTCCCATTAACATTACCCTTTGTGCTTAAATAAAGCAATTTATTTATCCCCAAGTCCATGCTAAATATTTATATTTGCTGAAGACACCATCATAGATTACATCCATTCTTTACCAATGTTTAGCTAACAGATGAACTAGTACAGGCCTGTGCATTGTTATTTGCATAACTTTAACAGAATATTGACTTCATTGCAGAAACCTCTCCTCTTCTGGAGGCCTGTTGTACATCATCAAGTTTTCAGCAGATGTGTATGTAATCATTTTAAGTTTCTTTAGGAATTCAAAAGAACTATTTTATGTAACTCTACTAAGTGCTATTTCTTAAAACCTTGTGAAAACACAGTCAAAAGAATATACATCTTAGCTAGCACATGACAAGAATACATAATTTTAAACTAATGGCCAGATCTAACTGATGCAACTCGACTAGTACCTTGGAAGGAAGGACGATATTTGAGTGCCGTTGTCTACTTGCTGTGCGATGCTTTGGGCTTGGTGTACAGCTGTGCTCCCAGTCCCACTCACAAGGAGATGGCAGTGCAGTAGTTTGCTCCCTGAAAAACAAATTTTCATTACAGTCACCTATAACCACAAAAGAATGATTGTGTAGCCTGGAACACTGAAGTCCTTGAGATAAAGAGGATATAAAATATATTTCCCTGATTAGTTTGGCATGCCTTAGCTTCCCTGGCAATCAAGTGGAAATAGTGCTTGAAAAAAGGAGATACTCAGCAATATTTACACACAAGCCTGCATGCAAAGCAATCAATGTATTTTTGCCAGTGAAATAGGATATTGGCATTCCTTATAGTTACTTTGTTGCACTGGTCCTCTCCACAAACCACCTCACTTTTTGTTTCAATTTAGCTTTTTTCTGTTTAGCTCACACAAGACTGTACACAGGAAAGCTAGTAACAGCATTGCGTCTTGAGCGTAACCTCAGTAAGAACAATCAGACAAATGTGCTCCAATGACATCAGATGGTAACTTAAGAACTTCAGTTGCCAAATGACAGAAAGAAAACAATCTTCTGTCCTCCTTCCCCTTGTCAACAGGCTTTAGCTAGCCTTCTTGGGCACAAATAGCATATTAACTTCCATTCAGCATCCTTGTCACAGGGCTCCCTCTCTCCCTGACCCCTTGTCTAGTCCTTGATTACCCTGGTAGGAAAAGAGAAAATGAATGGTTTAATTAAGATGAAGAAGGAACTTTTGACAGAAATAGAAACACAAACCAATGGTTAGGGTTCGTTGGTGGCTTTTGTTTTGTTTTTAAAAGAAAACCAACATGCAACTCAGTAATTTTATGCAATGCAGTAATTTTAATTCTTCTCTCAAAACATCTTTCTAAAGTGTTCCAACTTCAAAGAAGGATCTAGCTAGACTTCCCTAGAAAAGTATATTAGCCATACTTTTAGCAGGTTTGAGTTTGTTTGCTTGTTCCCCCCTCCCACCCCATCCTATGTATAGATGTTTTTTCATTGTGGTTTGTACTCCATTAGCCATTTCTAGATAGCTTGAGAGATGGAAGAAGGAGATACTGAAAGAATTCTGCAGAACTTCCCCAACTGTCTACAAGTCTGGCCCAAGTTTTGATGTGTCTTGTGTGACACCCCCTTCTTCCTGAGCACAAATACAATGAGGTCACAGGTTTGAAAAAGCAAAATTAAAACTTCTTTAATTTTAAAAAAATACATTGTGGTACAGATTAACTTTTGAAACTAGAAGGTTATTTTCCCCTTTCTCCCCATGCTCTTCCAGCATAAATGCATCATTCTAAAAGTAAACTACTGTTTAAATATGAGTTTATGTGACCACCAAAGAGCAGCACAAGCTATACTGAGCATTAGGAACAAACTTCAGCCTTCTTGTTCCAGGATGTGCACAGAATACTATTCTGGAGGCTACAGAAAAGTCACACAAGCAGGCTAAACCTAACTACCACTGCTGCTGTCATTTTCCCTTTGTCAAACTTCATAAAAAACAATCTGTCACAGAAGTCACATCACTATTCCAAGCAAAGATGAAAGTAGAAAAACTTAACTTTGTAATGTCTTTGATATGAAAATATAAATTAATATCTTAGCAAAATAGCATATTTGCCTTTCCTGCTTTCTTTTGCACAGTTGTCTGAGTTTTTAAGCAGAATTCTTAAGTTTCAGACAGTGGCTCTGGACCTAGCACCACACTCTAGTGTTATTTTTTATTTTAAGAGATGTTTAAGAATAAGAAGTATGTAATATGGACCTGAATTTGTGCAGTGAGGAGCTGACAAATGGGGACCCCTATACCCTATATTCAGTATTAGATTTTGGAAAGTGTCCCATTATGTTACAAATTCTTTCTGTATACACACACACTTTCATGACACTTTTTTTTTTTTACAAAGAATGTGACAGGGTACCGCTGTAAGTCAAGTGATAAGCTGGTCTTAGCAAAGTGAGTTGTTACTGCATTTATTCCAGTCATGTAGAATAAGCAGAAAGCAGCTACAAAAAGAAAAGTGCTTTTTTTGGTCAACTTGGTTTACTTTGCCACAATTGCTTGTTACCAGCCTTTAATTCCCTGACATTTTTAATAAAAAACATAAAAGGGATTCCTATTACAGTCCAATGACAACAGCTTTTCTGCTTTTCTGAAACTGTTGGAATGGCAAATCCAAGCATAATCCAAATACATCTTTAACCAGCCTGAAATTCCAAGTGTGTATAACAATTATGTTAACTAAACCTCACCCTGAAAGCAGGGAGTTGTCCGAGTAAGAATGCTGGAAATTAAACCAAATTTTAACAGTGTATTTTGTACTTTGCTACTGACTAATACTCAGTAGTAGATGAAAGACAAACAATCACAGTTACAAAAGAAATAGACATTACAGTTAATAAGTTTCATTTTTAGAGGACTTGATTCAAGCTGTGAGTCTGGCCAGACTAACCCTCTTGAAAACTAAGAAGAATTCTACAAGACTATATCATCACTTTCCAACACAACTTCTCAGAGCAACGGGAACAATCATGTACCATTTTATCAAGCAGCTGAAAAAATCAAAGAGATGTGCAGGTCCATATTTTATATGGAACAATCAAAGGAAGTCACAGTCTTGGACACTCCACTGTCCTCAGTACAGATAGGCTGTACCGAGAATCTCTTTTAATGGGCAAGTTTTTAACAAAAATTCCTACAAGCACTCATTAACATGACACTGGAAATTTAGGACCAACTTGAAGAACACTTGTGTTAATAAAAAGGCACAAAACCATTTCCTTAAGTCTACTTTCTAGACTAGTTTTTGTGGTTCTGGTGATAGATCTGGGAAAAAAAAATCATATGGTACATAGTAGATTATTTGCTTTTACTGTTGCTACCAGTATTAAAGAAAGTACTTTTGTTGAAAAATTAAAGAATATAAATCTAAATTCAGTTATAGTCAAACAGCCACAACCATAAACAAGTTTCTCTTTGAAGTCTTGCTTACACAGAACTATTCCAAACCAATAGAAACATACTAACTGGTCTTGGACAAAAGCCTCTCATAGTTTGCACTCCTTTGCAATGTCTGAAACAAGGTGACAGCATTCTATTGTATTACAAAAATACAAGCGACCAGAAGGACTGTGAAGATACAGATCCATCTGTGCTACTCAGACAGGGACAGGTGGGAGATAACGACCCTGTTTTCCATACAACAGTTACAGACAGAAGGATTTTTCTGAAGCCTAGTACTCAAGTTGTGAGGCCCAAGAAAGCACTCTGGTTTGTTTTTAACAAAAATCAGAAAAACTTCTTGAAGGGAAACAGTTTTCCTAAGTATGATGAACTCCTTCTAAACAGAGAAGTAAAGTTGCCTGCACAGATTAAAGTGTTGGGGTTTTTTTTCTCATTTTAGAAATTGCTTCTCTTACAGATAAAAATTAAAATATGCATATTTTTAAGTGGGGAGACAGGAAACACACACATACATCAGGTTAGTAGCAAGCAAAAAATACAAAATAGCCATTTCATTTTTGTTCTTATGAGTATACACCTGTTTATCCTTTCTGTTCTTCAGCAAACTCCCAATTTAGAAGTAACATCATCTAGTTATTCCTCTAGCCAAGGACAAGGAGTACAGAGAAATGTCTAATGAATCCGCCTAGTTCAACCAAAACTGCTGAAGATACAGAGCTTGGAAGGTATAAAAAAAAAATTACCTGTTTTATTAATAACTCGCCTCTTTCTGATAACAAGTTTTAAAAATGCATGATTCAAGGTGAGCACAATTTTTCCTATAGTTACTCACTGATTGCTTTTTAACACTTACCCTGGAGGTTGCCACAGATTTGCATGTCTACCCTCAGGAAGCAGTTCCCTCTTGTTAAGGGGAGTAATACCTATCGCTGCTTCTAAAATAGTTATGTACTTCTTGTACCGCATCCTGCCTTTCTCAGGAGTTCCACCACGTTATCATCCAAGTGCAGATGCTGCAACTGAAGTCATGCCTCTTCACTTATTTGAAATGCTGCTTTTCAAAACATGCTGCACATTTGAAGTACAAAAATAATGCTCTTTTCCCCTCTCACAGGCTTGGATAGTTAGCAGAAGAGAGAGAGAAACCAAAGAAAAACTCCTACCAGATTCCCCAGAAACGTCATTGTTATGTAATTCGATCTTTGAATAAGACACTAATGAAAATGATTGAAGAGACAATCACAGTTCTAAGCCTGGCCGGATAATGCACACTCTCCAATTGACTAATCCTTTGCTAAATCTCTGCTGTCTATAATCTTTCAACTGCTAATGGACCACTAGGTAACTTCTCTGTCAAATTCATCCAGGGAATAAAAGAGATCTGCACAGAAAACTTGAGACCATTCTAAAATGGTCAGTGACAGACAAAAATAGCTTTTGCCATAACTTTTCTCACCAGAAAGCACCAGAAAGCTTTATACATTAGAAGTGTCATGAGGGATTTATCTGATCTACTCAGAAAAGGCATGGAGAAATACTTCCTCATGTGGCTTGTAGAGAATTAAAAAAGCTAGAGACTCACATTATGATACCTACTAGTCATTCAAATGTGCCTCACATGATGCCAGAAGCCACATCCCATGTCAAAATTGTTCTAGCCATGAGGTAAGTAACTGCGTGCCAAAGATCTCAGGTATGAACTACAAAGGTGGAGACAGATGCACATGTTGAAAGAAGTGACATTCGGAAACACTGCAGTGCTGTCAAATTGCAATATTCAAAGAGATGTACTTGATTGCAAAATTAATCAAGGAAATGTTGATGTAATGCTTCTTAGATAGTAAGAAATGAATTCTTATAAATATATATAGTTGCATATATAAATACTATGCATTTACGCAGTAATAGAGATAAAAGCTTAGAAAGAAGAGATGTGACAGGAAGACTGAAGCCTAGAACTGTGCATATTACTTATTCCCAAGTATTATTAGGCATGTGTGTATTTCTGCTGGGGTTGTATCACACTGCATGCCACTTATTTAGAAACCAAGAAGAAAGCAGTTAATTTTCATTTCTTGTGCGGTAAAATATTTAGCATTTAACAACAAGATTTTGTAAGTCTCCAGATCCCACATTACTTACAATCCTGCATTAGCCATATTTGGTGTTTAATATTTAATCACATTTGTAGGTTATGTTAGCATATGTTATAATTACTAAATAACAATCCATATGACTGATCTCAGAAATGCACAATAAAATAAAGCATTTTTTAGATTCAGGCAATATCACTACAATTGTCAGAGGAAAAAAAAATTCGCGTACATAGTTGCAGGCTGATAAGGAGCATGTAGTCTGAAATGTAGCAATGTGTTAAGTAAAATAATTAATATATTAAAACAACATGAATTAATTAAGCAAAAAATTTCTTCTCCAGATCAAAAAAAAAAAAAAAAAAAAAAAAAAAAATCACTTAACTACAACTTTAAACATCTGTATACAAAGCATTAAGAAGCTTAGAAAAGCAGAGTAGTACTAGCCCGAAAGCACAGCTAACGTCATTAAGCCTGCATGCATCCTGACTTCTGATAGCTTTGGTAGCTCTATTGTAAAGGCAGTACTGAGAAGGAAAACACAAGACAAGAAGTGAGCAGTTTTTGACAATTCCAGTATTCAAGGATCTTCTGACTGTGGAAGTTCACGACAGTTCTATTTTACTCAAAAGCAGAAATATTATGACAAAATCCAGTCTTCACTTAAAGTTGGTTTCATTAACAACTTCATTATCATCACACATATGTCCTATGAATTTTTGATATTTCTTTCTGTCCAGCCTCTCCCTTAACACTTTTTTAACTCTAAACGTTCCCCTTATAGATCTAAGAAATAATTCTTAAAAAACTTCCCCACAGTACTTTTCAAAGACAGTCCTGTACAAAGTCTAAAAAGCATTAATTGCAGCTCTGGTCCATCTTTTGTCTCTTTGAGCAAAGCATATTAATTGCGACTAGAAAAGGAGCCCTATGACTAGTGTTGTACAAAGAGAAGCCAAGCCCACACAACAATCACAAGTTACTCCCAAGAACTTAATTTCGGTTAAATGGTGCGTGAATCTCCAGGTATCTAGAAGGAGAAAGACTGACTCACAGTTTATCGACTTCCTTCAACTTTATTTGGAAACAGAAATTCAAAGCTGCTAGTACATGTATTGTTTGGGAAGGATGGCTTTTGTATAGCCAACAAAAAGTCTAAAACATACCTTCATCCATTGTTCCTGCTGGAATTATCATCCATTCCACTTTTTCTGTCTTTGTATTTTTTCAGGAGAACAGAAACCAAGTTTTATTGGAAAGAAAACAGTGCAGTTTTCCTAACTGGGAACATACATGTGATGCCTCAGAAAGTATAATCTATTTCTGAAAATGGGGAAAGAATGACAGAGCTTTTTTCTCCATTAAAGAAACATTTACAAGATCAAAGCAAAAGCTTCCTTTTGCTCTAATCCTCTATAGATGAAAACAGTCATACACTCTTAACTAGACGTAGAGCATACTTCATGTAAACTGATGACAGAAGCATGATCACATCTTCAATCACTTCAGAGCCAACTAAAAAAGAGACGATTGCCCAATGCAGCCACAAATTACTTTCCATCTTGCGAAAAAAACAAAATCTTGTTCTTTCTCCTCTTTCAACAAAAATCTGTGTAATAGCTACAAATCAAAGAATCGTTCTATTAAGAGAGCAAAGAAACAAACATCTCTTGTTGCTTACTTTTGCTCAAGTGATAAGGATAACTGTGACAGTCAATTGTTAACTTTCAGAACATGCGTGTGTTTTGTTTGCGCCACAACCAGCACATATTTAAAGCCTGATGTGTTAAAAAAATCTTAAGGTAGAGGAGCATCAAGGATCAGACTGGAAGTGTGTGGGAGCAGGGAATGAAAAGAGAGAGGAGGACCTGGAAACTTCTTTCTCACAGCTTCAGGAATTGCATTTGCTTTTGGCCCCTCCTTAGGGATCGTCCCTTCCCTGAATAGTCCATATGTTCCTGGTGATTCTCAGAATCAGCTTATACAAAGTTGTGCTAAGGAGGCTAGAGACACCAGTAGTCAAATCTGCTGGCTATTAAGCAGAGCTAGATGATGAAGCAGATGTTAGAAAAGAGAGTGCAAGCCAGACTACAGACAGCCTTGTTGTTAAGAGTGATGTTCAGGAGAGATTTATGGGTTTTCTCTAAAGCCTTAAAAAATCCAACCAAAAATTAATGAGGCAAAGCAAATAACAAATAGCTTAAACCAACATGTGAAATCTTGGTTATGATGAGGCTGCATTGTTAAGTTCAGGCTCAGTTCATCAATACAATGCTGATGTGAAAAAATTAGTTTGATACAACACTTATAACGACACAATGCTTTTGGGAGAGGTATCATTGAGCTAGTCTTACGAAAAAGCCACAGAGACCCAATATATCTGAACTCATGCCTAAGTCAATGAAAACATACATCTAACTAGACATCCTAAACTTGACACTTCACATAACCACACCCCAGATAATCGCACACCTTTAAGAAATAAAAAGAAATTTCTCAAAAGCTGTTCTGGATTGCTGGTACAAAACAAAAGCAGAGACAAAAGCACGAAAAGGGAGCAGGCATTGGGAAAAAAAGACAGAACAAAAGGGCTTTGTATTTTGCCTCGCACACTTCTGATTGACCCTACTATCTTATCAGGCAGTATTTTTGTCCGTGTTCCCACGTTATTCATGTGAAAAGAGAGCAATAACGAGTTTCGTTTTCTGCCTAGATTAGCAGCCATGGTTATCTGAGGTTCCAACACTCAGACAATGACAATCCTGACCTAAATTCAGGAAGACTTGGGTAGCTCATGTTTCCTAAAAGCAAAGCCTGCAGCTGATGAACACACACCAGGGCAGATGCTGTACCAGATATCAAAACAGAGCTCCCACAGCTCACTCTGTTATTACTTATTACTAAGCTTGGATCATAAACATCCTAAATATATTCACAAATGCAAGGGCCATCTTGCACTGAACTGAAAGGAGTTGACACAGTCTGCATTCTCATTTGAAACAGAAAGCTACAATATCCCCTAACGACATACACTTTCAGAAAGCAATCTGCTTTAAAAGAAAAACAAAACAAAAAATCCCAATGACAAGTCAACTAAAACCTAACCCAAACATTAATAGTTTAATGTATTAAATAACCTGAGTCTACTTTGCTGCTGCATCAAGCTGTTTAATTACTATGATGCAGTCAGTACCTGTTTAAATTATGTAATATTAAAGTAAAAAATAACTTCAGCTCTCTACAGCTGAATGCTGGCTTTGTCTGTTAAAAAAAACCCCAAACAACCAAAACAAAACCCAAAACCTACACAAAACAAAGCAAAAAAAACGATGAAACCCCAACTCCCCCCAAAAAAACAACAGAAGAAACCCCAAACAAACCAAACTAAACCAAAAAACCCACAAATAACAAACAAAAAACAACCCAAACTCCAAATAAAAATACCCACATAATTGCAGCAGGTTCTAAATCATAAATTACCCACCCAGGAAAAGAAAATTACTTTCTGAAGTAGGACCAGGAAAATATAAGTCCTGGTAAAAGATGATTAAAGAGCAACAGAAGGCTTTAAAAACTCTGGGAACAAGCAGTAAGCAAAGTTTTCAAGGGAGCAGACATAGGGATCCAACATAGTGCTGTTCTTTCTGAGGAAGAGGATACATTTAGATTATTGAGAAAAGCACCTGTGGTTGAACAGCTCTGTTTTGACTGTGTAGGTTCTCAATGAGTTTGGCGCACTTGGTCATGGGACTGAGACAAAACCTTTGACTCTGAAAGATGACGTGCACTGGTGCGTGTATGTCAGCATGGTCAGGCAAAACCAGTCATACCCATGTCAGTGCTCCAATCTTTGTAGGTAACACACCATTTGCAAACATTCTTCACTATTGGCAAGACCTATATATTAGAAGACAAAATTATGGCTAATATACTTACTGCCGTAAATACTTGTATTACAAATAGATTATCTCATTTTTGAGAAGTCTTCCAAAGATCACAGGAATCCACTGCAATTTGGGGTTAAGATCCACAGGCTTTCTACAACTGATGCCAAGGATCAATGGTCAAATTTAATAAATAATTTTTTTTCCCAGCAATTAAAATTTTCATTTCTACTTGAAAATAAACCAGACTTGAAAATCTCCAACCTCAAAAATCTGTGAGTTATTTGTTCCCCCTGTCATTAAAATGACCAGTTCCAGAATTACTATGATAGAGTGAAACTGATGCAGCCACGGTATGACAAAAGTTACTCCGTCCCCGAGTATGTAAGTACTGTTATTTCAACAATTAAAAGTGAACAGTCTTGTAACACGAGATTTCCTTTACCCTACAAGGAAATTCTGGAGAAAGGCGAGATTGGTAACTATTAAAACACACAGACAAACGCTATCACCTAGATTTGCTCTAAGTTAAATGAAGCTTTGAAGTAGTCTTGGAATACGAGGCCATTCAACAGCTGAGGATTACTGTGGTACAGGAACTTTCTAATGCTTTAAGCATATAGGTTTTATAAAGATACGGCACATCCCAATTTGTAAACCATGCCACTACCTAAACATTGTTTTAATCACTTAGAAAGATTTCCTGGTTGTCCTTAGGAGACACTGAACCAGGAAAGGGGGGATTAACCAATCATAAAAGTATCAGACACTTAATTACTTTGATGCTTCATTCTGAAGAGCTTTATTTAGATTATAGTTCATGCAAAGTATTGGGCTGACCCCAACTCCATTGCCTAATTCCCCAACACTCACCTTCACAAAAACCCAGTGCAGTGGCACTAAGCACCTCAGTAGATAGTGATACAGGGCAGTAGTAAAACACAATTAGACATGGTTTCTCCAGTCCACAGTGACATCCTTTTGTAAAGGGAAGAGGAGTCACTGCCGCTACTGGAAACCAATGTTTAGGGCCTAAGATGTTTGCATGTAACAGTCCGGAAGCAATTATAACAGTAAACTCACCTAAAAGTCAAATACATGCAGAAAACTTCCCCAGAAGCCTGATGACAGCCCTCACAATAATGTTATACTTAGTATAAATCTTACTGACCATATCTAAGTGGCACACACATGCTTACTAAATGCAAAACATCTCAAAGTCTCTTAAAGCAGCCTGATGATCTCTCAATTAGTATTAAGTCACACAAGCAAACTTCCTTTGTCCTCCAGTACCTGATTCTTGCTGTGTCAGGACTCCATGGACCCTGACAAGGACCACTATTTGAAAGAGCTGATAGTTAAAGACTTAGACAACAAATGCTTCATAAAGGAAAGAAGCAGTTTTATCAGTCATAACATATACTAGTTTCTCTTATTTTCCCTGAACTAAAGATGAATCACAGTTCTCAATCTTTAAAATAAAACTTTGTGGAACAAAAGAAAAGATAAATTATTTTGTTAAATTATTGATAATTACGTCCAAAGGTTTAAAAAGAGCAACCTTCGCCACCTCTGCTGGCGTACAGCTGTGGGGCCTAGAGCCCTCGAGTGTCATCTTAGCTGCGGAAACCGACGCAATTTTATAAGCTGAAGCTAGGGAGCAGATAATTCAGAGATTTTCTCTGTTTCAAGTGAATAACTACTAGAAAGCAACAGTGGACGCATGAAAGTTTTCTGATTGGTTGTATTAATCTTACACAAGTATGTTCAAACAGCATGTACTTCCTCATGCTGGAAAAAATATGCAAACAGGTTTCGAGTATGAGGTAAATAATGGCAAGTTGCTTTTCTATTAGCAAGTGCATGCCACTGGTAGATCAACCTTGGCACTCCAGGATGAAAATCTAATGAACCTGGACTCCAGCACCGCAGACATGGCCAGTGCCAAGGGACTTTTGCAGGGCGATTAAACACTTGTCTTCTGGAACTGCCTGTTCCTTTGTTTCACAGTTCCCTGTTAACTTGAAACTTCCCCTGACCCAGTTAGCCTAAGCCCAAGGCATGGCTGGAATCCACTCGGGATGTGCCAACATAAAGATTTCAGGAATTCTCTGTGCAACAAAGGCAGCCCAAGCCCCCGACGGCGGGGGCGTGCGCTGGACGGGGGACCTGCCCCCCCTCCCTCGGGGAATAACCCGGGTAAACAAACATTCCGACTAGCTGGTGGCATCTCTCTTACTTTCCACGTAGTATCGCACTCTCCCGGAAAGTACTTATCACGGAAAAAGTCACCGAGAGCCGCTTAATCCCGTTAGAGAAAAGCCGATCCCCGGCCGAGCCCGGCTGTTCGCGCAGCCCAGGTGCGCGGCGGGCGCGGGACCAGCCCGGGGGGGCCCCGCGGGGCACGGCGGGTCCGGCTCCCGCGGACAAAGGCGGCAAAGCGCGCCCGAGGAGCGCAGGCAAGGGGGCGATAAAACCCAAAGCACACAAAGGAACGAGAAGGAGAAGCCGGGCAGCTCGTGGCCGCAGCGCGGCCCCAGGGGCGAGGAGTGGAGGTAGCGGCCGCGGCGGACAGGGAGTGCCGGGGGGCACCGCACCTGCCCGGGCGGAGGGAAGCGGCGGGGACCACGAGCTCGGGGCGGGGATATCCCGCGGGGATACTCGCCTGCTCGCGGAGAGTGTCCGGCAGCGGGAGCAGAGGTCCCAGAGGAGTCCCGGCGCTGGGACTGCGCCTTGCCCTGCCCCGCCGCCCCGGAGCGGGCAGCGACGAGGGCGTCAAGTCCGAGTGTGGGGCCGCGGCCGAGACTAGGGCTGGGTCCGGGTCCGCTGTGGCCGCTCCCGCCGAGTCGGGTGATTTCCTGCAGGGCGCGGGCGGGGGCGGCGCGGCCACGCCGGGGCGGGCTCCCGCCGCAGGTGCCGGCCTCGCCCCCAGGTGGGGAGGAGAGGGGAAGGATGGGGAGGGCAGGGAACAGGGGAGGAGTGTTGGCGGCCGGACGGGGCGGGCAGCGAGCCCACTCCTTAGGCGTGTTCCCACCTGCGGCTGCCGCCCCTTCAGTGCAGGGGTGCCTTCGCCCGGCTCCCCCTGCCCACGCCCGCACACACCAACGCCCGCGGCGGCGGCAGGGGAACAGGAAATACCGGTCGCAGCCCGGTGCTGCTCGCCGCTGAGTCACCGCGGCGAGGCCGCCCCGCCCCCCGGCTTTTCACTGCCCGTCCCGTCCTCAGCAGGGAACCCCGGCTCCGGTCCGCGGCTCTGCCCGAGGCACCCTGCGCCAGGCCCGGGCAGCAGAGCGGACCTGCGGGCGGGCACAGCAGAGCCGTCGCAGCTGGCGGGGCGCACCGTCACCCAGCCCAGCGTTTGGGTGTGTTTTCCGTTTACATCACTGTTTTGTTTGGAACTTGGGATCATTGCCCATCTGAACCTTTCTAACAGAAGACCTCTGCGACAGCCTTTTAACACCACAGCGCAGTGTTGCACGTACGCCTCTCAATCTGCTTTCCCCTGCCCTTTATCACAGAATAGCTGCTTTACTGACAGCTCAGGAGGGCTCTGCTCACACCATCAATCTCAGCCGAAACACACAAGATTAGCAGAAGGCAGAGTAGCTCCATTTCCAGGCCGGAATACCCCGCGTCACTCTGCAAGCCCACCAATACTGTTCCTGAAACTGTAACATACCATAAGAGAAATACACTTCAGGCTGGCATTCCACAGGTATCAGCTTTCGGCATCACTGCTGTCCTGCAGCCGAGATGAGAAAGCCAAGGCCAAACAGCCCTGGCAGGATTCTTTGGAGTCGTATTTCTTTTGCATTGTAAAGCACGAACCGTCACCAAGAATTCCTTATCTGCTGTCTTATCTGGTGGTCAGCTAAACCCTTTGCAAGCCCCTCTAAAATTAAACAGCACACTCCTACCCATATCAGGCCTTTGGAACAAAATCTACTTACAAGTTTTCTGGTTTGTTCCTAGTTGCAGGTGAGAAATATTCTAGATTCCCACAGCATTTCCAATTCAGATAAATTTCTTCCTCAACAGGTACAGTTCATGCACTATGTCTCATACAGAAAGTAAGATAAAGAAGGCAAACAGTATGAAGGGGCTGGACTTTGGAAGGAGGCCCTGAAAGAATCTATTTTATTATTACAGCAAATACGAAACTGCATTCAGATATTGTATGGAAAAAGGCTGCTTGTACTACAGTTAATAATTAACACACATGTGTACACACTAGCCTTCAAGTGCCTATTTCAGTCTAAAAGCCCCAACAGCAAAAATCAGAGGGAAAAAAAAAAAAAAGACTAATTCAGGGCTAATTAATAAACTTGATGTTTTCAATCAGCTACAGACTAACTCTGTGATCATCAGCATGTAATACAATATTGCATTCAGCCAGGCACAAGGAACGGAAATTTAGTCTCACTTCCAGGTATGTTTCACTTGGTTTACACTGTGGTGGGAGCCTGTTTCCTTAATGAATGTTTTAAAACTTCATCTGTTAGTTCTCCAAATCTTTTTGTAACAGTGGCCTTAGGATGCTTGGTTAGTGGTTCTAAAATGCTGTTAGGAGGAGTAAGACTATGGACACATTAAATGTATCATTGATTTTTTTTAGTAGAACAGTAGAGAACAGTGATGGCTAGTAGAAGAAAGTAGCAATGCTTGCAAAATTACTCATTGTTTTACTGATCACATAATTACCATGATACAAACAATTTTTAAGTCAATTCAGAAGAGTGGAGGGCAGCCTTATTTTAAACATCTATTGTTTTCTTATCTAAACTTGTCTATCTTTCCTTAACCTGAATTTCAAAAAAAGTTTGTAATTAGGAACTGTTTAGAGTAATTTAATTGTTCAGAGCTCTGTTTATCCTATCCCCAGTAAAGCAGTCTCCACTGGCCATCTCCCTCAGTAAAAAGGCGTCATGAATCTTGTCTTTGTTCTACAACTGCCAGCAGTACAATTTACATAAAAGACAATTTGGGAGAGAGATGGATGTAACTCCACACAATTTATTTCCTATCTTTATACAGGAATTAAAAGAAAAATCTCAATAGCAAAGTGGACTAGAATATGTTTGATTGGTTACAATTATAAATAGTGGTGTGGACTAAATTTAGAACACCATTCCCTAAAGGGCCACAACATGAAGCAGTTTGCCCCATGTCTCTCCTTGGCTGGCCAATGACATCAGCTGTTGGGCAAAGTTAATCTCTTCCTGACAGCCTTCACTTCTGCCCCTCCCATGCTTCCTCCACTACTTTGAATGTTCTTATAGGTATTCTGGCAGGCCTCCACCTTCCTTCCCAGGACTCGTACTACACAGCTAGTTAGCACAGTCACAGAGTTAAACCACTAACCCGAAGCCAAAAATAATCAACCACAAACCTTCCATTTCTCCTATTCTCTTCAGGACAGGCCTTTATCCCTTTATGGAAGCTGCCAAAAGACACTGGGAATTTTAAGGAAGTAAGATGTAATGATTTTATCACACAGAACAATCTTGCAAAGAAGAGGTAATGTAATTACTGTAAGTGGAAAAGAATATGAACAAACTAACACCAGACTTGGGCACATAACTCCTGGCAAACAAAGGTGGTATTTTGCGACCAATGCAGACTGCATGCAATTGCTGTAGGCTTGACTACATGAACGAATCTAGACTTCCACAGAACTCCTGGGCACAGAGGAAACAATGAATTTTAGCAAGGCTGGACATACTAAGTCTTTCAGACTGTAAGCCAAAACCAGAAAAATAAAACAAGGGTAGTCTAGCAGTTGGTGAAAACTTGTATCTAAAAACCCCAACACACCAAAGGATATTTGCTGAGCTTGGGCAGCCAGCAAAGCTACGAATGGTAACATTTATCCTCCCCAAATAGTCTGCATATTCTCCTGCACCAACAGTGGAGCAATTGTGTTGTGGGAAAAAGTAATGCCCGTAAGACAGTGGCTCTTATTGACCCATAGTCTATATTTAATGATTGACCTTCAGCTATTACTTTTGGCAGAGGGGGAAGCAAGAATGTATTGTCAGGTGGGGAACTACACAACAATCTCTTTATTCCATAAGTTACGGAAGTAAAAAATAGTACAGAAGTGTTACTGGTCTTGGGGCAAT
>JACBWW010000026.1:750573-761380 GCA_020086605.1 Lanius collurio
TTCTGTTTTAAGATCTGAAGTATATAGTTTATTTCCTTCACATATTTAACAGCCTGACAAAGACAGCTCCATCAGCCTAAGAACCATACTTGGTTTCAAGAAATTTCTGCATCAGCATGGTGCCAGGGGAAGCCTTGCTGTATCATGGTGATAAAAAATAACCCAAAATCACTTAAGAAATGCAGTAGAATAAAATCAGTGCAAATTTTTACTACCAAGAACTTAATTTTGCTCAGCTCAAAAAAAAGTACATATTTTTACTCTTTGAAGAACAAAAAGGTTTATTTTTATTTCTCTACCTTTTTGTTCTTCAAAGAGTAAAAATATGTACTTTTTTTTTGAGCTGAGCAAAATTAAGTTCTTGGTAGTAAAAATTTGCACTGATTTTATTCTACTGCATTTCTTAAGTGATTTTGGGTTATTTTTTATCACCATGATACAGCAAGGCTTCCCCTGGCACCATGCTGATGCAGAAATTTCTTGAAACCAAGTATGGTTCTTAGGCTGATGGAGCTGTCTTTGTCAGGCTGTTAAATATGTGAAGGAAATAAACTATATACTTCAGATCTTAAAACAGAATAAAATGTTTGGAGAGATACTGCTGTACAGCTTAAACTTCACATACTAGCCTTTCCAGTTCCATATCATTGTTAGAGCCACACAAATCTCCAAGTAATTTAAAATTTAGCTTAAAAAAAATCCTGAGGTGAAACAAACTACAATTTAGATTCTGGAGAAAATAGCAAGTTTTGCAATACTAAGAGAAAAAACTGTCATTACATGGATTATGACATGTTCAATGCGACTATGCTCTGTTACTTACTATAGCCACGAATTTCGAGGCAATACATTCACAGTACTAGAATTTATGTCAATGTAACTCACAGGCATTTCTTATTTTGCATGAATGTTTCACCAAGAAAACAAGAAAAGTTCAGCATTTGCATGCTGGTCAGAAGTCACCAGGTGGGTCAGTCCTTACATGCAAACAAGTTTACAAACACTAAGAATTCATGACTTCTGCATAAAGAAAGCAAGAAATGAAGTGACAGGATGGGCGACCTCAACCACCTGTACTACATGAACACAGATTTAAACAGCAACACAGAAATCCAAAGACTGACCACTAGAGAAAAAAATATTATTTTCATTTTTGTTGCATAACATATTGATGCCAAAGAAAACAACGAAATTAAGCTCAGGTACTTCAGCCCAAGAAAGAGCTTGGCTGGAGGTTAAAGTCTTCGAACTTCCATGAGGTAGAATATTATGAAGTGTCTTCTTTCCCGGAATATATTAAGCAGGATAAATCCAATTCAGTTTTTAAAGCTGTTGAAAACTCTTTTGATAGTAGTTCATGAAGAGATACTCTGTCATGAGCATATACCCAATTCCGTCCAGTCCAGTCATAGCGCTTGGGCCCACTAGAAAAAAACACAACAGAACATCACACACTGTATAAGTACAGATTATTTCAGGAGAACTGCTGGAAGCCTGTATGTATAATGCATGCCAGACAGTGCCCAGGAAAAGGAACAGATAGCATGGGGAACGGCTGGTAGGCAGTCTAAGGAAGTGGAGCAGAAAAGGCATGATATGTCAGGAACTACCGAGCCATCTAACAGATATATCTGAAAGGTGACAAGATACATCAGTCACTCCTAGGGGACTCAGGCACTTTCCCTTCCTGATTTTGGCATTGATTTCCCCACAATTTCTTCCTTTATCCCATTCTTCCCTCACACATATAATTTTCTTGCACACAAATATCACAACAGATATTTGAATAATGCTGACTTATTGCCACTGATTAGTTCTTGCAAATATTCCAAGCACAGCAAAGCACAAATAATTTCATTTTAGATGCAACAAAATAATTTAGGGCCTGAAAGCAAATCTATTGGCATGTGGAGATTTATACATAAAATGCTATTTTTCTTTGTGCTATCATATTGTTGCTGGCTTGATTTTTCCAGGCCTACATTAAGTATCAAGGAAGAAACTTGAACACCTGGGTTCTATTCCAGACCTTGCTATCCAGTCAGTTTTCCACATATCAAATAGGACAATGACTGAAAGGTACTCACTGCTGTTAACATCAACTAAGCAAAGAAAACAGAAAGGAATGAAACGGTGATATGGGATAAACAGATAAACCCTTGATCTTGTAGGACATATGCCTTGGAACTCGGTCAGTCAACATGCAAAGTCTGCTAGAAAACAGACTATCCTATACACACATAAGAACAATCTGCAAATTCTCTCTCTGCAAGCATAAACCCTAATCTGAACCTTGAATATCCTGAATTACAATAGTCAAATGAAGAACTTTCCAACAACTAATCAACGCATGAGAAGTAACAAAGGCAAGCACAAATCCAAGTCACTTCCACTGAAATCTTGCTGTCAGTATCAGAAGTGGTAACTGTTTGAATCAGGGTTATGTGCTTCATTTACTTCACTAAGTATTTCTCACTTCACCTCTGTGACACAAGCATATGGTTATACTCTCTTGCACCCAGAGAACGATGGAATGCAATCCTGTCATTCATGAAAATCAGGCTAAGACAGAACATTTAATCAATAACAAAGAAATATGTATGTTATCTGAACTGGTTTTAAATGTTATGCAGTAAATATCAGTGATAAGGTTAGCATATGAAACACCTTCATAGCTTTATGATCCTCCAAAATGCTGTACAAATGTGACTCTTAAATTAATTGTTTAAATAAAGATCCAGTGAATTCTGTAAAATGCCTAAAAACTTAAATATAGATTAAATGTATTTCTCATGGAAAGTCTGCATATATTTTCCAATTATAAGAGAAAAGAATTAAAGTATCACATTAAGGTATTGCCAAGAAATATCACATAAGGTTGAAAAGTCTTTTCAGTCAGGAGCTACATGAAATTACTGCAATCACACTGCTGGCAGGTTGCACACATGCCTTCATGCCGTAACTGTCAACTAAGTAAAGTTTTCACTTAGGTGTATAGACACTCAATAGCAAAGAGATGGCCTAAGAAAAACGTCTCACATCTTGAAAAATTTGTCTCCCTCAGGATATGTTCTTAAAGACTCAAGATCAACATTTACTATAAAAATGCCCCAAAACATGCAGTGCAAGTGATTACTGACAGCAACATTCGCTTCCTTCACTTCCCTGCATATGGCAGTTAAGAAGATGTTAGTCCAGATCATACGGTATTTGCTGAAGTTGCCTTTCAGAAGTTAGCAAGTAAGCAAACACATAACATCATATTCCAGGAAATACCACTTTTTTTCATAATAGCAGTTAAAGGACTATAAAAAGGAAATATTTAACTTTTTTCTCAAACTCCATACTCCATACTCTGGAGCACGTATGTCTTAGCTCAATTAGAGCTCAACAGACAGGAATTATCTGAATTCTGGTTTTCAGAAATATATGAATCCCATTTGTCAGTGACACAAAAATCTTATAAGCTGGTTCCTTCACTGGTCACACTGGTCAGCTCCCTGGGTTCTTTTCCAGGGATAGTGGAAAGAATACAGATTTTGGAGGGAGACAGCTACAGCATTTTCCCAATTATCTGGATGCCCTCCCTGCTGAAACCAATCAGAAAACCTGGAATGGATCAAAACACAGCACTAAAAAAGGCAGAGGAAGCAGCTAGCTAAGGCTCCTGTGAAGCTGCAGATGCTGGACAAAAACAACCAGTGTAGGTATACATAAACATGTAAAGCAGGAAATCCCACAAGCTTAAAAGGGAAGGAGCCACCCTGTTTAAAACACAAAGAGAGGTTTAGATCATGACATCATCATTGCTCTTTTTCCAACAGAAGCTTTGTTTGTTTCTTTTTAATCACAGCTGGTTATATTTCCTATGAGTAGGCTATATTTCTGTAGACAGTGGTTTTGAGCTGGAACAGTGTATGAAAATTCTGTGTTACACATTTCCTGAATTAATATAGGCATGCCAGTAACATTGCAGTGTGCCCTGAACCTCTACCAAACCATTACTGAACATCTAGATTATATCATGTTTTGAGAATATACAGAGTAGAAGGGTTACTTATGAAAAGGATATTACATGATCCTGCCATGCTATAAATAAGGGGAAGTACATTTCCCCCCCAGTCTGCAGATATTAGGTAACAACCTTACACATAACTTACCTAGTGGGTGAGGACAGCCAAATCTGCCGGTTTGGTGTTTGCTTATTGATTACATATGTTCCCATGTCTCCACCCAGTTTAACTGTTAGTACTCCACTCTTAAAAGACAAAGAAAGCAAGAAATAAAAAAAATTGTATCCTGTTACTTTGACAACAATTACTTCATCTGCAGTGGAAGAAACTTACATATTTGTATCACATTCTCAACCATCTCCCAAAACAACAGTAGTTAGGAAGAATGATCACTACATATTAAAAACTTGTGATAATACCTAGCACAACCTGCATGTCCTTGAGTCTGATCTAGACCTTCTGGTCAGAGTTTGATTTTAGTGTGTTTATACCATTCACAACGGCACTACTTAAATAATACTCTTGAGCTTGAACGTGGCATCTTGAAAGGACCAGACCACTGCAATTCATTTTGCAATGATTAAAACATCCTCCAATAACAACTTTTTTCTATTAATAAACAATGTAAAACTGGTGTGGTTCCAAATCAAGAAGCTTTACGTGTCATTACTAGATTTCTGAGCCATGCAATTTTACTTTTTTTTAAATAACTGTAATAGTTTAACAGGGAATAAACACTTTTTTTTTCCTGAATAATTCTGATTTATACCCCAAAAATGTTCCAGTTCTAAACTCCATGAGGTCTAGTTTTGCTTTAGTTATGCCACCTTTAGACCATTATGCTAAAGAATATTTATTTTCTCTTTCTTGCTCACATTTCTTACTGGCACCATGATTCACATTTCTTGTAGCTGACAAAAATATTTTCTGTTCTGACTTAGAGAGTGAAAAAACAACAGTACTTGGACTGGAGTTAATCCAAAGATGATCTGAATGATACTAATTTAAAAAGGAAACATTTCTACAGAATGCAATGTGATGGTTCAGATAGTAATTTATTTAGTTTGCAGTATCTGAAATATTTCAAGCCCCACAGCACAATAAAGATTCTTTAAGGGTATCATAATAGTCATGCTTTAGTCAGAAGATACTACTAGAGCTATCTAGCATTGCTAGGGCTGTTTGCTATGTACAAACACTCACTGTGGGGAAAAATGCTTTCATGTATGATTATCTACTGCCTGCAAACATACTCTGTAGCACAAGCAGCAACTCAAAGCTTCCCTCCCACCTTCCCCTACAAAGTAACTCAGTGTTACTGGCTTCTGACACATCACGAGTATCACCAGGCATAAAATAATACTCTCAGGATCTGATTTTTTACCTTAGTTTCCATGCTGTTTCTGTGCTTGCTAAGGCATTTATATCTGTGATTAATACAATAAAAATAAAAGGGTCTCCTTAGAAGTCATATCAGATTGTCCTGTCAGTTATTTCTATTGGACATTGGTACAGTGCAGAGAAGGACAAGAACAAGCTACTTCTCTGGTTGTCAGAATTTCAAGTTTTCCGTATCTCAGTAGTCTTAGAACTGTAGAGATACAGCAGAATAAGAACAGGATGGGGGATTAGGCCTGCGCAACGATGTACAGGTTTCAGCATTCTTCTATGTGCTTTTTAGTGTCTTATTAGGTATTCAGCATGGTGCTATAACATATGCTATAAAAACACTGTAAGTAAATAGGTTTTCAAAGAATTAACAAAAATTTATACTATTATTTATACTGTGTGTCAGCTGTTAGAGAGTACTGTTGCTCTATCCTTCCAAAGTAAATAGAGGTTAACCTCTACTGCTGTGTTGAAAATACTCATACATTTCTGAATGTACTTCTGAAATACTAGAAAATACAACTTGAATTTTTAAGAACTTAAATTGTAAGATATTTTCACCGTATTTTGAGAAATACTGCTGTATGTGTTTTGTACTACTGGCTGAGTGTTTGCTAGTTCCTGGTTAGAAAAATATTCTTCCAAAGAACCTTTTTTTTCCCTGAATCTGAAGATGTAAATTGCATAAAGCAACAAAGTTTGCAACAGGCACAACAGACCTTTATCACGTTTGCCACCTTGTGGCTTTCTGCAGCACTGACCCTGTTTGTTTGGAATTAAAACCTGGCCTATTTAACCTTCTGATTTTAACAGAAATGACAGCATATTATTAACTGTCATCATACAGTCTATATAAAACAGACCACTGGTAAAAATTAAGATGTATGTCAATGTCAAACACAATCCATCATACAGTAGATGGAGAGAAAAATTATGACATGACATATCAGCTTAACATAATGAATACTAAAAAGGTAAATTTCAACCATTGCTGTTTTTTTCCTAAGACAGTTACATCAGGCTAATAGGTTCTGATATTCTAAAACATACTGAAGAGTAAAGGTTAAACAATGTTTTTTACCAGAAAAGCAATTAGCTGTCACATTATCTACATACTTAATTAAAGCAACAAATAGTATTTGCTAAACACAAATCTACCAACAATATATTATTTCATATCTTAGCTATCAGAAATACAGAATGAAAATTATGATTACGAAGCTACACAGAAGCAAGTCCCAAACTACAGGTTTTTGTTTTTGTTTTATATTTTCCACAGTGAAACCCAAACCATGTGATTCAACATTCCTGAGAATAAAACCTTAACTGACAGTGCCAGCAGAAAGCAATCTCATTGTGGTAAGACATGAAGAGGGAGCAGTAGCTGTGTGACCTCAAAAAACTGCAGCAATGAAAGGCCTGTGTAGCAGCAGCATTGGGAGAAACAGCACCCTTCTCCAAGTCATGTAGAGGGCTGAAATACATAAATCATTTCAGGCACTGCATTTATATAAACACCAATAAATTCCCTAAACAAATAAAACAGATATTTTAATCTGATTCTGTCACTCCTGTAAAAGAATGTGAGTGGCTGACGACTGAAGACTCCAGCCATACAATGTGTCCTATGACAGTAGCCTTTCTCCTCAGGTATGCTCTGGTCTCACTTCTGCAACAATCTAACCAAACACTGCACCCTCTTGTTGCTTCTCACCACCACAGGCTGTCATCAGTAAAGCCAGGACAAACCTGTGCTACCTGGTCAACACAAATGCTGCTTCTCTGTCTTGAGGGCAATCAAAGAAACTGCTCTAACAGTTACATGTGATGTACTATGCCATATAGGCCTACTGTTCTAGTATTCACCAGAAAGAAACTGATTGCTATGCCAGGTATCTATGCCTGTTTGGGAAAATCAATTCTGCTCATTTATTAGTCTGTACTATGTCTTTCTCTAAACATGAAACATTTTAAATTCCCAAATTATACAACAGTATGTGTTACTTTTCACCAGAATTGTTGCCCCAGTCAGTATACAATAAAGGTGTAAAAACTTGTTGTATTTTAAGTGTCAGCACTAAAGTAACTAATTTAAAATTCTCCTTAAAATAATAGAAAAAAACCCACAATAATTACAGTGGTAATATAATGCTTAAAACATACCCCTAAAGAGACATCATAATCTTCTGGGGTAAAAGGCTTATCTGTCAGGTCCTCAAAGAAATCTGCTAATGAGTCCAGTGTTTCTTCAGCCAGTTTCTCGTAAGTGGTTTCATCTAAAGAGCTAAAAATGACAGGTAAGTCCATAATTAGGAGGAAAATCATGGAAGACAGCATTTTCTCTATAATAAAAACATACAAAGACCATGACCTTGGATGAAACAGTAACCATGAAATGATTGTATAAAAGTAGTCAGTTTTCTTAAGGTGATGTAGGTGACATTCTACCTTATAAATGGAGGTGAAATTTTGAAATTAATTGCTTAGATATCTCTTAACTGAGGCAAATGTACTTACTTCCTTAGATACTAACCCTCATTTAGTAAACCGTGTCAGATTTCAAAGTAAGACATTTTCAGTAAAGGACTTTGTGTAAGAATTGCTTTGTTTTGAACTCTACAAATAGACACAAAAGCATCTCCCATTTAGAAATGTATGTCATTTGACTCTACAAAATTTGCTCTAGCCATACACAATTCAGAAATGTCAACATCACTTGCCATGTTTATGTATAGCCTTTGTCATCTCAACTGGAATTACCCAAACAATCTGGTAATTAGATGCTATTTAAAGTGTGCTTATGAACTAACACTTATGAATCTTCTCCAGAGAGTCTCAAAGCACCCTTGTGGTCATTACATAAGGCTTAGAGCACCTGTGAGACCACTTCTCTTTTCCTCTTTAGAGGAACAAAGTCTAGATCGGTTTAAATAACCAAATGTAAACATAATTAAGTCACTTAAATTTTTCCATCTCTAAAAGTGTCAGCTTTTAACTGAGTGTGTAGAGGGGTCTCTTTACCAACAAACAATTCAGTAAAATAATTTCTGTTTTTGCTAATATTGCGATAAAACAGTGAGTATGGGCTGAATATATAATACATATCAGTTGATAATATAAAACATATCTTTTAAAAAAGTTTCTTACTATCCAGTCTTATTATCCATACTGAAATACTCTCTATGTCACTGAATTGAGGGACACCACAAAAATGTCTTGCAGCATGGAGAAAGCCTTTGGATCGGACAGGACTCACATACTGGTTTAGGGTGTACTTTAGGCACTTAAAGGCAAGAGAGGTTTCAGACATCTGCACAATTCTTTATGGTGTCTCCAACTGCTGCATCAGAAGGGGAGAAATCTCCAACAGATACTGTATCACATCTTCTCAGAACAAGCAGGAATTTCACATCCTCTGGCATATATGTGAAATGGTGCTAGATGTTTAGGTACGTGGGTTGTTTCCTAAGCGACTTCCCAAATTCACACAAGATGCTTTTAGCTAAAACTGTAGCTGTTCTTTACATCACATCAACATTACATTACTTTGGTAGTCTCAATACATATATAAATTATTTTAAAATACATAACTGATATTTTCATCTGTATGTCTCAAAATACATTTTACCTTGTGTCACTCAGAGTTCCTGCATTTCTCAAATTCATGAGCCAAACAGTCCTGTTCCTTACATCTGAAGAAAATTGTAATTGCTGTTTAAAGTAAGCACAAGTAAAACGGAATTAAAGTTAAAACATAAAGAATTACAAACTATGTATTAATCATATAAATTAAACACATCCTTGAAGTCCTCTCCATCCTCAAGTAAAAATGATCATATTCTATATCACAGGACTAAAACGGAAAGAATTATGTAGCTTTAGTCCTTGGTTGATTGAAGCAATCTAGAATAGCCTTGTGTTCCTCATACAAACTAACGGAAAAAAAAATCCATACCCTTTAATTCACAGAGGAATAACCTAGGAACAGAGAACTACTCTAACTTTTCTATTGCTTTACCACAGAATTACTGAGCAATTTCAGACAATTAAATGGCTTAGGCCCAGATTTTCATAAGTATCCACTACTCAAATGCTGAACTATCAACAACATGTGTCCCTCTGCTGGAAGCCAGGAGCATATTAAACTGAAATAAATACAAACTCCGAATCCTTCTTACAAACAAAAGAGCCCAAACCACTTCAGATTCCAGATCTCTCTGCAAAACAAGCCATTTAAACTTCTAATTTCTCTCGACAGGAAAAAGAAAGAAGGCTTTAAAAAGCAAATCACAATTATGTAAAAGCTGTATCGCCATACCAGCAGCATCAGACTAGGAAACAAAATGGGTAACAAAATGGGTAACCCCGTTGAGGGAAACCAATACAAGTATGAAAATAAAGCTAATCCTCAGGTCAGACGCACTAATAGAAGTATTTATGCTATCCACCAAGAAAGGAAGATGGCATGATTTCCATTTTCTTTTTAACTGGCGCTGACTAATTGGTTTAATGGTAAAACAGCATTTATGATTACTTTTTGTGTACTCGTGCAATTTCTGAAAATTTCAGACTGAGTTGAAAAGCAAGTGACATTTGCGAAGGAGCTATGACAGCTTCTCTTCAAGCACGGAAGAGCAAAACACAGGCCGATCTCTCTCCATGTGGTTGACATCTATTCGCAGGCACTACCGATGAGCCGCCTGTTAGCCCAGAACCACAACACAGGCAGAAAGGACAGAACGGCGACACAACAGTACAGGCCGACAAAATACACCATGGTGCCTACATGTTTGACTGTACCCTTTACCCTACAGCATTTCTTTCATACACATTTAAGATCAAAAGCTACAAGACCAAGAACACGTTCAGGCTCTGTCCAGCCTGAGAAGCTCCAATTCCACCAGTGTGTGCCCATACCCGGTTTGTGACTGGAGGCTGCCAACAGCGGTGCCAGCACGCAGCCGGCGTCTGCCCCCACGTACCTCACCCGGCTGCGGGCGGCCAGCACCGCCTTCCGCGCCTGGAGAGCGGCAGCAGAGGAGTGCACCAGCTACCGGGGCACGGAGGGAAGGGGAAAAGGAGAGGGCAGGCGGGAGAGGGAAGGAGGAATGATGCGCCCTGCAGTGGGACGGCTTGCGAGGAGGCCCGGCGGCGGCGCTGGCTGCCGCCCTTCCCTCCCTGCCCGTCAACCCCAGCCGGCGCTCGGCCACGGCTGCCCCGCCCGCCCCCACGCAGGCCGCGCCTGGCCGCGCCTCGCCCCGCCGTCCGCCCGCCCCCGCTCACCGTGAAGCCGCTGCTGGCGACGGCTGTGCCCGCCCTCAGGGCTCCCCCGGTGCCGCCGCCCCGCCGCGCCCCCGCCGCCGCCGCCCGTCCCGCAGCGCGCACGGCGCCCGCCGCCCCCGCCT
>JACBWW010000026.1:761695-890802 GCA_020086605.1 Lanius collurio
TGTGAAAATGTAGAGAGTCTCAGCCAGACATCTCTTATTGTTACTTAAACTGAAAAAAAATAAACTAGGTTTACTAAGTAGATGAGAGGTAAGAAATAATTCCGATAAAAATGTTTCTTTATAAACCCACACAGTTTCTGCAGGAACACAGAGAGCTTTCACTTCAGAGCCTTCCATAGGACAGGACCAAAAGACAGCCATTGCAAGTAAAATCATAAATATGTAAATCATACAAGCATTTGGAAGCTTACTGCTGGTTACTGTGTGATGCAGTTTTATTTTTCAAACATTGTTAATTAAAGTAAGCAGCTGGGTGCTCTGAGCCGCCTGATCCAGTTGAAGATCCTGTTTATGGCAGAGGGGTTAGACTAGATGACCTTGAAATGTCCTTCCAATCCAAACTATACTATTGATTCTATAATCTTCCACTGCATAGGGAAGAAGTGATCAAGTTTCTCAGCAAGATTTGTAATTTTATAGTATTTTTGTATAAGCCAGAATTGTTTTACACTACACAGGGGTAAAAAGCTCAAACAATTCAAGCCACTTGTGCAAATTTCAACTGAAATTATGAAGTTTGTTTTATCTATAAGCTCTCTGTACCAAACTGTTACCTAACTTTGGCAGCTTCTTGTCTCTTTTCAACAGACTCCTGTGTGTTTTTTTGTTACCGGTGTCTTCCCAGTTTGTATTCTTGTTGGATTTTGTGGGGGAAGTTTTCATACATTAATCAGATTTAAGATACTCTCTAGTTCCTTGAAGAACAACCCATTCGTAGCCCTGCTGGGAGAATCTACATATGTTTCTACAAGAATAATGGTTTACAAACTGAGATAAGGCTTGTAGGAACAAATTACTTGTATCAGACCCCAGAAAATATTGGTAAAGCAAACTTTTGGGTTTTCATACCTTGGTAGGGAAGGGAGGAAATGGCTAGAAGAAAGGAGAAATGCCTGTTCTTTTATGTAGTATTTAATCTATTTAAAGATGGTGCTTATTTATATACCTTGCCTTTCCTATAAAAAAACCCTCAGGTATTTTCTGATATTTTCCAACTGGTTCCACTGTGATTTTTCTCTAGTCATCCAAGTCATACACAACTCTCAACAGAAAATGTTCATCTTGTCTTTCTAAGTTAATGACAAATCAGTCAATTAGTGTAGATTGAATATTTTCTCTAGTGTTAGCAATTTCACATATCAAATCTTTGAAAAATTTAACAGCTATTCAGATATAAAGTTCAAGTTAATGAATTTTACAAGATGCTACTATCAAGCAAGGATCAGTCACACAACTTCTAAAGGGCTCAAGATTTCTTAATATTTTTCAGCTTGATACCTGTCCCTTAGGTTAACATTGTTGGTATCATAGTATTGGTATCAGTATTTTTTTATGCTGGTGTAAAATACCTGTGAAGGAGTTCCAGATACAGATGCGCTGCAGGGTCAGGCCCCGTTCATCTAATCTGGAAAGAGCTGGTATTTTTTTTACTTCAAGCAAATGCATGCACCACTGGAAATGTTTCAGCAAGTGGCTTCTACAAAGAACAGGTGGAGTGCACTACTGATTACTTTTTATCACTCTCTAGTGGTAACGGTTCGGGAAAATACCATTGAGTTACATGAAATCAAATTGCCTGAAGTATAAGCAGAGTCAACAAGAAAATAGATGGTGGGATATTTTTTCAAGCCATTGAATTATAGTACAAGGACACAAAGTGGGGGTTTTTTTGTTTGGCTGGGGTTTTGGTTGGTTGATTGGGGTTTTTTTTGTTTGGCTGGGGGGTTTTGTTTTATTTTTTATTAACTGAAGGCAACTATTTGGTGGTGCTACCACCAAATGCAAAACTTCATCTCTGAATGCCATATGATTAAGTCACAAGGTCAAATAACACAACTTTGGAATTATTCCCTACCTTTCTCTAAACTGACATCAACATGTGCTGTTTCATTCTGGGCAGCTTGCAGGGCCAGACTATTCAGATGGCACTGCCCACTATAAGCCTATGTCTGTGACCTAATTCTTCTTTGCTCCCTATGGCAAATTCCATCTGTTTAGACATGGAGAAACAGACCGATACATTACTTTATGTAGGAGTTGATTGTGCTTTCTGTATATTATTTTTATTTGACATGACCTGCCTCATCAGCTCTACAGGTATGTTTAAAAGTCTTTAAATTTTCACCAAGTGCTACCAAGGTGAAACACTAATGCAGGATGAAGAGAACCAAAATGCTTAAACATGAAACATGCACAACCCTACAAAGTCCTTTGCTCTTTGATATTTGAAAATTTATACCATTTCATGCCCTAGAGAGCAAAATGGGCTCCAAGATGTTGATCATTAACCACACACAGATACAACTTTTAAATGCACATGCTTTGGAGAAAGCTTCCTCAGGAGGCTCCATAGTCATCCAGGATTTCCTTTTTCAAGTGTTAAATGACTGTTTTGATTTATACATTACTGTGTTCAAAGGACTGTACAAAAAGGATGTCACAAAAAGGATGTCACAGTCTCTGAATTGCTTGGTAGACATTCTGATTTTGGACAGAATTGTTGCAGTTAAGTTGTGTATCCTCTAGGTTCTTCCTAAGAACAAATGATTCAGATCTTAGTTACTGGGCAGTTGGGGAAAAATTGTCATGAGTGTTCTTTATGAAGGTTAATCATGGGCTTAAATGTTGTCCCTCAAATAAGATTAAAAACAAGTATCTGCTTTGCATAGAAACATATTCCAAATATCCTCTATACTGCACATGAAGGAGCAGACACTTAACACAGTTGTACAAAATGTTTTTACTCATAGGACATGCAGATTGGTTTTGCTTTTCTCTGAGGAATGCTGCAGAAAAATTATCTTGCTGAGATTAAGCTGTCTAATTTTAAAGACTAGAAAAGTGGTAATCATGAGATACGTGCTTTAAGTGAAGCCTTAGACTCTGCATACCTAGAAAGCAAAAAAATGAACCCCTTTAAATTTCTCTATACTGTGCATAATTAAGGGATAATACCTTCTTGCTCATCAGGATTATAGGATTATATGAAAGTAAAACAAAACAAAATCAGTACCACCATCTTCCACTAAGCCAAAACAAAAAAATCCACCACACCAAATCCTTAAATGAAAAATTCTATACAGGTACAAAGCATAATTCTAGGACTTAAAATTCAAAATTCTGGTTTTGTCAATTTAGCAGTTTTAGTATGCTTACTTCTAGAAGACACACATTATTACCAATAACTTTGGTAGCTTTCTAATTGACACACCTGTGCAAATTTTTAAATACACCACTGCATCAAAGCATGAAATCTTGGACTAGTATTTAGGATTATCTCCCTGTTACTTGGAAAATAAGGGAACTAAAACAGTTTCTGTAGTTACCCTGGGATGATTGCCCATACTGAAAAACCTGAAATGGTTTTATAAAGCAGTGCCTGTTGAGTATGTTCCTTTCCTGCTCTAATTTCAAGATTCCCCTTTTCATTAAAAGACAGATGCCATGTTTGTCATATCTCAAGAGGCCTGTTGAGACTGTCTCATGAAGGTAGAGAAATGCAAGAACAATTAAGTCCAGTATAGATCAATAGCAGGATGACAGCTGTGATAGCCTTCAGAATAAAATCTTTTATTCATCAATAAAACTATAGTTTACAGTAGTATTTTCTAAATAAATTATAGAATTTCTGTCTTACAAGAAATAAAGCAAAATCAAAAATATTTCAAGGACAATATATGTACACAACATAAGGCCTTGTTATAAATAACATTTTTATCTCCTTTATTCCAACAGTGAAAGTATCTTTAGAGGCTCATATGGTATGTGCAGACATTTGCCCTAACCCTTGTACTGCATCAGTTCCAATTTCCACTGATGCGGACATAAGGAATTAGAACGGAGGTGGTAAAAAAAAAGAAACTGATTTTATTCACCACTGTGCTTGTTTTTAAATAGGTAAAGCAGGTAATAGATTTTGCTTTTGCATAGTTACAGTATGCATGCAAATGAAACCACTAGAGAACTGATAAGAAAATATCACTTTGAAGTCCAAAAAAGATGATTGGCAACATTGTAGAAAGCAGCCAGAATACACACTTCTTCACAGTTGAGCAAGCAACAGCAGATGACAGCAGAGTATGGAATGCTTCATGTAATTTTTGTCAATCCCCTCTATGGTTCAAAGATCCTGGCACTTCTTAGAATAAGTTCCGTTGATTATTACTCTTTGTCTGTTAGGCTCAGCAATTCCTTCCTCTTAAATGAGTAGTGCAGAAAGTGCTCTTCATTGGCCATGGTCACTCCTCTTAGTTTTACTCTTCATTTATTCTTTGTTACTGGAAATAGAGAAATGACAAGTTAAGAGTTGTGTTTACTTGTTTTCTTACAGAATTTTAAACAGGTAACATCTTTCTTCCCCTAAACAGGCTGCAGGACAATTTGGCAGTGATTCTCTTATGACCTTGATCCTTAATCAAAAGCATTGGGTCTCTTTTGGGTCTCATTGACCCAAAAACATTGGGTCTCTTTTTTTGTACAGCAGCTAACCCCTATGGCTTTTGCAGGCATTGCAGTACACTTGTATTATGTGAATTAGAACTACTTACTGCTGCAAAATGCTGAACACTCTGGATGTCAGAGAGGACAGAACAATCTGAGAGTACTCAGCAATTCACAACAGCTTGTTTTTATCTTGCAGAACAGTGGCGTTTACTACTTAAAAGTGGTAGTCTTTATATATCACGAATAACAGTGCTGTCATCTTCCACATGATACACTTTCCCCAGATGAAAAACCATATCTATCCAAAAACTTTAAGGTACAATGAATGTTCTAGTCAATGTTGCAGCAATCATTCCATTTATTCTATTTTACAAAAAACCCCAAACCACAATTTAATAATACTAATGGATTAGGGTTTTCTGCATTGCCTTCATGAAATAGAGATAGTTGATCACTTCTTGGCATCCCTGTAGAGTTGGAGATTAATTGAAAAGAAACTGTTCTTCGCTGAACATCTTATTATTACAACTCAAACTACGGGTAAACTGACAGCTGAAAAATGTATTTCAGTAAATTGAATGCATCTCAGCTCAGCTAATATATCCAGAATGGTGCAAGACACAAAACCAAAACAAAGGGGTGTGTAATGACCTTTCTCTAAAATCTTATTAAAAAATGTTACAAAGGTGTAAGGTTCCATTTATTGAACACATTTTTAAGGTCACGTTTACACTGTGCTTTTTGGTACAAGCACTTAACTAACCTTTAACTGGTCTGACAACAGTCTAATCTTGATTATGAACAAAAAATCTCTGAAGGCATTGCTTATCTTAAAAAGTAAACAGTAGATTTAAATTAATAATTTTGTTATGACTTTTAGCACTAGCCCTTTAACCTTGAGGAACAATATTTTAATATTGTTCTGTGACAGCCTTTAAATTTCCTACTGGATTGTGCATCAGTGTTAAGGGTGTTCATAATCACTGATGCCATTGAGCATAGTGCCAATTTCTCAGGGGCTGTCCTCTCTCTCTCTCAGGTACTGTGGTCTGGCAAGTAAAGTTAACTGTCATATTTGTGCCTGAATGTGCTAAAGCAGTTAAGTACTTAGAAAATGCAGAACCATTTAATATGTAAAGTGAAATTGTTGGAGAAGTGAGTAAAATTAAAGAAAGTGGTATTCTAAAATCAATAAAATGTAAAGCTAACAGGGACTTTTAATTATGTTTTTTAGAATCAGTTTGGCAAAAAAGTTGAAAAATGCTAGTACCAATAAACAAAATAATGTTATATGTAGCTAAGACAAATTAATCAAAATTTTCAGTAGCACCATCTTCGTTCTGTCTGAAAGCTCAGATATGAATGACTACAGATCTATTTCTGACAAATACAGTGATCACTCTGCACAACTTCCAAATCTCTGGACTTATTACTGCTCTCCACTAGGGTGGCTATTGGTATTGCTGATGATGGTTTTATGCTACTCCACTAATTATACAATGGAACTATGACTAGCTTTTGTTCTTGTTTCCTTTCCTTTGACCCTTCCAAAGCATTTCAGTGAAAAATTCCAATAAAATTTGCATAACAGAGTTGGCAAAAAGAGACCTGACAGTAACTTGTAGCAACTGCTAACTGCATGAGTCAATCACAGAAATACTGTTGATGGTACTAATGCCATTTTAGGGAGATGAGATTTTTAGATGTTCATATTTATGTCAGGTACAGTGCAGTCCTGTGATATTATTCTGGAAAGAGAGCCATTTATTGCAAGGTGCTGAACACGATCCTCTAGGCAACATTGTATCCACTGCACAACTTCTGTTGTTACATTGATTATAGATAAAGGATTTTTTTTTTTTAATAAAAACTGAGTTTGGCTGTTGCAATTTGGTCCAAAATGATAAATAATGCACAAATGACATTACAGGATTCATTCCTATAGTTGCTGCCTGAGATGTCTCACACTGTGTATATAGTGGATTTACCATGTTTGAACCTACTTGAGGCTTTTTGTCTTGGGGCATTTTTTGCTCCAGTTCTCTTTCCATGCATATGTTTTTGAGCTGATTGATTTCCTCTTACAGTGTTTTAAAAGCCCCAGGCATGACAACATGTAGTACAGTCATAATATGTGCTAGTATTTTAACACTTGGCTTACTAAAGAAATGTATTGCTTGTAATTTGAATTGGTACACTTTTAGTCTAGTCAAGCACCTAATTCCGGTGCCTGATTTTCATGCAAGAGTGACTGAAGTGTTCCTTCTTACATAATGTTTCTTCTGCAAGAACACCTCTGCCAAACTATGTTCAAATGCTCATTTGTTTTTCACCTCCAAACAGGTTTCAGTTTTATGGGAGATGTAGGCCTTTTTTTTCTTCTCCTTTTTGGGATCAGGCATGGATGTATACAGCAAAAACAGAGATAACACCAGAGGAAAGGAGCAGTTAACCTTACTGCATAAAACAAGTTGGTTTTCCTCTTTCAGCCTTAAACAAGATTCTATTTTGAGAAGACTCCTTGATTGGTTCTACGATGTGCACATAGTATTTTAAGGCTTATTATGCTCCCAGGGAAAAGAAAAGATTCCTATAATGGAGGAGGTCTTAATTCCTTTCTCATAGTCCAAGAATTTGGGTTCAGTCTATCATGTTCTCCACCAGTATCTTCAGAGGAAATGGTGAGGCAGAGAAACTGAAGCTTCCATAAAAAGAGCAACTTGTCAAAATTTGAGATATGCTGTGCAGTGTGACTGTACAACTTTTAGTTTGTTTTTACATTTATGCTACCTGGGAAGTGCTTTAATTTCAGCTGAACTTGTTATTATTCCACAACAGCACCCTGAAGAAAACTTCACCATGATTAGAATTAAATTGAAATTATGGGAGAATGTACAGAAGGAAAGGAGTACTGAAGAGTAAGGAGAGTCAGAAAGCTTTGACAGTTTCTAAACAGGCATTTTATAGACCAATATTTGTAAATCTGCTTACCTATGCATCTACAGCAGCTTTGAAAACAAAATTAATCTTCAGTATTATTTTAAGACTTCAAACCCTTATAATAATAATGGCATTTGAAAATAACCACGCCACAAGTAATTCTAAGTGTAATGGCATAATCTATGCAATTCATCTGACACAAATCAGCTACACTAACCAGGCTGTAAATAGACTGGGCTTGCTCATCACTAGTTATTCCATTCGTTTATTTTCTGAAGCCCTTATCCATATCTTCAGTAGCAGTGACTTTTAAATTATGTATAAATTTTATGAACCTTTCCTTTAACAATGGGAGGCAATGTTGTATTTCCATGTGAAATTTTCAGTACTACCCAGGAATATTGCATTGTAGCTAAATATACAGAAGTATTCTGTAAGCAAAAAATAATTTGTCAATGAAATCCTATAGGCAGGACATATATTTTTTTTAAAATCCAATAGACAGGACATATATTTATTTAAATCCTATTTTTACTACCAGGTGACTAAACATATAGAACATCACAATAGAACAAACTTAAAAGTTTGTCACTGCTGTTTACATGCATGTCCTTTTTCTGCTGGAAGTATAGTGGAAATCAAACCTTCTTGAAGTAAATCAGTTAAATACCTAAGGCTTACTACTCTGATTTTACTTATATTGTAGTATATTATATCAGCTATCTTTATAAATAAATTCATGGGAATGCTAAGAAAACACAGTAGGATAGCTTTTTCAGAGACAGAAAGCTCAATCAAACAATTTGAGACTTCACTGCAGAACAGAAGGAATAAGTGACTTTTAAGTTATTCCTTTCTTTCTAAGTGGAATTATCACTTTAAGGTACTCCATAATAACACTGGGCTAAGGTCTTCAGGATTGGTTGCAGTTGCTGATCATAGATCTCAGTGAAGGAACTTTTGCAAGATTTGACTTATATTTTTTACTAACCAAATTGCATGGAACACTGAGACACTGTTGCATTCAACAGCACTTGCTGACAGTGCCTGAACTGATACCAATAAATAGGACTTCAAGGGAACTTTAAAAAGAGATCAAGTTTATTTACAGAAGAAGAAGGAAACACTGTTTTGTGGATTTCTACATCAAGGTCCAAATAGAAGAGTATTACCTTCTCTGTTTCTGGCTTATATACAAGAAACCTGTTTATCTCAGACAGAATAATTTGTTTTAAACTGTTTGATCTATCATAGTATTACATATCCATAAAAGCAAGAAGCCTTTAATGTTTTAAAGTTATGCAGAGAAACATCTCAAATTTACATGTTTTTTCTATATCTCCTTCTATCCTTCTACACTATTTAATTGATAATTAAAATTATTTGCATGAATTACAAGTATTTCTATGTTACTAGAATAACTGGAAATAATTTAGATTGTCGTATACCTACTGCTCGTTGCAGATGATGCATAGTCATATTCTAGTCATAAAAGCTAGATTTCTTAATCTATTTTCTGGGTTAAAAGGTTTATGAGAAAATAAACCAATGTAACTTCAATGTAAACTTGATTTGAGAATGTGCCTAACAGTGCTTTTTAGAGTGGCAGGTGAACAAGATGCTAGTTTGAACTTGATCTTCTTTCAGAATTAAGGAATTATGAGCCCAGACCAACATTCAGTTGTGAACCCAAGATATCTCTCTACTTGTGTCCTGGAACAAAAATTCTTGCTGTTACTAGCAAACATTCTCAGTTTTGACATCAGCAGAACAGTGTGAATTCACATGGATTCCCTTAATGTAACACCCTAAGCTAAATATACTTACCTGTAAGAGGAATTTTTCTTTTTCTTACAACCTCTGTTCCACCTCACCTTATTTGACTATCTGAATTTCCACACAAAACTGTTCAGAAAATGCCATTTTTAAGTTACTATTTATAATAAATTAACACAATGTCATCTTACAGTATTTTTTTTTTCATACACAGGACCAAAAATTCATAGCTCTTAATTTACTAGAGGACTAAAATTTGTCCAAGAAGTCCTTCAAAGCAGAAGGCAAAGACATCAAAGGATTAGTGCCTGAAATTAAGCAAGTTAAGATATTTTTCTTTAAGATACGTAGTGGGTAAGACTACAGCAGCTTGCCTTGTGGTAGAAAAACACAAAGATTATTAATCATGGGGTTAAAGGAAAATGTGAGAATGTCATTTAAACCTACATTTTCCTCCTTGTACTTTTAAAAGGGCAAAACACATCTTGTAACCTTTCCAAATGAGGTTTAGATCAGCTTATGCAGACATCATTTATTTGCTTTACTTTGAGACATACATTAGAAATGATTAGCCTGTTCCTAGTGTTCTGAAAAACAGGCATCTTTTCCTCCTAACATGCATTTCATCACCCTCTTATAAAAGCAAAATTGCCTTCTGGTCATCACTTATGCTTTAGTGCCATCAGGTTTTCCCAGCCACGGGCTAATTGTTGTTTCTGGGTCTCATGAAGGATATTTTGAAGCATCAGGAAGTAACGGATTAGTACACAGAACAGCATCCTATTCCTGTTTCTTCCACAAACACCTCAGGATGCATATAGGGTACATTAAGTTACAGCTCATTTCCACAATGATCTCAAAACAATTAAGTAGGCATCAATACAGGGTGTGGGACATAAGAGAGAAGGCAGGGGTAAGTAACTTCTCAAGATGAGTTTGCTTAAGAGGTAACATGTGCCTAGCTATGTTATCCAATTTCCTTGAAACTGTCAGCTGTTGCATACCTAGACAGTTCAGGTGTATGCTGTTATCATGGTTATTGAATTTTGAGTTTATTTTTTTCCAAGGTACAGAGAAAGTGTGCTACTAGGTGAAAAAAGTATCTATGATTCTCTCCACTTAACACTTATTTATTCTTCTAGACCTTTGCTCAGGGGAATAAACACTGGCTATTTGTATGACAACCAAAGTTGGGGTTTAATTATTTTTCTGTTGATATTCATCGGTAGAATACACATATACTTACTGCAGTCTCCAAGACATAATAGTAATGAATTTTCTACAAGCTGAAAACTAACTAAAGAGATCACCATCATGCCTGAAACTCATACGGATAGCTTTACAAAAGGTGTTACCTGTGCCTGTCACTGGATTTTCAGAGCATTCCACCATCTACACTACTGACTTCAAACCTAAAAAGAAGTACTTCACAGTGCTAAGCAGTATTAGTGTTAAATAAAACTGTTGCTTTATAAACTAAATTTAAAAGCGATCAAGAAGAAATGGTTTCACTGTTTAAATGGAGCCAAGAGAACCAAAGAACAGCCCAGGCTGAAGGGGACCGTAAGAGGCAGTCTAATTCAACCCTTTTGCAGGAAAGGGAGCCTAGATGAAATTATCAGCGATCTCTGTCCACCTGCATCTTGAAAACCTCCTCTAATGGGGACTTTACCACATCCCTGGGGAGGTTGTTCCAGTGACTCATTATCATTATAGATGGTTCCAGTGAACCATTCATCATTATAGAATCATGCTCATTTTAAGTGATTCTCCTTGAATCATTCTTATTATAAAAACAATTTTTTTTCTTACATAGAGAGGAAACCTCCTTCACTACAACATGTATCCACTGCCCCTAGAGAAAAGGAGGATCTCAATCCTCTCTGTAGTCATGCTTTAAGTTTTGGAAAACTGTGTTGTAGTCCCTCCAGATCATTCATGGAGATGTTACAACATGCAGCCCAGTACTGATCCCTCAGGGGCCCCACTTGTGACAGGCTGCCAGCCTCAGTAAAACACATTAATCACATGTGAGATGATTCCTGCCCATACCACAGACTGTATTCACAGACATCCAGTCAGTGTTTGACGTTTTTCTAGGAGGAGGCTGAGGGAGACATGACACATGTCAAATGCTTTACCGAAGTCCAGGCAAGCAGCATCCACTTCTTTCTGCATATTAACAGAAGATGGTAATTTGTTTTAGAAAGGTGATCAGGTTAGCCTGGCATGATTTAGCTTTGATAAATCTCTGCTGGATTTTCTCAGTCACTTGCTTCATTTAGTTGGTAATAGTTCCTAGGAGGCTTGTTGCACCACTTTCCCAGGGACTGCAGTAAGGATACTGAGTGTCAAGTTTCTTGTGTCCTCTTTTGGGCCATTCTTATGGTATGAGGGTATGACATCTGCCCTCTCCCATTCATCAGGTATGCCCCCTGATCTCTATGAATTTTCAAAAATAATAAGACAGCGGCCCTGCAACATTGTCAGCCACTTCTGCTGACACCCTGGGGTAAATTCCCTCCTGGACCTCGGATTTATGTGGGTTGAGCACTTGCAGGTGACTGCTGATGGGTCAACACGTGTTGTAGCTGCTTGATCCTGGGACCTATGGTCCAGCCACATGGGTGAAAAGGGAGGAAAGGAGGTATTGAGAACCTCTGTCTTGCCAGCATTATCAGTAAGTTCTTCTCTGCTCTGTCTGGTAGTGGGTCTGTGTCTTCCCTGGGCTTCTGCTTAACTGCATAGATATCTGATCAGCCATTTCTTCCTTTTGCTATCTCTGGCCAGTTCCAGAGCTAACTGAGCCTTGACCTTCATATGTGCAACCTTACATGTCCTTGCAAGAATCCCCAGTGGGCATCTGATCACCTTTCCATAGAGGGTATGCTTCTTTCTTGCTTTTAAAAACACTTAAAAGCTCATTGTTAAGCCTAGGAATTCACTTGTTCTGCCTTCTTCCCTTCCCTTTGCAGTAAATGGACTGTTATTGTGCTTTCAGCAGAATGTTATTTAAAAATTCCTAGCACTCACATGCTAGTTTGCTCTCCACGCATGCTTCCTATAAAATTCATCGCATCTGGGCTCTCAGTATATTGAAGCTGGCTTGTCTAAAATCCAAGGTCTTTGTCCTAATACTGTTTTTTGGTATTCTCAGCAGGATCTTAAACCCACGATGTTGTTGTGATTGCTGCATTCAAGGCTATCATTTGAAGTTGCATTGTCTTTTCCATTTGTGAGCAGTAAATCTAGTAATGTTCCCACTCAACATGACCAGCACATTTAGGAGGATGGAAGCCCTCATGTATTCCAAGATTTTCATGGACAACTTGTGCATCACTGTACTGTTCTCCCAGCAAATGCCCAGGTAATTCAAGTTACCCATGACAGCCAGGTTTTTTTGGCTCAATACTTGCTTGAAGAGCCAAAGTAAGCTTTCATCAGCCTTGTCATCCTGGTATGAAGGCCAGGAATATACATATAAAAGAAGATCCTCCTTGGTGATGAACCACTTAGTCTTGATCCTAAGACATTTGATAGATATTTTTTGGTCTCCAAAGCTTATCTTCATCCACTCAGATTTCTCTTTTTTTTCATGAAGTGCAGCTTCACCTTATCTTTCTATCTTTGCAAGAGTTTGTGGGCATCTGTTGTGATCTTCTGGTGAAGTGAATCTTCCCACCAAACTTCTGTGACTCCTATCACATCATAACTCTCAGACTAGGCAAGGATCTGCAGTTCCTTTTCTTGTTGTCCTGAATTCATGCTTTGGTATACATGTACTTGAGGTGGTTGGACTTAGGATTCTTCCTTTGCAAAGGGTTGGGAAGCATTGCCCCCTACTCTAGTACATATACATGCTCATCCATGCTTTGCTTACGAGCATTCAGGTGTCACAGCTCTAGGTCCTACTCTCAAATTAGTTAGTTAAAAGCACAATTCATTAAGTCAGCTAATCTGCTAGCAATGTTAGGTTGTCTATAATTAGTCATTTATCTACTTCCTGTCACATTTCAGGATTTCTGAGTCCCTCGTTGTTGAACTTTATGATTTTGAACAGATGATTCAGGTCAACATTCAATTAGCAATGAGCCAAACTAACACAAGTCCTACAGCAACAGATTGATTTAATGGGCTACTTGAGGTCACAGTTAACCAAGTCAATTCAACACCTAATTGGCCACTGGTACTTGCTACTGTTTTGTGTAAGTGTTAGTAGGACAGACAACAACGCCCCTAAATGTGCTGGATTATTAAATTAGTAGCTATTGACTGGGTACTGTACATACTTATGTGTTGCTGTCTAATAAGAAGGAAAAAACCATCAGTGGCACAGCCTACAGAAAAAGAGAATGTGACAAATGTATTTCATCTCGATGTAAGATCAGATGCAAACATATTTTATCTCAAAACAAGAAATTTTTTTTCAGAACAAATAGTCAATCATTGAAACAACTTTTGGAGGGATGTTGCAGAGTACCCATCGCTAGAAGTTTTTAAACTGTGGTGGAAAAGAGTGTTAGATAAATTTATCTAGGCTCCCTTTTACTCAAAAAGTTGGACTGGATGATCTCTTGAGGCCTCATCAACCTGAGCTGATTTATGATTCTAAGATTCTAAGATATTATGGATTTCTTAAGACAAAAATCAGGTAACTCTAGGGATAAGAAAAATAAAGAATGCAATAAACTTTATGGAGAAAGGAAACAACCATGTCTTTCTGAAACATTTATTAGAAACATGAAAAGACTTCCCTCTTTTGATGCTTCATTTCTGGTACAATTCTTGCCACGAGAGTCAAGGGGAAATATTACTAAAATAATGTCAGAATTGTTTACAATTTATGAAAATAAGCCTTTGGAAAAAATACCAAGCTTAACATACCTGCCTCCTGCATTTGTACTGACAATTTCAGAACAGCCTAAAACAATTAGATGCACAAAAATTCGCTGGAACTGGAATTGAGTGCCTTACAGCTTTTATGTCTGTGGAATGGAAGCTGTAGATACCAAGAGAACTTTTGAAACACAGGTGACATGAAGACGACAAAAGGCAGATTTGAGATTATCTTTCAGCACTCAAATAAATTGCTTGCTAGAAAGTGAAACAGTGAAGAAAAGATACATTTTTAAAATATCAGCCATCAGAACTGCACAACCCTTCAAAGAAGAAAAGGGGGCCATTAACATACTTCACACTGAGCTCCACTTCACTGGCTTCAAAATCACTGACATAAGCACAGGACTTTCCACTCTGACAAAATTTAATTTCTACATTGTGCAGTATTCTACATGAAGAGGAAAGATGTTGTTGTTGTTTAGGGTTTTTTTCTTGCAGTGGAAAACAAATAACAGAAAAGACCCCCTACCATTAGAGGAAAACTGAAAGGTGTTTTGTTATACTAGTTTATTAATGCAATAGTTAATAGGCATCTAGATTCTTTAGGGATTTGCTTATGCAAACTTATGCATATTTCATATGAAAAATACCTCAATTAACTTCTCAGTCTTGAAGTTAAGCAGGTATTTTAGTCACTTACTGAGCCTGACTCAAAGGAATTACAGGTGAAAAAGCCTATCGGAAACAGTTTGGCAACTTACTAAGTAGACATCCAAAACTGAAGCATTATCATTGTCTGTTTCCAACGTGCTCTGTTCTGAAGTCAAATAGATGGCACTGTCTCCCAAAGTGAATGATGAACTCAAAGGAAACCCTTTGCTGCAAAGAGAAGAGAGACTACAATCAACCAAAAATTCAAAGAGCTCAGTCATAGCTTTAACATAAAAGTAAGTTTCTCTATTAAACAAAAAATCTTCAAATACTTAAAAGAAAAAGGAATGTAAATAAAAAATATAGATGTTCTGGCAATGGCTAGATAACTGGAACCTCATATTTGACTAATGTATGGAAACCTCAGATTTTAGTTTTGCATTTACTAAAATTTTATCAGAAAGTAATGCTATTTCTGAACTTCAATATTTATTTAAAGAATGAAACTATGTCACAGTAAATGTCACATAATTTCATTAATCTCAAAATATATTACTTCCACATTATACATGGTCTAAAGTTTGGCAGCATTTCATAATTTAAAATAGGGAAAAAAAGAGTAAGTAATTAGGCACATTGTAACATTTGTAACATTGTAGTTTTCCATGCAGACACAGATCACTTGAAGCCAAAAGTTCAGGAGGAAAAGTGAGAGAACAAGGGTGTATTGTAATTAGTACACCTATGCAAAGAAGTGATGTTTACAGAGCAAGTGCACTCTATTACTTTATTCATAGATTGATTTTTTTTGTTCTCTGCTTTTCAGAAATAAAGTGAAACTACAAATGTATCTACACAGAAATCTTACTTCATAATACACTTAGTCCACAAAGCTGAAACTCTCCAAGGTTTTTTAATGGAATCAGATGTCCATTATCTCATGTCCTATCTGCCAGCAACTATGCTCCAGGCTGCCTTGAAAACTCAACTGTCAGTTGTGCAGAGATATACATTTTAAAAGTTCTTACTTATTTACAGACAAAGTGATAAGCAAAAATTCTGAATTATAACTAGGTACGAATGGTTACAGCCATCAGTCCAGATATGACTAATTTCCCCCTCCCTTTCCACTACTTTAAGTATAGTTTACATGGGATAGAACTTCAGAATGGGCAAAACTAGCATGCGAAGTTCAACATGCAAAAACAAGCATGTAAGGTTGAGATTCAAATTCTTGACAATAATGAATCAATATCATACCGGAGCAGAGCTTTATATTCACGACATTACAATATTTCTTTTATTATATAATGCACTAGACATCTTTTCAAAAGCAAGACTATTTCTCTTGCACTAGGATGACCCGGGTCCCAGTGACTTAGCATTAGTTTCACATGTGGAACTTGAATTCTATTGAGCAGTGTAAAAGAGTAAAACCAAAAATATTGTAATTAATCTCTTAACAGCAATACACATGCTGTCAGCATTCAAATTTCTGCAATAGCAACATCACAGCTGCATTTATTGCCTATTTTAATGAAACTAGTAAGGCAAAGACAAATTGGGGGTGGCATGGGAGAGAACAAGTGAAGCCCTCATATACAGAGTGTTTCAGAAAGAACAATTCAGAGGAACTATATTTTAATATAGTTTAAACAGTGCACTCAGTTCTCATCCTCAATTCTTAGGTTGAAAAAGAAAAGCCAAGCAAAAAAAAAAGAAGCACTTTTACAGGTACTTTCTTGTAGAGGTGGGTCCCTGTCCCCAGGTCACGTGTGTCCCATATCAGTTCCTGATTGGGTGGTTTGGGTGCCTGGGAGCTGGTGAGGGGAGAAAGGGGGAGTCTGCTTGGAAACTCCGTCCATGCGGTTGGAGAAATAAAATCATCCCTGATCATCTACAAAAATACTGCTTCATCTGTCCTTCCAACTCCATCGCTGTCTTATATATTGTTGTAAGGGTTCCCCGCACTGCAACACTTTCTCTCATTCAGTAATGAGCAGCCACAAGGAGCTTATGCTCAGCTATGCAGTTGCCCTCCACTGGCTAAAACATTCTATTTGATCTTGGTTCTTGATTAAGAAAAGAAAAAAGAAGAAAAAATAATCACTAGAGAACTGGGAAAGTTTTGTTTTTCTTTAAGCCACAATTGCATGTTGCTTCAATCATAGTCAAATTTTCCTTCCCATGGGGATACCCCCAGTGTCTCAGTGCATCTGTTCATAGCATTAAAGCATTCAAGTCTTTTTCTTCCACCCAACTGCTTATTATCATGAAGCTTGCATGAATTTAAACGACTTTGAATCAAATTCAGATGAAGTTGTCTAAGCTTCAGAAGCTAAGAGTAGTGGGTGAACAGACAGAACATTCAAGCTTTACACACAAAAATTTGTTTACATAGAACATCAGACTGGCAAAAGGGGTTTTTAATATTCCTTGCAACAGAAAAACCAATACCTACAAACCCCTACCACTGGAAAAAAAAAAAAAAAAAAAACTAGTAGAAAATTCTACTTTTATTTTCTAAACTCTCTTTGAAGAGGTTGTTTGACAAAATGCCAAGCCATGGGACATTTCAAAGCCTGAATGCTACAGGAAACTTGACTGTATAAGAGAAAAAACCCCACAGTCCCTCAAAGACTTCCAAAATTTCAAGTGGTCTCTACCGAGAAACAGCAACAATAACATAAGGCAAACAAAAGATTGAAAAATATACATATAAGAAGGAAGAAGAAGAAAGCGAAGGCAGAAGTCCATATTAGATATGTGTCATACAGAAACGAGGCATAGAATGCATGAAGAGAAAGCAGAATTGGATTTCATATAGATTTTTCACCTAGGCTCAGATGTATCAGAAGAATTCTGCAGTCCTCTTTATACAGCCCAAAGAATCTTGCTCTAAAGAGGGAGGTGAAGCACCCCTTTAAACATCATGGGATTTTTTTTGTGTTTGCAACTGGAAGCCATGAGACCTGCTATATGTACATTGGAGAAAGACTTTCTGTATTCTTGGAATATTTAAAACATGAATTTTAAAACATCTACAGTTTGAAACATTCCAAAATATTTTAAAACAAGTTTCAAACATTTCCAGAAGCACTTGTAAAGGCATTGATCTCCTTCAACTCTTTGCAATTCTGAAAGCAATGTCAAGTGAGACAAGAGTCATACTACTTAGGGCATTCAGATTTGTCATCTTTAATTTATTTCACCAGTACTTAATAGGAAAGCTTTTCCTGGAAGGGGAAAAAATCTAATCACTTCCTCTATAAAAAAAATCCCTAATACAATACACAAGTAATAAATTTCCTAAGATAAAGGAAATAAACCCTTTCAAAGGAGTAATTTTGGACTAAATATTACAGTTTCTAATGGAAAACATACCCTTTAGATACTAAAATATCTCTACACTAAATATAAAGCTACCCGAGGAATGGAAAATACTTTAAAATTTTAATAGAAGCAATAAATTGTCAATTCTGTTCTTTACTAAAGGAATACTTGACGTTGCTTATGACAAAACCACTTGACTGAGAAACAGCTTCATGTAACAGAAGCCAGCTGTCTTCTGACAAACAAGAAAGCCTACATTTACTGAATAACATATGTCATGATTGTCTTTTTTTTTCCTTTTTCCTCTGTGTCTTAGGTCTAGTTCTTTTTGTGCTGAAAAGTACAGCAATTTCCCCCTCTCCACTACTCTTTTTTTCATACTGTTACTAATTCCTCTTCCCACTGTCTGGATAGCACCTTGTTCCCTCTACTTTTTCAACAACTTGGTGAACATAACCAGCTTGCAGCCTGGAAAAACACTCCTAAGGCTGCTGCTCAGTCTCTCTTTTTCATTTTAATCATGAGTCCCCACACCCTTCTCCTCATTATCTACCAGTTATGCTAGTTCTAATCTGTACCAATCCAGCTTTACAAAAACCCTCCTCACAACACACGGCCTCAGTACCTGGCTCCAGCTCAGCAAGTCACTTCTGTCTGCTTAACCTCAGCAGCAACAGCTTCTCCCTTTCTAATGCCGAACACTCTCAAGTAGAGATGGTGCTCATCGCCTTTCTTATGTTAGAGGCCCTTCTCTTCTCCTTGGGGAAGTATTACTTTAATGGATAACAGAAACAGAGGGTAATTCTGAACAAAAAATGAAACCCAAATAGAAAATAGAGTGTGTGCTTCAAGGTATCCAGAAGTATCACAGCTCTCTTTTTAATGAGGAAAATAACAGCATTTGTCTTGTAAGTGATATGGGAACATACTGCTCATTAACACTAGTGAGAGTCAAGGAGCTGTACAAATGTCACATTATTACTACGCACACAGGCCTGTCCCCCTTTATTACCTTAAACCAGAAACTTCTGACAACTTACAAGTGAATTCATGTACTCTGTTTGTGCTACGTTACTTTGAAGAACAAGGGAAAAGCCTGATGAAGAAAATGCCAAACTAATTTTATTAAATAACAAAGTAGAATATCATAGTCAATTATATATTTAAAGATTGAAAGCAGTCTCACATTTGTAAACAAATTTTTAATTCAGGCTTTGTTTCAAAGACTTCTCCAAGCTTTCTGTTTATTAGAGACAAATGGCAAAATGATGGGTCCTGCATCATATAATTTTCTAATATTCAAAAGAATTTCTCTGACAAGAAAAAACTATCTACAGTTCAGTGCATCATTGTAGCATGAGTTTTTTGGTGGTTTTAGTTCCTTGCTAGCTTTTCTCATGAGACGACTGAAGTTCCTTCAGTGAACCATAAAAATGTAAGTAAAACTTCAGATGGATATATAATTTAGTGCCATGAAGAAGGAATGACCTCCCTGAACTGATGCCAAAAGAAGTGAGGACAAAATAGCAGGTACCCAGAATCTTATGGAAATTAGTTCAATACTGACTATGCTTAGCAGCTTTCTTAACTCCTAAGAGAAAGCCACTAGCTAGGACAGTGAAGCTAATCCTTGTGAATTGTACATACTGAGATTATGACACACGCCACTACTTAATGAGAATTAAAAACTGCCACCAGGCCCTAGCAGAAGAGGGCACACCTAGACCAGAAAAGATGTTAGTTGGTAAACCCCCATGGTAGATCTCTTGGCTACTGTGTAAGATATTTTGGCAGAAGATGTGGAGAGAACCACACATCTCTGAATGCTGGCACAAGGTCTGAGGTGTTAGAGAACGTGCCCTCTTGTACTGATGAAGTCCATACCTGGACTGCAGACATTAACAATATGATCATGTAAGATAAGCATGCTAATCACATAGCTGGCAACATGTCCTGTATTAGAGATTACTTCATTGAATAACAACTGGAAAGCAAATGAGTCTAGGTATACAAAGCATAGACCTGCTAAAAAACTTCATTTAAGAATTATTTTAGAGTATCTTTACAAGAAAATATAATTGACTTACTCATAGATTATCTTTACAGTTAATTTTTTAGAGACTAAAGAATATTTGAAATGCTTTAAATCTGAACTCTTTGTTCAGACAACTAAATCATTCTCTTTTCCTGACTGCTGATGACACAAAGCAGTTCTGTAGTTGTATTTGATGCTTTAAGCAAATAAAACCCTCTAGTACTCTATAACTTCATTTCTATTGAAGAAAAAACCTGGTAAAAATCATGAATATTGAAGTCCTGCAGATAACTTTTGACACAAGTTGAAGTGAATGAGCTCTATTTCAACTAATGCTTATTCGTCAGTAGTTTTATTTCCTGAAGCTTGTGTAGAACTACTTTTCTTCTGCAATTAAAACTTCATCTTTATTACACTCCAAAGCATGCCTCATTCCACATTTTTATAGTGAAACATCAGACATATGGGAGATGCCACATCAGTGAGATTTATTTCAGCTTAATGGAAGTGGAAGCTGTAAATATCACTTTCATCAAGTCATTTTACCTTTTATGTAAATGCAATTGTCAAGTATTTAACCGGAGGTAGAATCCTACTGCCTCAAGACTCTTTTAAAATAACTTGATCTTTTTGGGCAACATGTGGTTTACAGGAAAGAACATCTTGGTACATGAGTGCATTTGTCAAATTTATGTATCCAGTAGTTCACGATTACAAACAATATTCAGGATGCTTCAGTGGTTACCTTTCCTGATGAAAACAGGCTAAGAATTGGCTTAATACACAGTAAAGAGATCTGCAAGCAGGCAAAGTGACACAACACAGCACACTTCAGGTGCACAAGGGAGCATACAGGCACATGCAGAGACTGTGTCCCAGCAAGACTTACTGGCTTAAGCATCATATTAGACAAATAAGGCTGAGTTATATTCAAACACAACTTAAATCACATTCAACCTAGCTCACTAGCATCAGCACAACTTAAGACTTTCTGATTTTTATCCTTCCTGGATTAAAATCAGACAGGTTCTAATCACATCCATGAGTGAAGTTTCACAGAAATTCAGTCCAAAATATGGTTGTTATGGAAGAATTTAAAGCAGACCATTCAGCACTGAACATTTAGAATAAAGAACAACTTTTCTTTTCCTTAGCACATCACCATTTTCTGCAGCTCTTTTAGGCTACAGCCAAGTTATGCGAAGTACCTCCTACCCTGACCTTAGTGTGGATTGGTTTATGGCACAGACTAAAGCATAGCAAAATTTAGATATCTAATTTAGTATAGGAACATGAAGAAAAATTAATACAACATTTTTGCCACATTTACGCTTTCTATTTCATGATTCCCAATTACAATATGTATAATTACAAACAAATATATGATAAATCTGACAGGCTTTTGGCACCCCTTCTTCATTGGGAAGGTTAAAGACTGAGTTACAGAGACACGTGCCCCTTCTGCTGCTTCTTTTGCAGAGCCCCCCTTCTGTTGACCACAATGTTAGACTTTTAGCAGATCAGTGGGGAATCTTCTAACATGTGTAGGGCCTTTACCTGCTTGAATAGAGCGTGGGTTGATCATGTTGACAATGTTCATCTACATTCAAGGAAGAAGAAGAAAGTGTGGTTGCCGAGAAAACTGGTTCAAACAGAGATTGTGTGCTTGGCACTAGATCCAGCTGGTGGTACGAACCTAATACTGCGTATACAGAAATAAAGAACATTAACAAATTTCATTTCAAGTTGAACCCAGGAATCTTCATGTAAGTGTATGGAGTCCCATAGGGCCCTCATCAGCTTCTTGAAGTTTCTTAATATTTGAATTGATGAGATGGTAGTATTCATATACCCACACTCTTTTGTATTACAGAGTGAATTTCAGCTGCTAACCAGTACATTCAGCAGAATACAGAGTAACTCCAAATATTAAGCAGAGGTATGAGTTATGAATTCTTCTCAGTTCTGGAACTATTCTCACTATTCTCATGTTACTAGGGCTCATTTTTCAGATTGGATTAGGCAATTGGTTCTGCTTTTGTCATGGCCGTGGGCAAGTTCTGAAAGGGGCAAAGTTGGTAACTTTTCAAAAAGACTCTGGGGACAATGAACTGAGCTTCAAAACACTTCATGTGACATGCTTGTTTAGAGGTCAGTGAAAAGGATAGCATTGACTATACAGTCTTAATTCACTACCTAGGCTGAATATGTTTTTCTAGGATGTCCTGAAATCTATAAATTTAACATTATATTACAAACTTTGATTATGATGTCCTCTTGCTCCTGAAGGTCCATTTTGCCAGGTATTACTAACTACTCCCTCCACAGGAATAACCTGAGTCTGATTTTGAGAGATCAGCCATATTAGGGGTTTTCTAGTTACAAGACTTCTAAAGCTTGTATAAAATTCCTTTAAAAACACTTTTTAGGTTGTTGATTTGAAAGACAGTACCTTCATCATCAAGGCTGGCATAACTCTGTCCTTCAGCAAGAACGCCATGCTTTTCATCCTTCCACTCCTGGCTAACTGCACACACTATTTCTTGTGATGCTGCCTTTAGGGCTGTGATGGAATTGCACCGCTTCTTTGAAGGTGAAGGCTTTAGAGCTGTATTACCAAATGAACATAGGTGTTGAATGATGTCATCTTATCTCCCTGCACGTCTTTAACAGCACATGGAAAAGGTAAGTCATATAGCAAATCTAGGTTTTGAATACAAATGAAAAGACATCCAGAAACCCACATAACAAACACTATATTAAAACTAAAGTGAGAGATATTGTTATTTCATCTACAAGGGAAGTACTTTTGTCTTTTTCAGTTTCTTACTGCTTATTACAGCAGTAAGAAATGAGCCAAGTCACTGGCTCATTTGGAGTCACTACTCATATGGAGTACCAGCCCATATAATCAGAGACAGAATGATACAAAATAAAATCCCAGAAAACAGGAAAACTGAAAAGACATTTGGAGTATTCTGAGAGGTTATAACCATTTTTTTTAGCTGTTAAATACTACTATGTAATGATACTGCAGAATTTCCACTTCAGACTCATGTGTCAAACATTTCCTTAGGGTACAATAAACACTTCCAAAATCTGGATGGGCTGCCCACTCAGGTATGAGCACCTCTTTTATAATTCTTAACAAGATCTGCCTACTTAAAAAGAATTTTGAGTCAAACCCAACAACTGTTCATTGCCACTACTACTGAACCATCTCTGTAGTTCATCTCCAGAAGGATGCCAGCTAATTCATTTAAGGTTTCCCAGCTGCTGATCTCCATGCATTGGTTTACTACAAAGTTCAAATTAAAAATATCAAGTCTTGGCTAAAGACTGAAGAAAAGAATTGGATACATAGTTCCAGGGTATTTTTAAAAAATAACACAGTAGATATTTGCTGAGCTAGCCTATGCCCAAGGCTAAATCCACTTACTAAGTTTTTGTCGTTAATTCTGCGTGGTTTATCTCTGCACTAGGGGAAAAAACAGATTCAGAACAGACCTGAAGTGTTTAAACTGGAATGTATGACTCAAAGCTTAGAAATAATGTTCCTGAAGGCAGGAACACTGGCAATTTTTTATTTTATGGAAGAATGATAATACATTTGAACCATTAATCTGTATAGAAGTATATTAACAGTCATGTATGCAGAGGAAATCAATAAGAGTAGGATACTTAGACAGGTTAATAGCCTGGAAAAATGAGACAGATTAATTAAGAGAAGAGAGAAAATTAGGCATGATATCCCTTAATTGTACATTGTACGCCTCAAATACAGAACAGGCTGTGTTTTGTCCTGGAAAAAATGTAGCAGTCAGAATTAGAATGAATAGGGGAAAAAAAGACTCAGATGTTGAGGTAACATATATAGCATTTATTTTGTCAAATAGAAGTATCAAGTAGTAAGGAGCAGACTCTCTTTATGCTTTATCAATGCAGAGGAGTTACTTTGAGTATTGTCTCAGACAGCAGAACTCCCACTAGTTCTTTGGCAAAATTATTCTAAGATTTAAAGAGAATTGAGTCTCAGGAGGCTCCTTTCTCCTTTTGGCTGAATTTTGCTTCACATTTTGCCACATTACATCAGACTCTTCTATTTTCTTATTAATCAATCCTGTCCAAAGGATTTAACATTTAACACTTTAAATCATTACTTTATTCTAGTATTTGTAGTCATTCTTGTTTTACTTAAATCTCATTTAGTTCTAGTGTTTATTTGTATTTTGTTCCCTCTCTGACCACATAGACTTATTTCTCACTACAGATAACTAACGAAATATTAAGAGACCAACCTAACACTGGTCAAAAAGTATTGCAAAACACCTTCTATCAGTTTAAGACAATGCCCTACGCTCAACACTCTTCCTGTAGTATTGGAGCCGAGTGTCCATTCCATATTTTGACACTCAAACTCCAAAGCAAATACATTTTCATGAGCAGGATTATGAAACTGCTAGCTCAGATCCATTTTAAAGTACAAGCTTCTCTACAAACTAGATAGTTCTAGCCCATCAGTTAATATTTATTCGTCAAGAACTCTGCTTCATAAAAAAATCTCAAAACTCAGAAAACACTCTCTCCTAGAGGGTAAGCAAAACCAGCCCTTCTCTTACCAGAAAGAAACAAGGAGCCCTGTGCAATTTCAGCGTCACATCCATGGATTTAAAAAAATAATCTTGTAGTGAAGCAGCAAGTTAGTATGTATGCACACTATTTCAAATACCTAATCTCTATGTTTTATGCCACTTTGATAATTGTTGGAACAAAACCTCATTGCTCACATAATCAGAAAAGCTTTTGCCCAAAGAACAGCCTGGACTTCATCAAACCCCAAGCACTCATCTTTGCCTTGCCAGTATATTTATTAAGTCTTCCCTACAGCCTTCCTTACTGCACATACATTGAGCACATCTCAGCAGCTGTCAGAGAATGGACTGTGCTGGAAGGCGTCTTAAAAATCACCTAGTTCCAAACCCCACTGACTCCAGGGACACCTTCCACTAGGCCAGGTTGCTCAGATCCCCATCGAAACTGGCCTTGAACACTCCTAGGATGGGGCAATACAATTTCTCTGGGCAACCAGTTCCAGTGCCTAATAACCCTCACTTGTAAAGAGCTTCTTCCTAACACCTAACCTAAATCTATTCTTCTTCAACTTAAAGCCACTCCCTCTTGCCCTATCACTATACGCCCTTTTAAAAAGTCCATCTCCAACCTTTAGGTACTGGAAAGCTGCTACAAGATTTTCCCAAAGACTTCTCTTCTCTGGGCTGAACATCCCCAACTTGCTCAGTTTGACTTCATAGCAGAAGTCCTCCATTTAAATGATGTTGGCAGCCTCCTCTGGACTCTCTCCAACAGGTCCATGTCCCTCCTGTGCAGGGCCCCCAGAGCTGGCTGCAGCACTGCAGGTGGGGTCTCACCAGAGCAAAGCAGAGGGGCAGAACTCCCTCCCTGGCCCTGCTGCCCACGCTGCTTTGGATGCAGCCCAGGACACAACTGTCTCTCTGGGCTGTGAGTGCACATTGCTGGGTCACATCCAGCCTCTCATCCACCAGCACCCACAAGTCCTTCTTCCCAGAGCTGCCCTGGATCTGTTCATCCCCCAGCCTGTATTGGTACCTGGTGTTGCTCCAATCCAGATGTAACACTTTGCTCTTGGCTTTGTTGAACCTGGTAAAGTTCCCATGGGTGCACTTCTCAAGCTTATCTGGGTCTCTTTTGTCCCCTATCACCATCCTTCTTTGCACTAGCAATGCTTCAGATTGAATTTCCTTTCAGTAGCATGATCAACTTACAGATAAATTATCCATCAATTCTGTAATATTTATAAGACTCACAAAAAGTCTTATTTTCCTGAAAAGCTGTCATAACATATCATGCGTACAGGGAATCACTGCTTGGGGTTAATTCAAAATTTGTTTTTCTTCTAAAGATTCCTTCATTCTACTTAAAATATCTTAATTTTTTAAATATAGTTGCTCTCAGGCTTCTCCTTTCATCTGTCTATCCTATTCTTTTTTCTTATTTAGAATTTCACAAAATGCTTATCAGCTACACTTCTGCCTTCTTGCTGCATTATCAGTTTTCCATCTTCTTTCATATGCCTTTAGACATAATCATGTTTGTTGTTCTGGTTTGCCAGGCCTCTAACAGTGGTTTTCGTGGGCAGGCTCAGAGTTCACAGGCTCAACTGGTCTTTAGAAAATCATAACTCATCTTGAGATATCATGCAGAGCAACAAGGGCCTGTATGATTTCCAGTGGTAGGAAACATAGTGAAAGTTAAACTCGATCTGAACTTCTGATGGAAGAAGCCTAGATGCAGGACTGGATACGTCATTAGATTGTGAAACTTATAACAGTGCTAATATATAGGAACCTCTTTTACCTTTAGACAGCCCTGATGTGACAAAAATACATAGTACAAAATTCACTGTAATTTTATTATTAGAGTAAAATCCAAATTGCCAGAAATGTAGTTTCTTGATTGGAGCTATGAAAGTGCTACATGATGTTGAAGAAAGGCTTGCCAAGACAGGAGCATTATGAAATTATAGTTATAAAAATATCTAAGAGGAGAAGTTGCTACTTTCTTACCTTGAACTTTTTTGAAAACTCTTGCATTCATAAACTCTAAAAATCTGTCTGCATAAAAACTTGGTCGGTGAACCGAAACAGTATCCTACAGGATTGAGAAAGGTCTCAGTCATATTTTCCACAAGTTAATCACAAGTAAGGTGTCAAGAAAGAAGCTGGACACTTCAGGCAAACTATATTACGCATTTCAGGAATAGTCAAAACTAGTGAATCATTACCATTTTTTTCTCTTTTAAAGGTTAATTCTTTAAGAACTTTTTAGGTATTTCATTTATGGAATTTTGAGTTATGGGTTACACAGATATATTCTGCAAAATCTTTGAAGCATTTGAAATTAATTTTTTCAAATTATGGATATTTTTCAGTTAGACATTTATCAATGTCCTGCTAACTTTTGTTTAAGTTCTAAGGACAAGATGATAATATTAGTTGTTATCTGAAAGCTCAACAGGTAAAATCAGAGCACGTATTGGGAAGATTTCAGCAGAAGCTCAAACCATATGGTGATGTTACACTACAAATATACCAGATCTAGTTTTCTCCTGGTCAACATGAGTCAAAGGTCCACTAGTCAAAAATCAGCAGTTTAAAAAATAATGAAATCTGCGTACCCCATCATAAACAAGAGCTTTCCAAGAATGTTCCAGCTTCTTCATTAGCCTAGGTATGTAAAAACCAAAATCAGAACTGCTTTATAAAATTTCAGTTTTTAAAAGTTATTTCAGAATATTTTATTCAGTAAAAATTCATTGAAAGTTAAAGTTCAACTTACCTGTAAGATTGGAGAATATCAATAATACCCATAAATAAAAGCAGTTTTTCTCCTTTATGGCTTTTTGCTGGAATACCTCCCATTCTGAGAGAAACAACATAGTTAGAATCTCTTTTAAAACATCTCTGATCACCAGTTAGCAGCTGAACTGTACCCACTTGCGAACCCAAAGGAATAGACAATATTAAAGCCAGATGCCACAGTGCAAAGTCAGTCACATGTGAGTCACTTAGCATGCAATGGATTTTAAATAGAAAATCTGAAGTATTTGAGATTTGGTGGTAAATAGCCATCATTTTAAAAAAGGATGAATATTTCAAAATACTTTTTAGATAGAATTGGAAATATTCAGACGATATTAAAATTGGAAAAAAATTATACATCACTTCATTGCAAAGGAAAGTAAGTGACTAATATTCAGACGATATTAAAATTGGAAAAAAATTATACATCACTTCATTGCAAAGGAAAGTAAGTAAGATAAGGGAGAATTTTCTCACTTTATTGATCCTAGGTAAAAAAATCATAGAGTGTCAGCATATTAATCAAAGTCTGAAAATGTTGTTTCATATATGTTTCACTAAAATTTATGTATTACTGTGCTTTTCCAAAATTTCTTTACAGATAAGTGACAGATAAAGCAGCACTATCAAGCTAAGAGTCCTGACCACATGGGCTTCCAGTTGGTCCAGGGTCTGTACTCAGCCATGAACTTAAAGAACAAGACCTTCCTTCTAAGATACTCTCTTCCTAATCCAACACCTAGGAAAGCGGGTCCATTGTTTTAAGAACCTCATCATTGTTTTTTGCTCCACTAGTCATTATGTCAATATCAGAGAGGAGATAGTGCAAGGGGCCAAGGAAGGACTCCCCTTGTCAGGGTCTGAGTAGCACCATATTAGCTCAAGTGATGTGGGAACCAAGGGTGGCAGTACGTGCAACACCTCTGCCATTGTACAACAGCCCTGGCCATCTTCTGTGTGAATGTGAGTGAGTTGTAAAAACTGAGTGAAATAAAGCTCTGTCTAATTTATATTCTGGAGTTCTCAACATCTGGAAACTCTCTATGAATACTACATTTCGTATCTCTACCAGTTGTTTGCTGTAGGTTTAAGCACAAGTTCCTATATCATTAGTTGTATTTACCTATATAGCTCCCTTGAGAATCAGGAGAAAAGTAAATCCTTAATTTTAAATTAAATCCTCATTATAATGAAGGACTGATTATATACAATTTTGAATGGTGAAGATAAAGTTCTCATAGCCCTTAATATATTAGGACGGAAACAGAGTAATGATTGTCTATATATTCAAATTTCTATTGAAGTTTTTGCAAGAAGGAAAATAAGAGAAAAGCTTCAGTTTTTAGTCTCAGGAAATGTCATATATGACTGCACTTCAGTGTTTGATGATATCATTCTATGTATATTGAGTATACTACTTCAAGATGGAAACAACTTCTGTGGGAATATCCATTTCAATGTTAATTTATAGTTGTTGCTTAGGTCTCACCAGGCTGCTTCCAGTTAAAATTTGATTATAGTTGGGACTCTTGTAATAGTTGTCTAATAATAACTTTTTTATAAAAGAATGCTCTTGCGGAAACGTAAGTCACTCTGAACTATCACGCTATCATGTATTTAAAGATGATCAATCTACTAATCAACATTTCAATTTCATGCTCTGTGGCAAATCTTGATGATGTAGCTTTTGAGGGAAAAAAAAAGTCTCAATCTTTCAATTCCTGGAATGCAGTGTACTCATGAATGTTTTAACTGTTAATAGTTTAAGAGCAGGTTACAGCACTTACGTGTTTGTTGTCTCTGTGGTGACAGAGTCTCCAGATTTCCCAGGGCCCTGTATTGACTCCATGGCTGTAGAATAGAGAACTTTCTGCCCTCCGTGGTGTTTTGCATCTGATGCACTCTGGGAACACTCTCCTTCTTTTTCCTTCATGGTACTGTTCAATATGTGGATCCCCAGAAGCAGACTGTAATCCATGATCTTAAAACTTTCTAGAACCTATGGACAAAGAAGAAATGGCTATACTGAAACAACAAAAGAATTCACAGCAGCATTTTGCAAACCTCAGTGAAAAAAGGCACAAGTTTCAAGGCACAATCTTCTCTTACCGGGAAAATGTGTGAAATTACAGTTAAACAAAAACATTTTGCTATCCCACACAAGTCAAAGTACTAGATATCTAATTAGCTGAATGTTCTTGTTACAAACTGGAAAGAAAGATGCACAGTCAAAATGTAATCTCATGTTATTTTGTAGTCAAGGAAGAGAATTCCAGGCATACACTTTTATTTATAGCATATAATCAACTAATAGTTCCATCATATACTTATGAACAGTACACTTTTAAAATCATCTCTAAGCCATATTCTAGACCTCCCTGAGCATTTTTGCCTATACTACTCTCTTATCTCCCTTCTACCTCCTGTTTATAATAGCAACCGTATTCTTGGAGAACTTTTGAATGTCAAAAAATACATTTGCTATCTGCTGCTTAATAGCAGCTATTGGGATTGGAATACAAAAATCATGCACCTCTCTACTAGGCTAAATAGGCCCTATCTAAACTCAAAAGACAAGTTTTACTTCTGAAGCATGACTTAATCAACCAGCCTTCTCTTCTAGCTCTATCAACCATTTCTGTCTCTCACACGCTTTCATTCGGTTTTAGTCAGCTACACTATTACAAAGTGTGGCATGCTGTCATTGAAAGGGAATATAGCTCAAATCAGTACCCAAACATGAACTAAAGCAAGCTGTGATCACATCTAGTAATATAAGCAAACTGTTCACAGACAGCAACAGTGTTTAATGTCTTACACAACAGCTCTACTAAGTGGAGGGAGAAACACCAGTAGCATCCAGGAGGGTTATGCTGTGCCACTCACATCTCCTTTACCTCACACAGCTCAGCAGTGATTCATTATATGTTTTGGCACATAGCACCCTATGATAATGGTGCCATTTTTGGCACAGAATCAAGAGGCAATAGTACATCTTTCTACATGAACGAGAGAAAGAGAGATTTTACAGAGAGAGCAGATTCTATGTTTGTAATTTTGATGAGGTTTATCCAAGCATAAATATTTTTAGTTAAGCAGAAACCTCCCTCCTCTTAATGAAAAAATAAAGTGCAATTCCAGCACTTGTGAAGGTTTAAAGACTATGTAGCAGTAAATCAGTAACTGTATGGATCAGTATTTCTTATCATAAGGTTTTTATAGCTCGTATCCTAGTTGTTGGAAAAGTACTCATTGCTTGGAGTAACAGAGCAGTGATGAAACAAAGCATAACATACTGTAATCTAAACGTAGGAAGGCACAGCCTGATTTTCAGACTCAAAGAATGACTTTAAGGCACTGTGGGTTTGCTCTTGCGCAAAGGGATCTTACACAGTGGTGCCTTAGTTCAAATGGAAGAAAAAAAGGCTGGTAATACATGCCCTTAATAGTCCACAGCATCTTCTGATGACAGAACTCATGAAGAGTTTCAACACAACAAAAAAGTATATTCTAAATTACCATATCGCCAGATTCAGAAATTTTATCATGCATTGTGTGGAAACAGTGGTTTACAATCATAAATTGCAAACATAGCATGGTTAACATGTACAAAGGCATTTGGTGCCAAAAACTTCTAAAATTTTCTTTACTGCTTACTTATTGCTACCCTTTACCCAGACTTTCTCAAAAAGAAATTACAACATAATGCATTCATTAAAAATATGTAATCTCTGATTGTTTGCAATCAAATACTGAAAAGTAAATTCTGGATAGGCTGAAAAAATAACACCTTAGTAGTACAGTAAGCAACACTGTTCATGCAAAACCAGATTACAGCAGCTAGTCAGGCTAGGGAAAAGCATTTCCACATTTATTTTACAGTTATGAACTATTGCTGACACCTCTATTCCACCTATTCTTTGCTGCATTTTGAATTAGGTCACATAGACACATTATGATTGTACTGCACTAGTTACATAACCTGTGTTGAGGATTTGATGTAGTATCATGGCAGGCTGTGCTGTAATGTGCTGCTTCTTCTTCCACAGGGACCTCCTATGTGATAAAATTAATCCTTATGACTACATCAATTAATCACTGCCACTTAAACCCATACTGCTTGTAAAGTACAACAGACTATTCCTTGACAATTTATGATTTTGGTGCAGGATTACTAAAGAACATCATAAAAACAAGTAGCTATTTTTGTTATTACAGTTCATTATCAGATTGAAACACCTTCACATCCAATGGATTAACTGCAGAATAGATTCTTATAAACAGCACACAGCATAAGAACTCTAGCCCTTCTCCCTCAGACACTCTGTTCCCAGCCCTACTCAGTGGCAGCAGTCCTGTCCACAAAGTGCCTTCAGGATATCAATGACATGATCTGGCCCTGTCTGCCTAAAGGCATGATGTACAGTTCTGATTACTTCCCCTTAGAAATGCAATAACCAAACCAACCACTCCTTACACAAATGAACCTTTGTCACCATATCTAAGCATATTTTACTCCTTGTTTGTTTCTAATGAAACTTCTGGTGAGAAATAATTAACCAGAATAACAAGGAACAACCTCATAAATCAGCACTCAAAAAAACCCTTGCTTTGTGTCAAACTCCTCAGCCTGCATTAAGCCAGCAGTTTTACTTCTTGATTAAAGTAAATCAGTGGGATTTACAGCTGAATATATCTAAGGGATTCTCACGCATGTATTTCCGTAAGTATTTAAAATAATGAATTGTGACAATTTAAAAATGCGTAAGTAACATTTTGCACATAGAGTTGTACAAAATAATCTCGTTCAACAAGGAGAAGTTACAAAATGCAGAACATCAGTACATTTCTGAACACGCAGCATTCCATGAGAACATAAAAAAGCACAAGTCTTTTCCTATGCTGAAGTTTGTTTGCAGGTACCTTTGATGATTTTAGAACTTCTTTTGAGATGCAGCAGCAAGTTTTCGCTACAGAGACACCAAAATGATAACCTAATCTAATGAAAAAAAACCCCATTCAAATAAATTACAGTATTACATGGCTATAATCATAGCAAAAGGAGAAAGCCCTGCAAAAATCTGACTTTATCCATGTGACATCACTAGAAATTGACATTAGCTCCTAGAAAAAATGCTGCTTGTGTAGCTAAAGGGAATTAAAAAACCCAGTCTTTGCTCATATAACCACTCTGTCCTGTACCTTGCTAGAAAAATGGCACTCAGAGGTTTCAGCAAGAATGGTCTTAACCATGTTTTGTACTGACAAGTGTTGCGTTTGCTAATGACAAGTAAACCTCCAGTTCATTAACTTAACATTAAATTGTTCATCTTGGTAGCATTTATATAGGTGTTAATTTACTAGCTACAGAGATTCTGTCAACACAATGCTGTCACTTGGTCACCAAGTACTGCTGGCAAGGCTAGCTTAAGCTCCTCTAAAAACTTCCAGATGGCAAGCATCACTCACCCTTTGTAGCCTTAAGCACTGTTTTGTTTCATACCACATAAAAACCCACAGTAAAATGGCATCACAAAATATGCTGTTTTGGAACACGAAAAATTAACTCTGTGAATCAGATTTTCTTTGCTCAGAGCTAATCAGATGTTAAAATATTCTGTGAATCATCTTAGACATCTTTCCACTCCACTATCTCATCCAGTGACTAACAGAGCAAAACAAGTATTTCTGCCATGAAATGTCATTTTTATTTTATATGCAGCCAGCCTAACTACGCACTACCTGACAGAGAAATCTGCATTTACATTTGCTCTCCATGCAAAACAGCATGCAAAAAAAGTCATCAGGTTATTTTCATAAAAGGGTCAAGAAAAATGCTACTCAAAAGAAAAAGAATTACAAGCTTATTAAATGCAAGCACTAAGAGGATAAACATGCAAGGAAGCATTTCCTCTCCTACAAGCATTTTAGAAAAGGAACATAAGAATTAACACAAAAGAAAGAAGACTGATTGTAAAACAAATCAATAATTACTCTTCAACATAAGGAGCTATATGAAATAAACACTACTCTTTGTAAGGTTATGCTGTAAAATGGGTCACTGAAGTGATTTGCGTTAAAGATTTATCTGCGCAGATCCTTTAAAGGTAGAAAAAAGGCAAAAAAATGCAACACACATTACACACTCTATTAAGGGATTTGAAAAATTCTGTGAATAAATTTGGTCATACAAGGTCTCTACCACAGTTGCTACAGCACAAATATATGTGCATTCATACTATAAAACTTCTGTAGAAACAGGCTAAAATAGCAGTGATGAAAATAATATCCAAATCTCAAATTTAGGAGGTATGACTCTGTCTATCTTTAAATTTCTTTGCCTTTACAAGCTTCTTTGTTAGTCACTTTTAAAATGTAATTTCCTCAGAAAAGTCCAGTGCTCTTTGCCACAAAGGTAAAATGAAGGCTCTCGGACCCATTAATTTCTCAATAGTAAAAATATCTAACATTATTCTTTCCCTCCTAAAAACTGTATGACCACAATTTGCTTGATTGTTACTGCTTCTGCAACAAGGCAAGGATAGGATTGCCGCAGTAAGTCTCAGCAATAGTCTGGAATTTGAAAGCTAGTTCAAATTTTCAATTGTGTACATTGTATGCATGATAAACTTCTGAGTGTTCCATCTTTAGGAACACTGTAATGTTACACTCCTTGGTTCAGTTAGGTTGCAAACACTGCAAAATTATCTGTGAGCAGAGTTTTCAGACCCTGCCACCTCAAGTGTGACCAAAACAAGCAGGGAACACAGGAGCTGAACAATCCTATCACCCTGTACTTGTCCCACCACAGATAGAGGGATCACCACAATCAACTCAGCTCCATTCTCTAACTGGGCAGGTCATGCATCTCTTCACCAGCACTGCTGGGAGGTGAGACAGGCCAGAACTGATACTCCAGCAGTGGTCCACTGCTGCAGCACTGCATTCCCTGGGGAAGGAGCTCTGTGTCAGCTGTTGAGATGGTTTGTGAGCAGATGTATCAGAAGGCCAGTTCAGCTAAGCATGGAAGCCACAGCACAGCTTGAATATGAAAAGGCAGCACACAGAACAAGTGAGGACAGACAGACTAGAAAGAAGGAACAGAGAAACTCTGCATGGGCATCTAGAGATGGCAACTGTGATTGAGGAAGCCAAAGGTCAGATAGAGTGGAGACTGGCAAGGAATATCAAGGCACAGGGAAAAGCATCTACTGGTAGTGGGAAAAGACTGACCAAGGAAAACATGGGCCCATTGCTGAATAGAGTAGGAGATTCAATGACAGCAATCACAGACCATAGCAGGTCCACACCACCACCATCTTTTATCACCAGGAAGTTCTGCCAGGCCTCTGAACTTAGTGATGGAGCTTAAGGAGGAGAGGGGTTAGCAGCCAGGGATGTTTGTATTTAAGAAGTAGGAGAAAAGTCCATTGCTTCCTGATTCTGACTACAAATATGAACAATGGAAATACAATCCAAATTTAAGCAACACAGAAGAGAATTTCTTAGTCCTGAAATACTGGAAAAATCAAAAATTTCCTTTCTTAAATGAATTCTTAATTTCATGTGCTTGCACTAACTTTCTCACTTTGGAGTAGCAGTAAAAAGAGATGACAAGTTTTGAAGTCCTAAAAAGCTGGTCAGTTATCACTCATGCTAAGCACCCATTCAAGTACCACAGGGGCAGAAAAATGCAAATGCAACAGTGATGTCCTTTTCACAAAATTGATGGAATATTTCTAGTCTTTTTAAAGGCAGAAGTAAAAGGTAGGTAGTCAGATCCAACCTCATTAGCTGAGTAAATTCAGCTATATGAAAGATAACAGTGTCTGCTCCTTCTGTTTTACAACAGAGAATAAAATTGTTTGAATAGAAAAAAAATGCCAAGTAATTTTTTATATACATATAACCTTCAGTGTTATCTTTAGAGCCACACATACACTTCACTGTGTATATGTGTATTTATGTAAATACAATGATTACTATAGGATAATCTTCTTCTTCACTTTTAGTACTTTTAAAATTTAGCTGGGCCCTTAAGAATTCTAGACAAACTTTAGAGTTGTTTATTTAAGATTATACACTGAAAAGAATTATATTAGATCAGCAGTCAAGTAACACGTAACAGGAATTTTCCCAGACTTTCAAAGAACCAGTAAGAGTCCCTTTGTATGTAACAATTAAATGATTGATTCTTGTTTTTGCTTTTCAGTCTGGTTCCCTCCTTCTGATTCCCTTTATTATTTCCAATACAATAGATTCCCCAGGCTTTGACTGGGTAAGTAACCTTGGACAAGTAGGTAATGCACCAAAAGGCATACAGATCCCCAGATGCAACATTGTGCTGTATTCTGTGTCATCACACATGGTAGCAGCTCAGGAAATACTCACTGCAAGAGGCTGCAAAAAGAACAATGAGTGGTGTCAGATAAATGTCTCATGCTGAATATGCAGCTGAACATTAGGTCACACAGCTTTACAAACCAATCACAAGGCATTGCAGAATTCTGTGATAGTTAAACAAAAAATTCTATTCATGTGCAAAAACAATGCTTTCCATCTTGTATCACAGGTGGCAGTGAATAACAAACTCTGATATTGAGGGTATCTCTTCTATGTAGTGATTTCAGACTATCCATTTTGCTTTTTTCATTATGAAATTCTTAAGATTTCCCTCAGACAAAACAAATTTTTTCTCTCCACAAATCCATGAATTCTGGGAAGCTCTGGGAGATCTAGAGTCTCCCTTTTCCTACTTTATATTTTCTTACCCATGCTACAGGAAAAAAAAAAATCTATTTTAAAGCAATTCTCTCTGTCCATAACAGGAACTGATCTCATTCACCAAGGTCTCTGAAAGAGCAATGATAGGTATCCCTCCTCTGCCTTGAAAATATCATGTGGGCAGCACTACTTCTCAGCTGAGGAAGAAATTATCTTCCTCTAGAAATAAGACTGCTGCCGCTAGGCTGCCCTTCCCACTCCTAGCTTTCTAAGAGACATATTCACAGCAGCTCTACATACAGTTTATCATAATAACAATGATTCCACAGTGCTAATTATGCCTTGAGAAAAAATAAATTAAAATCTCCAAATTAATGGAAATAATAATAATCATTACTATCATATTAAATCTACTGAACTCCATTCCTATGTATTGTCACAGATATATCAGTATAATCCTGGATGTAAAGAGAAATAAAGGGATAGCCCTCTATTATACAGGATGTATCTTGGAGTACAGCCACCTGGTTTTGAAAGAGGCGATTGTCACACTACACTCAGCACTGGTGCAGCCTCACCTCAAGAACTGCATGCAGTTTTCAGCTCTACAGTGTAAGGAGGACATAAAATATTAGAATCCATCCAAAGAAAGGCAACAAAGATAGTGAGAGGACTATAAGGCATGACTTGCGATGAGCAGAGGAGAATGTTAGGTTTGAGGTGGCAGAAAGGGTGGTGCTGATTGCTGGTGCCTGGTTATGGAATGCAAGGGAACGGCTTAAAGCTGCATTCAGGAAGTTCAGAATGGATATATGAAGAAGTTCTTCAGTGAGATGGTGGTCAGGCATTGGAACCAGCTCCCCAATGAGGGAAGTGCTCATGGTCCCCAGTCTGTTGGTGTTCAAGAAGTACATGGACATTCTATTCTATGACTGTGATCTCAGATCACAGTAGCTTAATTAAAATACTTCATCAGTGCTCTGATATCCATAGTTATCCCCCATTAAATAGCATGGAAAATAGATGGAGGTTAAGCAGCATATACTGAGTAAATTTAGAGCAGAGGTGAACACAGAAGTTTAAATAGTCAATTTTTACTCACTCGACAATCCCGCTGTAGTGTTTTCATTAGTGCACTGTGTGTTTCAGAGTCAAAATACAACCCTTCCTGCATATCTTGCAGGAAATCCAGGTCTTTGAATGTAGGATTGGACTTCTCCCTCTCTTTTCTTGATGCCCTCCGTTTGTATGTGGAGCCTTTCAAGTCGTATGTGAAATGCATTTTCAAGGCTCGTGGCAAAACATTGTTCATGACAACAATTCTAATATTAATGCCTCCTGACTGAACGCAGTACAGCCCATAAAATTTAGGAAGAAGAGTCCTTGGATTCTGGTTCAGATTCTGAAACAAAAGAGATATTTTTAAATATGTCTATTTTCAATGATGTTCCATGCTTAATGGCCTTGTATACATTTGTAAGAACTCAAACTTATGCTGAGCAGATTATCATAACTAGAAACAACAAAAAAGTACCTGCCACCATTGTCCTTTTTGATATGTCAGTAGACACCCTTTTTTTTTTTACACACACAGTGAATCCATGTTACTTTAGTGCAATAATGACAACAGTCCTCATTTTTAGTATAAGTGAGAGGTTAATTTTTCAAGTATTTACTTCAGAAAACAAAGCAAGAAAAAAAGTCAGTCACAGGTCCAATAAAACAAAGTCCCACATACCACCCATAAGAATCTCTGTTCATACATATGAGTGGCTTTTCTTAAAAAAAAATTAATTAAATTCTACTTACTTTTTAATCAATGGTTTTCCCTTCAGATGACTCACAAAACTCAGTACAATGGACTTAGAATTAGCCCTCAAGAAGCTCCATTTAAAAATTAAGTTTTAAACAAATTACACAGATAAAAATATCTTTTACATCATTGCTTTTACACATGAGAAATGGAAATTAGAAGTAGTTGGAAACAAAAGTGAAACTGACCGGTCTAGTTTCTTTGTCCACTCTGAGTGAAATGCAGAGGGTAGACAAACACAAAATGGAGAAAAAAAGGAATTAGAAATTTAGAAACCTTATTTTGTTACTAGCTTATTTGTAGCAAATTTTGGTATCAAATCAGATGATGACATTTGGCTTCATCTTGAATGCTAAAATAGCACCAATTCTTATCTTAAATATATTCCTGATTTGTATCTATTCTTTCTGTTAGGTGTGTAGGGCATGAAGTAGAAAGGCAGGTAAAAATGTAAAAAATATTACAAAAAATACAGATAATCCCAGTGAAATATTACAAGAAAAATGAAACTGAATCTTCAAATTGTGACATGAAACAGGAAAAAGGGAGGTAAAGTCTTCAATTGCTTACCATATAATAACCTGGCAAGAGCTTCTGAAGAAACTCAGCCTCTTTGTGTTGAACTGTTTTGATGATGAATTCGTCATCACTAGTTACAAAAAACAAGGACCCACTGGCACCTGGGTTGGATAATTCAATTAAAGGTTCACTGCAGACTGAGTACTGGAAAAAACAAAAATTGTTTTTCACTGCCAATGTATACATTACCCAAACACAGGTTTAGTGTGAAGAACTTCAGGTTCAAATAGGCACAAGAGAATCATGTAGCAATACTACTACTGCTGTACAGCAAGGTGGTTCACAGAAATTTGGCTAAGGTTTGGTAGGGTACTCTGCCCAGGACATGCTGCACAACCATGGAAGAGCAGGTGGCAGCTGAGCATACGATCCCTCTTCATGTCCCACTGCAACCAGTGAATTTTCCTTTGGGGTGAAGCCAGTGGTTGAGGTGGAAGTAGTTGATCCCTACGCTGTCAGCATAGCAAATTCCTGAGTCAAAAACTTTGAGAAGACATTTTCATTGCAACTATTTGCTTTCCACATCCATTTTTTAAGGAAACAGGTACGAGATGGTAGAAAAATAAACTGAGAGTAGAGGTTTCTCATTACAGACAAATAGGCCAATCCTATCCTGTGAAACTAGTATTGAAAGAAGTTTACCCACCAAATGCTGCTATACAAATGGCCCAGCTAGTTTTGACTGGACACCTCTGAAAGTCAACTCAAAACCAAAAAGTAAGAAAATCTCCAAGAGCCTGACAACTGAGTATTATCAAGAAGTTTCTCTGCAAAACCACAGTACTCCATGAGGTTTCCAGTGACAAATTTAATTCTACCTGCTGTTCAAATGTACTTACGCTTATTATCCTGTCTGACTCCTACAGCACATTACCACTCATCCTCCTTGGAAAAGGGGAAGTTTTAAATCTTTGAGCTTTGTCACTTCAAATTAACAGTGTAAACTCACTTATGCTTGAGGTAATTTCTACTCTTCTTATTTTACTTCCTGTGCCCTTCAGCCACAGCTGGACAATCATTTACAACTACCCACATACCATTGTGTGTTTTGCTGTGCCAAGAGAAAAAAGAAACTGCAACAAGTTGTCTTTACTGGGAATTTCCCTCAGGGCACGGTCTTTTTGTACTTAAACTGGCTGTCACAATTCTTATTCACAGCTTGCAGTCTTCCTATAAGATTTAATGTCTGCTACTGCAAAGGCTTCCTTAGATGGAAAAGAAGTTGCAGGCGATAATAGCTTTACTCTAGGAAGCACAGTCTTTTTAGCAGCTGGCAACACAACCCACATACTCCATCTTTTGCCAAGTCCATAAAAAGAGATAAGATAAATAACACATTACATAATGACACTACTGTCACACCTGATGTCCTTGTCTCTAAATTGGAGAGGAATAGATTTGATAGATGCAACACTCAGTGGATAAGGAATTGGTCACACTCTAAGAGTCAATGGAAGGAAGAAATTCTTCACTCTGAGGATGGTGAGGCACAGGAATATGTGGCCTAGAGAAGTTGTGGATGCCCCATCCCCAGAAGTTCTCAGTACCAGGCTGGATGGGGCTTTGAGCCACCTGGTCTAGAGGAAGGTGTCCCTGCCCACAGCAGTGAAGCTGAAATTAATTATCTTTACGTGTCTTCCAATCTAAACCATTCTATGACTCTATGATTTATAAAATTCCCAAACAACTTTATTTCCTTGCTACTACCATTTATAATTCAAATTATCTTTTTTTTTTTAATGTATAACTATGGTCATGAGGACTAGTAACACAAAATCCATACATAGCACTAAAGAATTAAAATAAAACACTCACATTAAGACACCCACATTCAACCTAACTAAAAGCAAAACCAGCTAAGTTTTGCTTTCAGTCTTATTGTCCATATAGGAATAAAACCCCATTTTAGCCTGAACACAACAGAAACAATATATTTAGTAGCATATTAAGGAATGTTTCAGCACTACTAAATAAATTTCTCTTTTTTATTCACTCAAGCCCTTTCAAATTCTTTTGGTTTTAAAGAAATCATTATCAATAATGGAACAAAATAATTTTAAAACTCATTTTTAAAAGTGCACAATAAAACTCTGACATATAAAGTTGCTAGTTTGTATCAGGACTCTGATTTCTTGGGTTAGCCTCCATGAAACAAATTGGATATGGGGAAAACATCTAGAAGACAATCCATCTCTGCATTCACACTACCTATCCAAAAGTAGAACTACAGGAGAAATAAAATAGTGGATACTTGTCCTAGCGCTGTACAAAGTGGTTCCAGCAAGCAAAGCCTGCATTTACTATGTCAGCACATTTGTAACTTTTTTCTCATGTAAACCACTGAACACTGTGAAAGACTAAGTCTTCAGTTTATGAAACAGAGCAAAGGAGATATTAGAAAATGCTTCAGTTTTAGTCTGCCATCCATATTTCTCAAAGCTAGACAAGAACACTTGCAGACATCACTCGTAATGAAGTGTATAACTAACACAAATAACACCGAACTACTTAATTAGAACTGAATTGATAAAAGTCACAAAACTACTGATTATATCTTCTCTAGAAAAGTTTTCTGAATCACATGGATGTTGCTCTAGTCAATTAACAAAGCAGGTTTTTACACAAATAGTCAAAAGGACAAAGAATTAAATTTTTTTTAAACATTAAAAATATTCACTAGTTATATACCCCTCCACACACAAAATTTCTTACTGAGTTGGGCACCCTCTAAGAATCCTTTTCTGACACAATGTAACTAGCATGATTTATAATAATTTGTAACTCAAAGGAAAATTGCAGGCTCTTACCAAATAGTCATCAGGCTTGATACCAAAAAGTTCTCTGAAATAGCGGAAGGCAAGAGGTGCATATGTCTTAAATCTGAAGTCAGGGTAGTGATGAGCAGGTGTAAGATTGCTCCCTTCACTGAAAACAAAAACAAAAATAAACGAAACCAAATTACTGACCAATTATTAGCAGCTAGTTTTACTATGAAACTGCCTAACTTGACTGTTTGCTGCTGAGAAAGGAGCATAAATGCAGATAAACTGCTCTATCACCACTAATCACTGTAATAGAAGTGACTGTGAGAGACACTGCCAGCAAATTGCCTTTTCTCACCTTAAATGAATTTACTATTTTTGCCACCTGTATGTGCTTGCATAATGATCTTGTTTAAACCAGAACAGCACCAAGTCTGCAGTTCAGAAGTCCAAGGTTTTGTTGACACCCCTGAGTATTAAAAACTCTTGTGTCATGGTCTCTGTGCTCAAGATGGTTCTGACCACAGTGTCTCCCACCAGCCTTTCTCTGTAAGCAGCAGATCCAGCAGGGCAGCTCCCCTGGTAGGCTCACTTCCCAGCTGTGTTGGGAAGTTATCTTCACACACTCCAGGAATCTCCTAGACTGCCTCCTCTCCACTGTGTTGAATTTCCAGCAGACATCTGGCCAAGTAAACAAGGGCTGACTAACATGAAACGTCAGCCAGCTGGTCGTGGTGGTCTATAGCAGGCTCCCACCAGGATACCTGCCTTTTTGGCTTTCCCCCTCATTGTCACCCATAGGCACTCAACCTTCTCATCACTGTCCTTGAGCTCTGTACAGTCAAAACACTTCCTGATGTACAGAGCCACCTCACCACCTCTCCTTCCTTGCCTGTCCCTTCTGAAGGGCTTGTAGCCATGCTGCACTCTGGTCATCCCACCACGTTCCCATGGTGGTGAATATGTTATAACTTTCCTGCTACACTATAGCTTCTGGCTCCTTCTGTTCATTACTTGTACTCTTTAGCTCTTTTCCTTGTTTAATATTTATCACCTCACTGTATTTTTAGGCATTACATACAATACATATATTTAGGAGTTACAAAAGTCTTGGGATGAACACCACATTTAAGCTAAAGGAAAAGGTCAGCAGCAAAATGCTGCTAGATGTCAAAAAGCCCCCAAACCTGCTCCTGGATTGATTTATGATGGAAATTAAGAGAGGGCTTTTAAGCAGAAGAGTAAAGTTCTACACCATGATTTCAAAATAAACAAGAACACCTTTCAGACAAAGTTTTGGTAATGAAATCAGATAGAAACATTCCAACACACTTTTGAGTATTAGAAAGCAGGCATTTATGACAGCATGCTGGTCACTTGGGGGACCCTTCATGCATTTGAGTGCCCTGAACATCGAGCGAACAGAGTTTTTATCATACTGATTACTTATTCATTTGCTATCCCGCTTACTTGACTTTATTTGACATAGTCACGCCCCTTACCAGAAGTCCTTATATGACTCCTTGGGGTCTGTCTTCAATGTCCAGTGTCCTTTCTGTGTGGCTGTTCCTTGACCCCTGTTTTTGAGTAAGTGCAGTATCGTTGTTTTGCATAACTTCTACCCTGTCAGCCTTGCAGAGCTGAGCTGGCCTCCTGCTTGTGTTTTGCATGACTTCTGCTTGCCTAAGTTACATCCTGTATCTAATTCTCCAAAGTTGTGCTGTTTTGTTCTACTGTTCTTGATAAGAGTAAATGCTGTTCTGTTTTACTGTCCTTATCAGTTTGGCCCATCTCTAAATGGTTTGATAAATAAATACAAAATCCAAGACTTGACACAGTAGCTGAAATCAGCTTTTCCAGCACTTCTCTACTCACGTACCCTAACTAAATTATTCAGAAATGTGGAATATACCATTATGCTTGGCAAAAAGAATATCCAAAGGACACTAAAAGAAGGCTACAAATCCACACAGATATGAAAAGCAATGAATGTTAAGCAACGTTTATGGAAAAGACTAAATTAAATATAATGAAATAATTTAATAGCTTTCATCCTCTACAGTTAATACTTGTTACATAAACTTGCCACCTTTCATTAACAATAGTTTGATGACAGAAGCCTATCCAACCCACCTACCTGCCCCCGCATGCACACTGCCAAACCCCCACAAAACCAAACTGTTTCTGTGACAGCAGGTGGTCAATCTTTATGAGGCTCCAGAAATGTGTAAGACTTCAGACTCTGGAATAAGAGACACAAGGAGGCAAAAACCAGGCAGATTTCTGTCATGAATTCACACCTAAAAAGATGGTTGTGGATGACCAACGATACAAAGACAGTAGAATACTGCTGCTTCTTAGAGTGCTAAACCCTGCAGGTAATAGTGTAGGTTACCTAGTCCTAATGAACTCCTCTGATCACTTCATATCTACTGCAGTACAATGCCAAGGTATCAAAATCAAATCCACACATGCTTTATTGTTCCATTACAGAACCAAAAGATGGATATCAGTAGGGTACAAGCTAAAGATGGTAGTTTTTCTTTACAGTTAAGATAGACTAATGCTCATTCATAAGGCCTTTCAGTTGCTCAGAGTACTGCCAGATTTGCCTAACATTAAGTTTTATATAGCTAGTTGTGATTCACTGAATTTTTGTGCGATATGAGGATGCCCCAGTGGTCATAGAGCTACATTGGGAACCTGGGGTCATACTTGTAAATGCATTTATTTGTCATAAGATGCAAAAAAAAAAGCCAGAACAGAGTGTTCTCTACTGAAGTATCACATAATCGTCAGGGAATATAAAGCATCTAAACTTTTTTATAAAGTTCTACCTTTCAGCACTAAATACTTTTATAAATCTGTTTCCTCCAGGCATAACTTGAAAGCTCCTGTGAAAGCATATCAGCAAATAGATGACGTGTCTCTACTATACCAGAACATGTGCAGTCACTTCACTAAGGTGAGATGAAGGCAGGAGGTTTGCTATGACAGTAGCACTGCTCTGAACCATTTCCTAAGTGCATGTGGAGTGAAATGACCAATGATGGCTCAGCAGGTGCACAGTAATGCAAAGCAAGGGGAAATTTATTGCGAAACAGAGCAATTATTCTGGAACAGCTTCTACACAGAGGGCAATTCCATGTATTTAGAGCATATCAGATCACTTTTTATACAGTCAATAACAGTCAATTTCACTATGCACACAAATTTCTTTATTCTTTATAAAATCATCTTTTAAAATACCTTATATTTAAGGTCTACAGAGTATTTTATCATACCTTTCTGTTTCTGTTAGTCAGATTAATTAATTCAGCTTCACTACCTAATAGTTTCACTGATCCCAACAGTAAGCTCTTCTGTAACTCATGAAGCAAGTTTCATACAAATTTAAGATTTCTTTTTAGTACTCTGAAAAATAATTTTTAAGGTTTTCTTGATGGTATTTTTAATAGAAAAAGCACTCTCACTTCCAGTAATTTCCTACAGTAATGAAAATCTTTCAAATTTCTTACCAGTTTGAAGTTCATATGACAATTATGAATTTAAGTGTGTCTTTGCTCTTGCTGGAAAAGGACAAACTCCAGTGTACAGAATGCTTTATGTAAGTACATCCCTACCCTATTTAGAATTATTCACATTCCACTTTATTAGCTATTGAAAGAATGTATTCTGTGGTTTCTCTCCACGTTTTCTTGATGCTTTTTATAGTTTCACTTTTGTGGGATTAAAATGTATGTGCAAAGTGCTACATACAACGATTTTTAATCAGTCCAGGGAGTTTCATGTGGATGATTATGTCTTTGAAGTTGAACAAGAAAAATGCCCATGATCTATTGACAAAAAATTAAATCTGCAAAATGGTGCTTTGGACACAATAGAAAGGGGGTAACCATGTAATTTCCCTCTCAGCTAGTTTACCAGGTTTACTATAAAAACAAAGATAAAGACTTTTAAAATGAGCTCTGATTCTGGCAATCTTGAGGAATTCAAGACTTTCTATATGAGCTACAACAACAAAATACAGGCTTTGGAAAGACTGGGGAGCAATTGTAACTTATGAGGTATTTCAATAACCTTAGCTGTCAGACCACACAAAAGAAAAAGATTAGTAGGCAGACTAAAGAAGAGAGACTAAGCTTCAAATGCAAGTTTGGTGTAATACTTAATTTTTTTTTTTTTAAATCAAGCACACCTAGAAATGTATCTTTGTAAATGCCGAGAGTGGATTTACAGCATAGGTGGTGCAATATCAAACTAAAAGTGAACAAAAACTAATTATATTTTTAAAAGTGAACCCCATAGCTTGCAAAAATTTGCTAAGCAAGATGCCCAGATATGTTTCTTGGCTATGGCCTCACCCGGGTAGGATAACACTCAGGAGATATCACACCTATCTGAAAGGGCAGAGACAGCCAGCTGCATATCTTGGTAGTAAGCCTTCGTTCTGAGGATTATTAAAAGGCTCTGATGGAGCTGTTAACAAAAGAATTAGTCTGTAGTTGTGACCCCATGTATAACTTTCTCATATGAATTGTAAAAAACCTGAAGAGGAAGGACACCTCAGTTCCTTCAGGGAAAGCAACTCTTTTTCAGATTGTAAAATCAAAATAAAATGTCTAAATGCTCTCAACATTAAAAACTAAAATGATCTAACTTCAGTTTCATTGCTCTTGGATACAGCTGCTTTTTAAAAATTCATCAAAATGTGTTTCAGCTCTAAAAACTGTATCAAACAAACACACACTCACTGCAGGTCAGGTAGTGCTTTGGTATATTCCTTTCCTGTATGTAATTTCAGGAAAGCATAATTTCCCACGTGATGGAAGTGGGTATCATGGTTATCTGTACAAATAGGTGTGTCTGTGTTTTCTTCATACTGTGAGATAAAGTCCAGTGGTAGTACCCTTTTTTCTCACTTACATTTTCCTAAGCTTTCAGTCACCAGACACTATCGTAAGCAGTTCCCTGCAAAGCAGCTTTGAAATACAACTAGGAATAGTAAGTAACTTTAAAACAAGCCAAGCCAATCATATCTATGTAACAGCTGAATACAGAAACATTTACTTATGATGACAAAGATATGACTATTTCATAACCAGCTGGAAATGTTATTAAAATATAAGGTCTCATATTGAAAAGCAGTTTAAGCATGTTTACATAACCGTTTAACTATCCTGGTTATCAGAGGTTTACCAATAATTTGTTGGTAACAGAAGTAGCTGAGTCCAGTAATTCATAACAAGTTTTTTGCTTTTGTTGCCAAAGTATCCCCATTTCTAATATTTGTTTTTCATCCTCCTCTCTGTGCTATCACTCAACTCACAAACCATAAAAGCCTTGTCAGAAGGGTGAGTCCTGTGCATCTCTGCAACCAGAGAATCAAAGAAGAGAAGCAGCACATCAGAATATTCAGGTCACTTTATCTGCCTTGTGAAACCGCCCACTGGAAACTCATATCATGGTCTAAGTTACACAATGAATATTTAAATACTAGTCACACTGAACCTGCAGAGCATTCTATACTACAAATACACGACTTAGTCCACCAGCTAACCTATGACACAGATTTGGTACAAAGATATATCCAAGGGCAAGTATAATTTTTCCTTATTTTTCCTCAATCAGTCCTCAAAAACATACTAGGAAGCAGTATACTTCAGTTTTAGATGTAGGGTAGAACACAGACTGGCCAAATATGTCAAAGTTTTTACTTTCTAGTACTTTTTGGCTACTTATTTGAACTGTTATTCAAATGCTATCACAATACAGTGGTAAGACTTTCACATTAAAAAGCAGAAAGCACTGAATAACCTTTCATTAGCATCACAAGAAAGCAATTTGTAAATGAACCAGTTCAGTATACAGACTGTAGCTGCAGAGTGCTTACAGGTCATTGGCATCTAACACTTCCTAGCTCAATTAGAAACCATAGCAACTGTTCTCAATATGCAGGGTCTAGACCCTGCAATAAAAGTGTTTTAACAAGGAAAGTACATAAGGTTGACTAACAATTGCTCCAAAAGAGGTCAAACTCAACAGCTGTGCTTTGAAACAGCCTCCATCTAAGACAATAAAAAAATGGAGGCTGAAACAAACCGTCTTGGTTAAAATACTCTGCATTTCTGAAGCTTCATAGTCAAAATTAGCTGATACAATGGAGCAGCTTCTGTTTGGCTTCTCAATCATCACCACAAAAAATGCACCTCCTTCTAGGTCTGCTGGAAGAGCTTAACAAGCTGCCTACACTGCCAATATAGAAACAGCTGCCCATGGCCCAGCCACCACCTTGAGCCGCCACTACCTGCCAGAGCTTACAGATGAGCAATGAGCCATTCTAACCACGGCCATCTCACCGGGAGCCAGTGCCACAGCCCAGTCAAAGGGCTGACGAAATATTGCTGCAGCCACATTGCACAAACTACCAACTGGAAGCAAAAAGTGTGACTGGGAACTGGTTCCAGCCAAGGAAGACAAGGGCACAAACATGCCCCACACAGCTCAGTCATAGGACAGAGTGTAGGGAGCACATGCAGGATGAACTGTCCCACTGAACCCTCCAGCCACTGCTGCAGCAGTACCAACACCAGGTAAGCACCTCTGTTGCTGGATTTCCAAAGCAGAGTTGAAAAGCCAGAAAAGAGGTTACTTGAAGTGGTTTCCCTTGTGGTTTCACTCCATTCAGTGGAGAAATATTCTATTTCACTCTGTAGGGTGGAGACTTCAGACACTGTCTTCAGAATCATGTGGGTCAGTGCAGGGTGCATTTTGTTTCTCCATCCTAGGAGCATATTTGTACAGTACCTTTTTAACTCTATGGAGCTCTCAATGAGCTCCATTATAGCAGCTTCCAGTAATACCTCGTTTTCCAAAAATAACATATTATACAGGTTCCTGGGGAGCCTGAAGAGAAAGGGATGAAAGGCTCTCCACTACTACATTGTGCAAATAAAGGCAAGCACCTTTGCAATGCAAATCCACCCACTGTACAGAGAGACCTGTACTTCACTCCAAGTCACTTCCAGAAATAAACATCTAAATTAATCTGGGCTAAACTACGACCAGTTTAACACAGTTACAAAGGAGTAACCAGCAATCCAGGGAGTAAGTCCTGATTTACATTAATAGTTCCTACAATAAGCAGAGCACTTATGTTCAGATCAGACCTAACCACTTTTTCCCCTGGCATTTTTCTCCCTTCTTAATGACTCCTTAACACTTCAGTATTACTACTGAAGCAGAGACACAGGCTGAGGGTTATTTCGGGGTTGAGAGGTATGCAGAGACTATTTATCCTCTTCAACCAATAAAATTCATGAACAAATGTGGATTATTTCCCCTAATTATAAAAGGGCAGATATAACACTCTTCTGTTCACTGCTGCACAGACTGCATTGCATTGCATTTCTACTACTTTAGGTCTATCTTACCACTGCCACCATAACAGTGCTCCTGTTAGCAGTCAAAGCAGGTGTGCCTATAACTGAAAAACAGAGTCTTCTCACCTTGCTGCCAGACGCAGGTGAGACAGGGAAAACATGGGAGTAAAGTGGAGCAGAACACCATGCAAAGAGGCAGGTTGCTGTGAAGTTGCCACAATGAAGGGAAAGTTGAGCTGATAGCCAGTTTGAAGTTGCAGATTCATTACTTGTGGCAAAAGCAAGTGGAAAAATACTGCACCTTGCTGGGTAAGCACCTGTTTCAGCACCACTCTTGCTGTTCTCCTTCATCTGCAAACTTCTGCAGAAAGTTTACCCAGCTTCAGCTTGCTCCGGGGTACTCTCAGGTAGAGGTCACCCACTTCACCTGCCGGTGTAACTAATTTCCACTAATTGCTTTCAGCCCAGACCAATCCAAAGGGAACAACAAAAAAAAAAAAGTCATTACAGTAATCACTTTTCATAGTGCTGCCATTAGGTGTAGGTACTCCCCTAGGGAAAACGAAGAGCAGCTGAGGTGTGCCTTGGGCATGCAGCCCGAGATGCAAAGAGTGTGCAACCTTCACTTTTTACTTCCAACACGGGTAATGAAGCTCCCTATTGACATGACTCGGGATCAAACCACATAATGCCATCATGAAACAACTTCCCAATACTCTCAACCAGCAAGAAAGAATCGTGTATTAATTTGGTGCAATCCTAAATTATTACAGTGTATGCACAGAAATAAACTTCTGGTTGAATATATTTTTGATAAATAAAAGTACACGTTACATTGAGACATAGCAGGATTTGAAATGTGAAACTTCTGTGCATCAGCATAAGAAATCAAGTGTCATGTTTTGAAGAGATTGCTACAGATAGGCAATGCTGACAACAAGTGCTCTTTATGGAGAGGCTCCTTCTTACAGTCAAGACTACTCACTATGCTATACACTGCTTACTACCTAGCTATGAAAAAAAAAAAATCCCAAACTAAAAAAACTACACTGCCTTGGCCATTAACTTCATTTCTCTAATTTTCCACAAAATATTTGGGTTTTTACAGGAAACTGTTCGGAAAGATTTAGCACCACTCTTGCCACAGTGTTATGTTCTCCTTCGGCTGCAAACTTCTGCAAAAAGTTTACTCAACCTCATCTTGCCCTTAGTAAAGCTTTTCTATTCAATTTTACATTAGTGCAATCAGTCTCTTCCTTCTGCCTTTTGATTTTCCTTCAAGCCAGAAGGGATGTCTCCCAGCTCTTCCTTTAATACCAATACAAAAAAGGAAATCCCATTTCTGTGTGTACATGCATGTTTGTCTGACAGCAAACAAGGCACATTCAATGCCACGGACTATGAACTGTTATATTTTACTTGTTTCTTTAAACTAAGTTTGAAAAGAAAGAGAATAGATTTTCTTTCTCAAACCATCAGTTTTAGCATGTAGGTTCCATTTAGTTTCCATGAACAATACTGATACAGCAAACATACTTTCCAGTAATGGAAGACTCCATCACTGTCCTAGGCAGACATTTTTCTCACCAATAAAAATTTTTGCATTATGTGCAAGTTTCTCACCTGTAAGTTGGATCTTTAATAATCACAAAGTTTTGTGATTATAGTGTATATAAAAACACATGGGTATAGTTAACATCTCTGTATCTACCTAATCTACAAGAGAAAGACTACTAATCTGCATACAAACCCTATCATTAACATCAAAACAAGGATATGAATACTCTCAACTCCTAGGAACTAGAGAATGTAATGTAAAAGCTTCATTTCACATAAGAATTTTTTTTTTCTGAAGGATATCGCAGTTAAAAGAAAACCAGGACTCATACTCTGCATCACTGTTTCAATGCAGTCTGTGAACAGGAAAGTATCCAAGTAAGATGGCTAAAGCTGCAGCCTTTGTGAAAGTTAGCTCTCTTCTGGCAGTCCAAAGATGGACTTTAAGGGATTAAAACCAGTATTAGGATAAACCCCACCAAGTGTGGCTGGCCCAGAACTGTGTGAAAACCAGGAGTCAAATCAAGGAAATTTACATGAGGAAATACCAAAATTTAAAGAGCCTGCAATTACTTTGTACATTGTTAATTTAACTTGGTTTAGTGACAGTAAATATTAAGGATTATAAATTTGAAACGTCTTGCATTCAAACTGCACCTGAACAAAACTTGGAAAAACTGATAGAAATCATCCCCAAATCCAGGAAGCAATACATATAGAGCATGTACTTACTGAAATGACTGTACTTACCACTTCTGAGAACCCAGGCAACACTCAACAGAGTAAGTCATCCTGGTTGTGAAATACATTTCTCCTAAACCTTCTTCATCTCTTGCTAGCATATGTAACTTAGAAAGGGTACTGTACTTCATCTTCTGAATTCCAAAAATCAGTATGACCTTGATTTCCCCCATCAGCATAACTATATTGTTACAATTTCTATACCATCAACTTGGCAGTGATACAAGCTGAGGCAGCAAAGCAGTAAAGGTGCACAATCTGTAATCACTGTAGCTCGTAGGACCTGAGTGTTCCCATGGACTGGAGTCCTGGATAGAATTTTATAGTGTAAATATAATGCAGTGTTGTAGTATAAATTATTATATTATACTTCAGATGGCAGGACTTGAATTTTCCTAAATTTTTAAACCCCCTCAACAATATATCAAGTATTATTTTTAGAAACTAAACCACAACTAAACAAATGTAAATGCTGGACCCACAAATCACTTCAAATTCTAATTGACAACTCCCTTCAATTTAAGTGTCAAAATTACTTTCCCTCTCTACAAATGGTAAGTCTCAAATTCTTCAGATCAAGTGTGACCTTTCCAGTTCTCTCCCTACCTTCATTTTCAATGACAACATGAAGACCAGATAATTTTCAAGTTTCATATATTACAGTTACTCTAACACAATTTTGTTAGAACCGGAAAACAAACCTGGTTCAAAATACCTAGTTAAGAGTTTAATTATTAAATTCTATTGAAGAAAAATTGAATATGCTTGTTCTTACCTTGGTAGGAAGACACTTTCCACTACATAGAAGTCTTGCATAAGAACATCTCTGTCTGGTTTTGATGTAAGGTTTCCTACCGTGTATCCTATTCCCAACTGGATAGCACCTTTAATAGCTGAGGATGCAGTCTGTGCACAAAGTAAGAATACAAGCATGAGTTTGCTAAAAGCGGATTTCTGTTCTTTATCAGTAATATTACAGCTAAACTCTTTGATCATTTTTGTAATAATAATACCCTGTCATCTTTACATCCTAGACCCCCATGAAATAACTGCTTTTAAATTAAAATATTTTAAAGAATCACTATTGTAGCAAAATCTACAAAAGATCAATTCTCTGGTTTTACATACTGAAACTTTTCAAATTGCTCAAATAACATAGACATGGAGTTCTAACTCAGTATACAACCACAGAATAGCAGGCTGGAAGGGACTTCAGAAGGTTCTTTCTTGCCAAAAGCATGATTTAGACAAGACAACCAAGCACCGTGTCAAGCCAAATCTCAAAAATGCCCCATGCTGGGGAATCCACCAGTTCTGGGGAGATTATTCCACTGTCTGATTGTTTTCACTGTGAAATATTTCCACTTGAGTTCAAGTGGAATATCTCCAGGAGTTAACTTTAGCCCATTTTTCCTTATATTTTCCATGTAACCCCTTGTAAAAATAGAGCCTCTATGTTCCTTGTAGCCACCCTTTAAATGCTGGAATATGGTGGTAAGGTTTCCCTCAACCTTCTTTTCTCAGGGTTGAACAAACCCAACTCTCTCAGCCTTGCCTCACAGCCCTTTGATCATGTCTGTGGCCCTTCCTTGGATCCTTTTCAGTCTGTCCATGTTGGTTTTTTGTATAGTGGGGACCAAACGAGCCAACAGTATTCCAGGTGTGGCCTGACAAACACTGACAAGAATGGGGCAATCTCTGCTGATGATGCCCTTGTGGATGCAGCCCCAGAACTCACTGGGTTCCTCTGCTCCATCAGCACCCTGCTCATATTGAGCTTGTCGCTCACGGGGACTCCCAGGTCGCTTTCCACAGAGCTGCTTCCCAGACTGTGCTCCCTGCCTGTGCTGCGCTCCTGGATTTGCTTTCCCAGGTGTAAGAACTTACACTTGTCCTTGTTGAACTTTGTAAGGTTCTTCTTTGACCCCTTTTTTCAGCCTACACACATTTTCCTGCAGGTTGGCTCTCCCTTCCAAAGTGTCCACTTGATCCCTGAGTGATTTTAAGTGCCCTGGATGATCACTTATGAAGACATGAAACAGTGCTGGGTCCAACACCAATCCTGGGGGTCCTGCTCGTGCCAGGCTGCCAGCTGGAAAAGGAGCCATTTACCCCCATCTGGGTGCTGCCTGTGGGTCAATTCCCCATCCTCTGCACAGGCAGCCTGTCCAGGCTGCTACACAACAGCTTCACCAGGAGGCTGTGAGAGACCACAGAGAAAGCCTTGGAGAAACACAGGTAGACAATATCCATGGCTTGCCCTACATCAGCCAAGCAGGCCACTTCACTGTAGAAGGCAATCAGGTTTGTCAATTTGACCTTGTGAACCCATGCTGGCATTTCCTAATCATGTGCTTCGTCTGACTTGTGATGGCTCCCAGGAGGATTCTTTCCATAACAGTTTCCTCTGCCTTAGTACTAACCTTTAGAATGCACAGCCAGGCCCTAAACGCCACAACATTGTGATCACTGCAGCCAAAGCCATCACTGAGTGAGATATTACAAAGCTGGTTTCCTTGGTGGGTGAGCAGCAAGTCCAGCTGTGCCGTTAACACATTTAACATTTGGATAAGGAAGCAGTCCTCTATGCATTCCAGGAACTTAATGGATGTTGTGACCTGCTGTATTGCTCTACCAAGAATGTCTGGATAGCTGAAGTCTGTAAGACCCAGGATCTGTTATATAAAGGTTGCTTAAGTGACTGCTTAAGTGCTTCTTTGCCTTTATTGTTTTGGTTTGGAAGTCAGTAGCAGATGTCTAGTGTAAGATCCCCTTTGGAGGTGTCCCTTCTGATCTCGACCCAGAGGCCTTTGATAGGGCTTCCACAGTCACTGTAGTTGACTTCTATAAGTTCATGATTTTGTTTAACCCAGAGCACCACTCCTCTCCCTCTACTTTCCTGCCTGTCTTGACAAAACCTGTATCTATTCTTTGTGATCCTCTTGAGACATTTCCAATCTAGTGAGACATTCAAATTGCTTCAGGAGTGTGAAGCAGCACACATTACATTCTGGAAAAAAAACCAATCACAAATTCCAGCTGATTGTACATGCATGCCAAGGCATCACAACGCAATCTTATGGCTTAAATGTTGATTGCAGATGCAAATGTGTTTATCACATTCTGCCTAACAGTCAGTGCAAGAGGTGCATTGACTGTGGGGAATCCAGAGAAAAGTGTAAGTGATGGGGAAAGCAAAATCTCTCCATAAAAATCTACACTTATAAAGTCTAATGACTGAATTCAATGGCCAGAGCTTCCAGGACAGAGAAGGCTTCAAATGACAGCATGAAATTGTGGTACTATATACTTGTAAATTGAGACCATGTCTGAAACTTTCCTGTGCTGAATAGACAATCATGCTGCATGGATTAAAAAAATGACAGAACTGAGTCAAAAATCAAAAACTAGTAAAGAAAGGAATTTTTAAGAAAAGATGGAAAGAGTGAATTAAGAAAAGCATTGGGCAGGGAAAGAAGGCTGTGAGGAAGGGAGTATCATCCCTTGCATGACCCCCAGTTTGAAGACAACATGTTTGGTCCCCGTTTTGAAGTTTTTTCTGCCTCTCACCAAACAAGCAAGAGACTAACAGTGGAAGCAAAGGACACCAGAAACTTCATGTTCAGAACCACTTTAGCACTTGAACAAAACCATTTCAGGAGTGGAAATTACATAAGAAGCTGTTCAAGTACATAAAAAGCTACTCTTGTAATAGTTCTTGGAATGGCATATATTAGACAGGCTGCTTATTTTTAGAAAAGAAAAGACAGAGATTTGTAGCTCTGAAATAGTTAAGACTGCACACCAAGCAGAACTCATACTTGCATAGCAGTTTAGAATCAGCAATTTGGTGGGAGCAAACAACACTGTATTCTGAAAGTGCTACTTTGACTATTAAAAAGATTTGGCTTTGTGTCATAAGAAGAGTCACATTTTTCTTTCCTTGAAAGGCTTCTATTCATGAATGATTAATGCCCAACAAAAGCTGTAATTATGTAACTTTGATCAAACCAATACACATACAAATAGTTTCTGCTTCATTGCTGGATGCCCATCTTGTTCACTGCCATAGCAAGTGACTATATCTGAAAGAACAGCAGATAGTACAGTACAACAGAGGACATGCCATTCCAAACAAACCCTAACAAAACCCACTAAACTTCAAAACACCCCAAGAAAAGTAACCTGGAAATGTGTTTTCAAAAGGAAACCCTGGGATCATCTTTCAAGCTCATAAAAATATCTGTAGTATTTTTTTCAAATTCAAAAGAAGACCTACAGACTCACTGGAGGACAGAATCTAAGGTCTCCTACTAAAATGACATAGGCCTTTCCTACAAGGTTACCTTCTTGTTAATTTCCTCTCCTATTCAAGGATGTCATTAGTAACTACCCACCATATCCACAGCAATCACAGTAGTTGGTTTAACAGAAAAATAATGTTATGAAATAATTCAAAATACTTTAACAACTGCTTTGAAACAAATTGGTAGCTGCTACAGTGTTCTGAAGTCAACTCTTTTTCAATCACCACTAACACCAAAGGCTGATCACCCAGTATCCCCTTAGCAACAGATAAGTATTTGTTTTTACAATCCATAAAATAAAAACAAAACAAGCCTTGGAATTTGTCTTTAAAGCAACACTTGTCTTAATTTATTATTATTATTATTATTATCAATATAATTATCATCATTAAATCCTAGTAAAAGATAAAAAAGCTCCTTCTCAAGTCTTTGGGAAAATGTTCTTGAAACATCCATTTTACTCCTACAATATTACAGTGTTTATTGGAAATTGCAAATGCAACTGGAAAAATGTAGGCCTCTTGTGATTTTTTCCTTACTAGGGCACCTCTTTTAATGCCCATGAAGGCAGCAAAATCTAGTTTTAAACCCAAGCCTCTTATTTACTTCAATTTGTCTTGAACACTCTCTTGCTGTACAGCAAACAATAAAATTCAGCAACCTTCTGTGCCATGGGTTTTTTCAGTCTTTTAGAGACTAAAATAAATTTTTCTTCCTATTAACCTCACGAAGAGGTTCAGAAAATGGCCTTGAGACCATTTATCAACTGTAATTGTAAAACTGACAGTGCACAGCAACAGTACAGTGACTCCCAGATAATTTAACGTATTATCAATCTTCTGAATCTCAAGAAATATTAAGGGATGAGAATAACCAGCAGGATAAACAAGTCAATGAATTTTAGGTTATGAAAGTGATTGAATTTGTAGCAAATGGTGCACACTATGACAGCAGTCTTTGTTACATAAAGGGCACAACAAAATAAAACTTCTCTCATCCTCCTTTTGCTGTTTAGGATATTACTGTCTACTGCACAGGTGCTTTGATGTTCTTATCTGTGCATAAAAAACTTAAACTGTCTTCATTTTGATAAACATACCTTTGCCTCTTTTTGTCAAAATAACTATATATTTTTTCTATGTTTGTCTTATGGCTTTGCTAAAAGAGCTTGTAGATAGGAAAAACCTTATACAGACTTATAAAGCTCAACAGCAGTATATAATACAGAATACAGACAGGTATATGGAATATTTGCATCACTGATAAATATTCTAGCATTCAATGCACTCTTCTCCTAAATTGCTTTCTCTCCAGGTGGGCCTTCTACTTGCTCTACATTACTCTAAGCTGAAATCCTTTTGCAGAGTAGCAAAATAAATGAGAACTTAAATCCTCTCAAATTGGGTCTTAAGTTTGCACATGGTCCCACAAATAGACTAAGCAGGATTTAGACATTATTTTTCCTACAAATAATCACTTTCAGGTAGCCTTGTAAAACTTTAATTTGTTATTTTCATAAAATAAAGGTCTTAATCAGATACACATCATTCACACAAAGGCAGTTCACATTCAAACAGAACAAAAAATCAGCTAACTGAAACTATCTTACAACTGTGTAAGTTAGGGACAAGACTACTGGAAAGATTAAAAAAGTGTGTCCTTTAAAGTAAATGAAAAAAAAATTCAAGGATGGCAAAAATATGGATACTGTCATTTTAGGAAGTGTATTATTAATTGGCCAATAATTATTTCCATTAGAGTGTGAAAACCTAACCAATCACTAATGTGTCAGTGAATGTACAGAGTACATGGTACACAAAGATTTTAGATATGGTGAATGAATTTATTCTTTTAAAGAAGTGCCCTTGTAATTTCTTGGTAATTGTATGGGACTATTAATGACATAAATAATTTAACAAACCAGGAGCAGATTGGAGCAGAGCAGGAGGACATAGGCTCCACCTAATTTATAGAAGTTCCTCTCTACTGTCATTCACAGTTATTTTTCCATTCACCCTTCAACTCTCAATTGCTCTATGTTAAATGCATTTCCCACAATATGCTCAAGAAACGCAGCCCTAACATTCTTGGCTTCTTAAAATGTAGATGTCCTAGGGACACCCTTTAGGACTTCATGCATGTGATCTTTGTCCTTGTTTTTGTGTTCTCCCCTTTTATAACTCATTTTATTGCAGCTGAAGTTTGACCTATGAACTTTCTGGGGCAAAGATAGTGATTTTTCCTGAAGACATCTGGTTTATTGCAGGTGCCATAAAGTGATGAAGAGAAATTAACTCTGCCTCAGAAATTCTACCTCATTATCACTCTGGAAGGCAAAATGATTGCTTTCTTTCACCTTCTCTATTACCATCATTCAAACAGGTTTTAAAATCTGCCTGATGAAATGGTAGAGACACCTAGGCACCACAGTTCTTTGTAAGAGATGGGGAGGAACAGACACCTGAACAGAAGCATCCACTGGTTAACGCTGCTTTGCAACCATGCATCCCACAAAGTTGTTGTTACTTGTTCATTTCACTCTACTACTGTAAGTGGAGGAATCTGCTTTCATCTCCTTCACTATTCCACTCTTCTCCTTGGTGGGACAATGAACTGGACTGGGGTAGAATAGCTGCTGGCCTTCAGGCAAAATTGTCAGTGAAATACATAAATAAATTTTAAAAAAGAAGAAAAATATTCATAGGTCTCACTTGATCGAAATTGTTGAAGCCACATTGCTTATTCCAGATCTGAATTTTCTACTACAAGTAGGCATTTTTTCTTCAGTTTTACTAGTTATGGTTAAGTACCAGGAATTCACCCATACTATCACTTCCGTGCAAAAACAGTTTATCTTTTCAAGACTTTTGAGAAGATATAACCTGCCATAAATTGTGTAAATGCTTAATCCAAACCCTCAGAGGAGAATAGCTGTTGAAAAACAATATATCTTCTTCAAGCAATATTTAAAAAGAGCTTTCTTAGAATATTAGGAAATTGTAATTAGATTCAAGATGTACATGTGGTTATTGCCTATTGCTTCTGCAGTAGATCTGTCTTGTCTTTGAGTTCCTTCTGTGCTTACAGTCTCACTGAAAAAAACACTTCTTGCAGCTGCTTCTGCTGAAGCTTCTGGATGGAGGTGGCTACCCCATCTCAATATGCTTTCTGCAGCTTCCACATAATAAATCACAGATAGGGATATAAAAATAGACTTACCAGAAAATCCCATTAAAATAACTAATCTTACTGTTTCTCCACAGCTTGTCACCATGGGTCATTATGGCCACAGCATCCCTTCAATCTTTCTTCAGCTCACACTGTATTTTTCTCTAGCAAATGTTTGCCCACCTTCTGCAGGCCACACTTCATGAAGGTGGACTACTGCCCAATGTGTGTGATTGTTCCAGTTCAAGTACAATCAGAATGATTTTCTGATCCAAGCTGAATCTGATCTCCCTTCATTTTCCAAAATTAAATTCAGGTGACTCCACGGCTTTCAATTAATTTTTGCTCCATCTCAAAATATTTATGCTGAAGCTTCCGTAGTAGCCATGAACCCAACTACTCTGATTGTTTTATCTTTGAGGAAAAGGATTTGAAACCTCTGAGCTTGGAAGTAGCCATACCTCCAGGCAAAGTCACTAAAGACAGTAATTTCATTACTTTTGTAGATGCATAAAATCTGCCATTGAGGTCCCAGAGCAGCAAAACCTCCAGTATTGAAGTTTCAGTGTGCAAAAGAAAAAGTACTGTACCTGCAGGCATTGGATGCAGGGCATAAGTCAATGCCAAAAGTGACGGAGCAATACTGCTTGCACATGTTTGCAAGCTCTAACAATAGGTAGCTGGCTTCCTTTATCCAGGTAAATTCCCCTTGCCCTTGGCAAAGTGACTCACACGATATGCAGTTTTGAGCAGGTTACATAAAGCCCTTGTAATTCGCTAAACCGAAGAGCCACAAGGTATGCAATAACAAGGAACAAACTCTAATTATACACTTGTGCAGAAGCCTTCCAACTAAATGCAGAGTTTGTGGCAATCCAACAGTTTTTCAAAAGTGCACACTTACATCTGTTTTGTTTTCTGGTGTGATTTTTTTCTACACTTCTAATGTGCTTTGACAGACCTATCTGTGCTTTATTCTTGCCACCATCCTATTATTAAGCACCAGGATGCTACAGAAATTTGATTTGACAGGAAGCAGATTCAGAGACTGTGTGATTGATGACATTGCTATGCAAAAACTGAATTCGTGTCAGCAACTTTTCACAACAAAGCCTGTAAAATAGGAAGAAAATGAAAAAAAGTGACAACTGCATACTCCAGATATCTGTGACAAGACTGTGATGAATATCGAAGAGAAACTATAGTCTGGTGACTGGATATGTGCAAGCATGCAATGGAACAAAGTGTCTCTTATGTCCCTTACCCTATTTCTCTCCAAAAAAGCCATCACAACAACAAAAAAAGAAAAAAAAAAAAAAAACCCAAAAAAACCCCACAAACCCAACCAAACAAAAAAACCCAAAGCAAAAGAAACACAAAACTAACCCAAGCTAACTAACAAAAAAACCTCTGCTCTGAAAGAATTGGCCACACTCTGCACAATTTCTTTGATCTAAAAGTTGTTTTAATGTATCTGTGAAGTACCTCTTCCATTAACTAAGTTCTTTGATCTGGATGACTGAAATACTTTATTGTTCATACTGTAGAGTTAACGAGTTCTCAACATTTACAAATAGACAGAAAACCCAAAAGCAGTTTCAGATTATAATGTTTGTAGCAAGTGCATGCAGCTGAATAGCTCAGCAGCCCCACCTTAAATAGCACCATTTAAAAGAGAGAAAAACACCCTGGTTTCCAAAAGGGGAAAAAAAAAACCCAAGAAAAACCCAAAACAATAAACAGAAAGTTGTGTTCCCTTTTCTCTCAAGACTTTGATTAGATAATAACAGACAATTAAAAGCCAGAAGAGCTTTAATGTCAGAATGCAGCAGCAGAAAAACTGAAAGCTAAAAAAGAGTGGAACGAAAAAGCATGATTCATAATAGATATCATGCTCTGTCTTGGAGCAGTTATGCATTTCAGAGTCTGAAAGGATAAGGTAGCAATGCTCATGCAAGGTCATTACCAAGGCTGTAGTAATGTAAGAAATTTCTTGGAACTTCAAGGTATTAGATAGATATTACCTACCTCTATTTTAGCTGAGATGAACAAAAGAATAAAGAAAATATTGCAAGAATATGAAGTTACAGAATTGAAACTGATAGACTTACAGATTCCTTATTCTGGAAAGCTTTATCATGGAAGTAACAGACAGTATCCCTCACTCAGATTAACTTAAAGCAGTAAAACCCAGTCATTATTAGAGGAGTTTGTAATATATGGATAGTGTTTATAAGTAATTGACATAGATTCAGGAACACAAGGATCATATTGCACTGCAAAAAATCTAGAAGTCAGAAATAAACTTTTCCAGTATAAACAAAATTCATTTTTTCCCACATGATGAACAGAGAAATAATCTCCTTGGGAATTCTGCCAAGGCCAAATATGCTAAAGAACTACAGGCCACAGCACAAGCCAAGGTACTGACCTCTGCTTTTCTAAGCTGAGGGGTACAAGCTTCTACACCTTAATTATGTTTAAAAAAGCCCATAAAAAGTGGAAGTGAAGTTTCTAAACAATGAGAAGAGGTTAGCAAGCACAGTCTGACTTCATCACTAAATGAGTGTCTTGCCCAAGTGCTTCCACTGCGGTGAAAGGCAGCAGTAGATTGGAGCAGAGACTGCCCAAATAGCTGAAAAAACATCAGCTGAGGAAATAAGCTCTTCTCCAGCCCAGACTTCTGGAGAAAGTGGCACAGGAAGTCAGAGGAAGAGCTGCAAGTATTTTTCAACCACACAAATGTAACAATACATGACTGGAGAATGGTAAATGCAACATCTGTGGGCTGTTAAAGACAGACTGCAAACATACCTTCTACAGAGCAAGGTCGCTCTGTGTAAATTACCTAAAAACATGGAATTAAATGAGAAATGACATGAAATGCCTCTGATGAACACTAGGCTTACCTGTAACCCACTTCCTGACATATGCTATTGAATCCTCTGAACTTCCTCAAAAAAAAGAAACAGTGTATATGGAATATCTGAAGAACGTGAGGATCACAGAATCACAGAGTGGTTTAGGTTGGAAGGGATCACCAGTGGGGTCATCTGGACCAACCTCTCTGCTCAAGCAGAGTCTTCAAGATTTAATAGAAAGTGCAAAGTTTCTAAGGAATTTGGCTTAAGAAAAGAGAGATATCGTTAAAATTGAGGCATCAGGCAAATATCTGCTACAAGTTAGCTCTGCATGGATAAATTGTGAGGTCAAAATTTATTAATATTTTATTTAAATTATCATAAAAAGGAGGAGTATGATGGTAATATTTGGTAACCATACTAAACTATTAGGGGCCTATGCAACGCAGGATCTTGAACACAAAACAACTGAAGGTGTAATTATATTGAAAGGAAATAAATTGGCATAAGATACATTAACTAGCAAGCAGTTCAGGGACAGAACTTGGAGATGACAGTCACTGTCATCTGTCAGTGTGATGTGGCTATGAATCCCAGGTCTTGTCAGAGGTACTTCCACTAGATACACAGTAGAATTTGTGCCATAGTGAGAAGACTTCACACGGCATCTTCTGTAAGGTTGTGAATTTATAATTGAAAAGGAACAGAGAAGAATATATGGGATGACCAGGGGGAATGGAAGTTTCCCTACAGCTAGTCTAGCAACATAAACCAGCAGAAGTATTCACTTTAGGCACTGAACATTTCTTCCTTTCTCATAATAATTGTCAAGAGGAATTAAAATTTCTATATTTTAAAGTTGTGAGCTGGGAAATTTAAACTAACCTATGTTTAAAATAAATATTATTTCCTTTCATTTCTGAGAAAATTATCTGGAATGCTAAGGCCACCCACATACGGGAAATGTAACTGCCAGGAAAAGAGCGGGAAAAGAAATAGCTTATTTATCTCCTTGACTTTACCAGCAGTACTGTAAGAAACATCCAGAAATTAAAAACCCTAATCCCTATATGCACTGCAGAAGCATGTAGACCTCTGTGCTAGATTACAGAAATTAATTTAAAAACATAATCACCATTTCTCTGAGGTGATCTGTCAAAAAAATTATTAAATTCAGTAGCTAATAATTTGGTTGCATAAATATGCATAGAAAAATTTGCATTTATAGCTCCACTTAGTTATCAAAATTGCTGGTGGACCTAAATAATACTAGTCATAGACAATTAGTGGCAGAAAAACAAACCCCAAACCACTATCAGCAATATATAAATGGACTATCCAATGCATGATCCTACATTAAATATATCCTCTCTTTAAAAATTCTTTTTTGTTTGCTAAGAAAATACTTAGCAAACAAATAGTGGTCTGCTTAGCAAAGAACTAGAAAGGTGCTTTGCTTTTTGCATTTGTAGTCTAGACACATTGTGTAAACATTCAAAACATTTGGAAACTTACTAAATTTCTCACAAGGGTGTTTAAGCCCAGAGATGTATCTGTTGCTAAGAGCAAAGAATTTCTATCTATTTCTAGCAAGATGGTGTACTTTAAAGCTGGGCTGAACAAGCTTTAAATAGTCAGCTCTGCAGTGGATAGAAATACCTTATGATTTCACAGGCAGGATAAAGGACTTTCAAAAACCCCATGGAATATATTTTGTTTGTTCTCGGTTTTAGTCAGTTCTGAAATATATTCACTTACAGCAGGTTTGAATTACCAACATGAAGGGAAAAACATACAGTCATAAGGTTGAAAGCTTTATTTACCTTTTTATATGTTTTCTCTTCATTTGGCTTTCCAGCAGTAATATCTTTATTTTCAATAACAGACGACATCTGAAAACAGAAGTTTAAGTTATAAAGAAGGTATTTTCTTTACGAAAGTAATTGTTAAGAAAAATCATAGAATTTTTTTATCCAATTTTGCTAAATTCAAGCTTTTTAGAAGACAAAAAGACACCAAGATCAATAACATACCTAGGATATTCCTCACAGACTAAAAGGACAGCACTGGCCCAGGAATATGTCCAGCATATGACTGATTCTACACGATTCTGCTTCTTTTCTCCACACCAGTATGCAATGAAATCTTGCTCCTCAGCCTGCTGCATGAGATGTTCTTGAACAGGAAAACTATGAAGCTTGTGAGCCAGGTAGTCCGTGGCATCTCTCAGAAGTCTAAAGTCCTTGGTTGCATTGATATGCTGTTATCTCCTTAAAGTAGCAAGGAGATCACAGAATCACATAGAATCACAGAATATTCTGAGTTGGAAGGGTCCCACAAAGTTCACTGAGTCTAACTCTTAAGCGAATGGCCCGTATGGGGATCAAAGACACAGCCTTGGCATTGATAGCATCATGGTCTATTTGACATTGCATCTTATCATAGCTCTAAAGCCCTGCTAGACCAAGAATAAACCACTAAGCTAGAGATCACCTTGATCAGACATTCTGAGTGTGTCTGCCAAAGTAAACAAAACAAAAAGCTACAATGATGTCATTCAAAATCATTCTAGACTTTACCAACATTTTCATGATGGAATTATACTTACCCTTATGGACAACAGGACAGGTCATCTGGAGCTGAGAGTGAAGATCAAGCCATTCTTTGGTGGTGTTAATATTTTCCACAACCTATTACAATAAAAATCTGTCATCACTATGCCTTAACAAATTTACATCTCACAGAATAGCTGCAGAATTCCTTTTACTACTATTCTTCAGCCCAAGCAAATATTCAGCTACAAGTGAAACAGTTCAAGAATCATGTCAAATAACTTGTCTATTTGTATACTTAGAACTTACTATACTTAGAATGTAATTTAACTTGGTTAATATACTTAAAAGCTAGAAGTATTACACTGGAGGAAACCAGTGCAGAGTAATTTCCTTTTGTCCTCCATATTTCATCCCTGTGGTACAAGCAACTCTACAATAAAACTCTACACAATTTATGTAGAGCAGTACACATACATGCTCTGGAGTGTTGTGTAATTACATGCATTATTAATCTTACAGCCTTCTGATCTCCAATCACTTATTCTTATGAACTGTGATGGTTTGGAGGTCAGCACATTGAAAAGTCATAGATAACAAAAAAAAATCTCATGATACCTCAAATGAGAAAAAAAAATCTCCTTTTGTCTTTAAGTAGTACAAATAGCACCTTGTACATAACTAAAATTTGGTTTAAAAAAAGTATTCTCAAGCCTCATTCACTGATTTAATTTTCCATTAATCTGAAGAATATACTTAACACCACCAAGAAACCTTTTAGTAAAAGGCTTCTAAGCCAGTACTTTCCTTTTTTCAGAGGAGCACCTTAACCAAAAAAAAAAAAAAAAAAAAAAAAGGCAGGGGAGGACACACCAACTAGAAACTTGACTTTTCCGAGAACAAAACATCTCCTTAGAAAAAACATCTCCTTCTTACTTTACATACCAGTATTTTCCTACTGCAGCTAACTGCATTCTTCCTTGTAGCCTCCATGTAACTAATGTGTTTAGTCAGTAATTCCTTCATTTGGATGTGCATTAGCAGTATCCTATACATCAAACTCCTACTTAAAGGCAACAACTTTGTTTTGACAGCTTTTAAAGTCATGTGTGGTTCATCTCACTCACCTATATTCACACATCACATTTAATATTAATATTCATCCATGCTTTCAACTCTATCAGTACACAAACAAAGGCATCAAGAACTTGCTAAAACAGCTTTTGTAGGGGAAAAAAAAGTCATTTTAATCTCTAGTAGAAGACTTTTAAAATAAGTAATCCCTCGATTAAAACATCGATCCCCACTCAAGAAGTTGTTTTCCACACACCTCCCAAGACTATTGATACAATATGATGTTGTACTACACACCAAACTTCCTAAAATATGAGCACACATACTCATCAAAAGCCAAACATGAATGAAACATGGGAGCTTTCTTTCAGTAAGTTAGCTGAAGAAAGAACTTATGCTAGACATGGAAGAAAAGCCTGGTTTTTTCTCAGTGTAGACAGACAAATCAGTCAAGAACACTTCATTCATGTGAAAATGTAATGCTGACAGTGATAGGAAAACAGACAGTGAGAGGCCAACTTCAGTAACTACCACATATAAAACCTCATATACCATAAAGAATGTAAACTTATCCTGTATGTGTCAGTTTATTTCCTAAAGGCATCTAAAACAGAATTATTTTGGTTCCAATCTTTTGAGAAACAGAACACACAGCTCTATCTTAACTGTGGTTGTGTTCAACAACTTTCAAAATCTTTGCTGTGACAACAATCTCTTGTTCCATGCTAACAATTTTTTGCAAAGCAAGTATTACTTTGTGTACTTTCTCCCTGCCCTAGAGCTACTGAAGCCATACATGGTGCCTTCTCACATGCTTTATAATGCGCAGAGCAAGAGCTACTGCCTCAGTTCTGATGAGGTTTAACAGTTCAAAGATAGGTCACAACTTACAATCTTGAACTCACTTCCAGGCTAAGCTACAACTATTTATTTTTTTGTTACCATAGAAGGAAACTATTGTAACTAAAGCATTGAGTCTCTGTATGTACCTGAAAAAGGACAAGCTCACAATGAAGTAAGACGCAGGGTAGGGGTGGGTAGAGCAGGAAAACATTTAGTTTCAAAAATATTGTAGTGTGCTGACTTTGGCTGGGATGAAATTAGTTTTCTTCACAGTAGCTAGTATGGGGTTATGTTTTGGATTTGTGCAGGAAACAGTGTTGCTAATTCAGGAATGTTTTCTACTCTTGCACAGGGCTTACACAGCGTCAGGGCCTTTTCTGCTCCTCACAGCACCCTGCCAGAGAGGGGATGCACGAGGAGCTGGGAGAGGACACAGCCAGGACAACTGACCCCAGCTGGACAAAGTGTTATTCCAGACCATACCACATCATGCTCAGCATATAGAGCTGGGGGAAGAAGGAAGGGAGGATGGTCAAAGTGACCATGTTTTCCTTCCCAAATCACCACTACGTGTGATAGGGCCCTGCTTTCCTGGGAATGGCTAAACACCTTCCTGCCCATGGGAAATGGTGAAGGAATTCCTTGTTTTGCTTTGCCTGGATGCACAGCTTTTAATTTACCTATTAAACAGTCTTTATCTCAACCCCTGAGTTTTCTCACTTTTACCCTATTGATTCTATCCCCTATTCTATCAGGGGGTAGCGAGTGAGCCAGTGTGTGGGGGTTCAGTGGCTGGCTGGGCTTAAACCATGGGAGTGAAAGATGGCTATGAAGATCTCCCCCTTAGGTTCTTAGATGCTCTCCTACCTGACAACAGAAAAAACAAGAAACATTCAAGTACAGGAGGAATTTGAAGAGTATTTTTCCAGAATACTCTAGAAGAGTCATCATTTTGGTCACAAATCTTATGTGCAGCACAAACTACTGTGACATGTACAGTTCCTGAAACACAAGTTTACAGACTTCTGTTCCAGGCTTCTGCTCTGAACACCTCCTAGTCCTAAATGCATGCTTTAAAAAAAGCACATCTATTCAATGTATGCTTCAGACAAAACCAAAAAAATTGTGTTCCGCAGTTTAGCTTCTCACATTAGAATCATAGAACCATGCCTCTTTATTAACACAAACTGCAATCTCCACCACTCTGGGGGAAGAGTGCCATATGAATTTTCCCCTACAGCTACAGGGACATCTTTTTAATTTCTCTGATCAGCCAGAAGCCCACAGTGCCAACACCACCCTGCCCACCACATTGCCAGAATTTTGAGAACTGAGATGATAGACAGCAAAGGCAAACTTCCTACCCAGCTATGAGTTTTTGTTCTTGAATTTTTAATTCCATGTTCCTTATAAAGCCAAAATTTGTCTTTTATTAACAGCATAAGGTATTCATTTTGCCAGATTATAAATAACCATCAGTTTTTACACAACCTCAGCTGCTGAGACTCAGCTCACATCAACAGGTACTGGTACTTACACCTGAATGACCTCTCAGCTCAATTTCATATTGGCTTTAGAATTCCCAACAACTTCAGTAAAAGCAAACATCCATGAAAAATGCTCTCACTAGGTTCCTACAGGCCTATACACTAGTTCATTGGAGGAAAAATTAGTTCTGCCTTCTTTCTATTACCATGAAAATAATTTTTTGAAGAATGCATTTCTTAGCATATTTCAATCATTTTCTTAAACGAATACTTTCGTCAAAGCACTGATAAAGCATGCTTTTGAGGAATCACATTCCAAATAAAGGCCATATAGCTTTTCACCACATGTGCTGCCTTGTTCTGATTGACAGTTAAAATTGAAATGCTGCTCCTAGCTTTTAGAACAGACATATCCCTACGTGTACTGCTGTCAGGCTTCTGCAGTGAAGTCAGTACAATCAAAAACCTCACTCAAAAGAAAGCATATTCATACCTTCTTGTAGGGTTTGCCAGGCCCCGGTCTTGTTTAGATAGAGACAGCTGCAACATCTCCAAAATGTAGGGGTCTGACATCTCCCTGCCCTGGCAGGGAGGCCTGGAGATAAGGAGGTAGCACTATCCCCCTCCAGGCCCCTCTTGGGAAACAAAGAGCCTTTAGTTAGATAGATCTAAGATCCTCTAGGAAACTGTATGTAAAATACCCTAATACCCATTGGTTTCTTACCCTTGTACGCCCACCTCTGTACCCCCATAAAAGGGACCCCTCTGCCCCGAGTCGGGGAGGATCCGTCCCTGGTCACCCCTTCGTGGAAGATGCTGGAATAAAGCTGCTTCTGCGGAACCACCAGAGAGTTTCCTCCTCTCTCTCTATCCGGGCCTGGCAAAAGGGGGTTTCTGCCTTGCAGAGCCAAGCTGAAATCACTGCACTAAGAGCTGACAGCCTGCTGAGCCAGGCATCCTCTGCAGGCAACCCCGGCCGAAGGCTGAGAGAAGCCACGACCCCCTGGGAGACGGTTCCTCACGGGATCACCTCTCTGGGTTCGCTACGGCTTCTTGGGTCTGAGCCTCTGACCCCATCCAGCCGGGCCGGGGGAAACCCCCCGACCAAAATAACAACTTTACCTTCTCACAGGCATTATCTGTATTTTTAAATATGAGGAGTAAAAGACAAAACAAAATTAAATGAAGCTTTAAATTTTCTAGTGGGCATAGGGACAATACTAGAAATGAAGGTATAGAAGACCCAATTATGCATGTGTAAGATTAATAATACACAAATAAAATAGACTGTATGGTGCCGATTTTTCAGTCTGAAACACACAAATGCATTTTCAGAGAACACTTTGAGGGTTTTTTTTTTGGCAAGTGAATGCATTGGGATGGAATACACAATTCTAGAACTAACCCAGAAACTTGGTTCTCATAGTTCTGTGCATTTCGGATTACCTATTTTTTCAGCTGTTTTCTAACCCTTGAACTGTTCTCTTCCACCAGGAGGACCACAAAACCCCTAGAAGGTGGCAGATGACTTCTCAGAAAAGCACAAAGAGTCTTATATTAAATTCATACCAATGATACTAACTCAGCACCAGACAAAAAAAGATTATCAGAATAGTAATTTTATCTGTCTTAAGTAACTGGGAATTTACAAACCAAGACTGTGTTCTTTCTTGATCATGGCCATTTGTCAGTACAACATGTAAGGATGTTGACAAGAATTTTTACTCCTACAAAAACGTTTAGAGTGAGTTCCATTAAAAAGAGTCCTCAGGTTAAATTCCTTGGTAGCCCCTGTCTCCTCTCTGTTACTACTTTAAAAGAGCATCTTCTAATACAACTAAGAAAACCACAGTCATTTTATTACTGCAAAATTCACTTTTACTGGTGAGATTTGTCCAGAGGTATTTTCTGTATGGAAGTGGAGAGAGTAGGTTTTAAAGTCAGTTCTTCAGCTCACTAGAAGGACTTGCAGATCTATAAGGCAGCATTCTTCCACCAAACCACATTGGGGATAGTCATTATTAGACACTGCCAGATTTCAATTCTATTGTGAAACTGGAGATCTTTGTTACACAAAATTTTGCTGTAAGGGGTAAAACTTCTAAGCTAGAAGTGCTTTACAGTGGAAGAAATCCATGAACATATATTCGTTAATGAAAAGCTACTCTTTTCATACTCATTGTCTTGTGTTTTCCCCCCAAGGCTCAAGTATGCAGAAACCATTCATGGTACTTTTGGAGCTACCTGAAAGCAGCTCAAAGATCAAAAGGCACAATTAAAGCTAACTACCCAACTTCTTTGAAATGATAAAGGCTTGAGATTGTACCTTCTTAGGCACGGAATAAGCTGCTCTTGCAGATGATGTATTCATAAAGTCTCCCTCCTGTCTGGATTCTCTGCCAACTAATACAATAAGCACACCAGCACTGGATTTACAAATGAGATATTGTCTTATCTTGTTTATTATTCCATGACACTTGCTGGTATTCTGGAGCACTGTCAAATATAATTGACAAATTTAGGTCAACCAAAACCATCAACAGTTTTTCCCTACCCTCTTCAGTAGAATTTGAATAGTATGATTATCTATCAGATTATTTGTAAATGAAGGGTTTTGGGACACAAAAAGTATCATCTGACACACATACAAATTGCCTACAAATATCTCATTTCCACAACTAAACATATCAGCATATTATCAGCACTATTTTCAGAAAGCTCAGGAGGCAGATCACTTGCTAGCTTCAAGTGAATATTGAGACATATATTGATTTTATTACATTTTAGCTTCTTAAAATAGCTTTCCTCCATGCTTTAAAACAACAATGACTATAATTTTCGTGGTTTAATTGCCTTCATTCTGAGTTTACCAGACAATGAAGAGTGGTGTTTAGGAACCTGCAAGCATTGCTGGGCAGAGTGCCAATAAGCAGATCTAAATAAGTGAAAGGAAGCATAATTTAGTGCACAGAGTGGTAAAAAGAACAACACATCAAAGATCCTACAGCTTTCTCAACAGTCATCACAAGTTAGCTCCCTCTCCAGAAATACTACGTCTTTTAATGACAGAGAGGATTTTTTATACACAAGTGCTTGGGCAGCCCTCAAATAAAAAATTGAGGTAATGCATGTCACCACTCACACCACTCAGTTACAACAGAATATACAATTCAGGTCACTATTTTTATTTTTTTACTCCTTTTTTTTTTTTTTAAATAATTTCCTAGAGACTAGTTTGTGGAATAGATTTGCTTTGTACCAGAAGGACATGTAGACATCTAAGATCAAACCTGTATGCCCCCATACCTGAGACATCTGAGGAGTAAAAGATAATGCATATTTTTAAACCAATATATCTTGAGAATGAAGTAAATGTTTACATATTGCAATGGACTCAACAATCATTAAAAAATCATGAAAAGCTTCAAATCTTAAAAAATTGGGATTTTCAATCTGAGAGCATTTAATCCACCCAATCCCTGTAATGCCTGTCAGCCTATTAAACCTCTACTGTCAACTGCTGTGACTTCCACTCTTTGTAAAAGTACTGAAGGATCTCTTACATCTTTCCAGGCCTCACTGTAAAAGTAGAGCAAACTTTTTCCTGCATTGTAAATAGCATTAATTTATGCAAAAAACCCGAAAGTAATTTTAGTAAAAAGCAATTTTAAAAAATCTGTCTTTTCTGTCTATCTGGCAGGGGAAAAAAAAGTGTCATATGAATTTAAAGGTGAAAGAGGGAAAAAGTAAAGAAAAACCCCAAACAATTAGCTCTGTTGCCTTGTCAAGTTCTCCCTACCCACAACTGGTTATGGAGGTTTTAAGGGTAACTGAAAGTAAAATTTTCTGGGTAAAATTTGTGATAGCACTGCTGTTGTACTTGTGAAAACTGCCAATTAGTGCTAGGATGAACAATTTCAGAATGAACAGCTGAAAAAAGCAGATCAGAAATAGTGTACCCTGTGATGCCTAGCAAGAAAAGCTAACCAACCATCAAAAAACCAAAACAAAATTAAAAAAAAAAAAATCCTGCTCATGTAGTCGAGTTTCAAGCCCTGATTAGTCTATGTGATTTCTTCTTTATTTTGCCTCAAAAATAATAAGATGAAAATCAGAAGTAGTGTGCAAAGTGATGAAATACACAAATAACGTAAATGGGAAGAAAAATCTCGTCTTTCTCCTGGAGCACAAATGCTGCAGACAAAGCAGGAAGCAAAAACCAACACAAAAATTCCATTTAGACTGTTCATCTACTCTAAGTCATGTCAGCTGTTCACACCACCTTTATTTACCTAGCTTCAATTACACACATTAGTTTCAGTGCCCTGCCAGATCTTTTAGTCTCTCAGCAACTAATCTGAGTACAATGCTAAGATTCTGATACTGTTTGATTTCTACAGTTGCCCTTCCTCACTTCCTTCCCCCAGTTTCAGGAATATGGCACTGTATTTGGATGTCTTTTAAAAATGTCATAATGGGAGTAGTATTTTTTTTTCAGTTTTTTGGCTGGATTTGAATAGTAACTTATCTTACTCATAGTATACAAAACATACATTCATACTGTAATGCTTTGATTTACTGCAAAAAAGCTCAGATCATCTATCTTCCTCCTTTAGTTTTCAGAAGAGGAAAAAACTGAAAATGTAGAACTTCAGAAAATACCACTTCCATCAAAGTTTACAAATACTCAGAATACATCTGATTACCTACAAGATTTGACAACCTACAAGAGTCTCTTCCTCTTCCATTTAATGTGGTACTTCTTGTGCATTAACCTGTTCTTCAAGGTGAAACACTACCACTGTAATATCCAGGGTCACAGAAACAGCCACAACTACGCAAACTGCAGTTACAATTAATATCCTTCATTTAAAAAATAATCTGCTGTGATTCTTTCAGATGGAAACTTTCTTACAACAATGCAAACAGAACTGAAACTTCATTGAAGGAAACAAAGTCCTTGGAAACACAGCATAATGTGCTCCTTCGGCAAAGCACATAGACTTTCATTTGTAACTTCTGTATTGTGTGAATTCTGAGTATCACAGAAAATTGCAAGGAAGAGGTGGGTTGAGTTTTGCCCACTTTCATGAATTTCCAAATCCAGCGCTTCATTCCAAGGGCCTTAAATCTATCTCACTTCTCTACTCCCTACTAGCCTACTTAGCCTTTACAGTCAACTACTGTGTCTTCTGCTTTCCCCATGTAAGGATGTCGAACGTTTTTCCAAACACCGTCTGCAAAAGCAGAACAAATTTTCTACTGCGTACTAGATGGTATTGATGTCTTAATAACTAAGGGACTTTTCTGAATCAGTGAGCACACATCAGCAATCAGAAAGAACAAACATTTGATCTCTGACATAATTGACGTCACATTGTGTGTCTTGCAGAAACTGTTAGCAGGCCCTCCTTTTACAAAGTGAAATGGCCCAATTAACTTCTCATTACTTTGTAACAGTCTGAAAGCATACACAGTAGAAAGGCATATTTGTGCACAGCCAAAGAAGACTTTCCAGTTGAGGCTTACATTTTCACAATTCTGATTTTATGTGCCAGTAACAGTAGTTCTTAGAAGACTAGCAATCTTTCTATAAAGCCATCTGGAATTACAAATTCATAAAAATTGTCAGGATAGGGTTTTCTTTGAAACAGCTGAAAGAAGGAAACATTTGCAGGCTATACACAGTTGTATGCAATGTAAGTGAGGGCAGTACCACAGCAAAGGGCACAGGTAGAAGATTTGGCAGAGCCCAGAATCAGAGTCCTGCTCCTTTACTTTGGCAGCTGTGATATGGCAATGGACTATTGTTACACATACCAGACACTGCACTTTGAAATAAAACCACCACATGATGCATGCTGACCAATAAAATACTGCAGCATGCTGAGACAAATGGTTGATAAGAAAGGCAGAAGACACAAAGAGAAGGAAAATTCTTCTACACTTATCTTTGAGGGTACATGCAAAATAGAGTGACAGGGATCACGTAACATCATGGCCATGATTTTTTGAACAGAAAGCAAGGCAAGCTGCTTTGCTCATATAAGCAGCAGGTAAGATCCAGATGGAATGAAATCTCATGCATGGCAAAAAGGGGATCGGTGAAAATATCAAGTTTCTAAAGGAATGACACAAACAGAGATGCAAACTATCCCACTTTGTTGGGTGGGGAATATATATAAGAGAGGAATGTGGTGAACCCAAAAGCTTCAGTAATCTGAAAGTCAAGAAATAGTCATTTGAGAAAACATGGACCTTGAAGTAGGCTAAGTGTAAAAAGAATAGACTGAATGCACAAGATAAAAAGCAGAAAAGCACAGGACAAGTTACTTTGATAAGAAAAGTGTTTGTAACAACAAGAACTTCACAATGCCTGAAGTGCTCTATTTTGAAACCTTTATCTTTTAACTCATCCACATTTTTCCACCTCAACAGGAGGTCAACCACACTCAAAACTGCTATGCAAACATAACTTTACAACAGAGGCAACAATAAAAAAATGGTAATAGGACTTCTTTGCTCTAAAGAAGATTGAGATTTTTGGGTGGACAACACACAAAATCTGAGGTTAAAATAATTTGCATGCACTAAAACAGATGGCATAATTTGTTCATCAGTTCTATGCAGGTAACTCATAAATGAAACTCCACTGGAAGTTATTTAGTCCATTTGCATATTAGCATGTAAATATTCACAACAAAGTTTGCAGAAGGATTTGTCATGGAAACATGGAGCTAAATGCATGAGTGGGTTATTATGATCTTCAAGTTCTCTATGCTTTCTTACCACAGGTCCTGTGAGTATAATTTTTGTACATATAGCTTTTAATGAATGCTAGCTAAGTCAAGCTGTTCAGCAGTCAGATTAGCTAAGAAATTCAACTACTTCAAAATTTCATTTCTGTCTTCATTTGAAGACAATTCCGTAAAGCTCAAATAGACAGTTGAAGAGTGGAAGAGATTACCTTGGAGAACGTGACAGGTAATATTTGAGATTCTTTTGATAGATTAGACAACTATTTAAAAAGTAGTTGGTACTGTCTTGGAGGAGGGGAAAGATGCGGTTACTGCCATGACTCCTCCTGGTTTCCATTGTATACATTCCATACATCACTCAGAGTGGATATCTGCAACAATTTCAGCCGGTCAGGGCTCATGCTGCTGCGGTCCTGCCTTCCAAGCATGCACTCGCTAGCATCGTTGTTATGCACCAGTGCTACTCCCACCCCATGAGAACTCACCTAGACAACGAAACTAACCAAAAAGGGAACCTACCGAAGAATTTTAACCATGAAGGAACTCCTGGCAACAGCTTTGATATGGTCACCCCTAAGATCAAAAACAAACTTGGATGGGAATGAGGAAGGTAATGAAAACTGCTAGACCCTTGTTCCATGATGGCTCAGTTGTTTCAGTCACTCACATAGTTTTGCATAACCTCAAAGTCCACCAGTGATAATACCAGGAAACAAGACTGAGAGAGATGGGAAGAAACATTAGCGGCTGTGCCCAATGGCCAACAGGACCTGAACTGAGCACAACATTAGCTGGAGGGAAATAGGTGGTTAGGTTCCCAAATGTATATTTATACAGCAACTTGTTTTCCAGATGCTAACTTGTGTGAATAATAAGATCACTCAAGAATTGGTATAGAAGAATGATATAAGCACCAAATTCAAAAGTTGTGTATAAATTCAAGATGAGAAAATCTAAGTTACTCTACTGAATAATAAAATCTGCAACAACCAATTAACCCCACACACATTATTTTCCTTCAGGAGAGCTAAAACTGCAGTTAGTAGAAGTTTTTCTTCAACCCTTATGACTTAATTTTGGTTAGCATTTAATAGAAAGCTCACTTGACTCTTGAAAAGGATTTGAAACGTCTGTCTTGTACTAGCCTCAGCAGAGAACAAATCCTACATCACCAAAATTCCTTTGATTAAATGTAGAGCTCTCAGTTTGCTATAGAGCAGAAGTTCCTCAGATAACTTTCAGAAATCACTCACAAAGCTATAGAAAACACAAGTATTATCCCAATTTATGAAATGCCCTATAAAGCACAAAAGCTGGAGTCTTCTTGGTTTAAAGGAGCTTTCTAATGTGTTTCTTTTTAAACTACCGAGAAAGCTTCAAGGGAGAAAAGAATAACTTTAGACGCTGAACTCAAAAACATGATTACTACAATAACATGAAATTCTGAAAGCAATTCAGTAAAGAACTGCTTAGCATGTAAAGAAATAGTCCTGTTTGTCAGAGTTCCCAACATCAAACCAGGACAGACATTTTACAGTCACTAGAGTAGAACTGCAATATGGGAACCTAAAGAACTGTCAGAAATTTTTATAAAGTTATTCCATTCTCTGACTGGTATGTGACTGCTTAAGTGTAAAGGTTACTACTGCCTGTATAAGGAACCATATACATCTGTTCTCCAAGTCAAATCTTGGATGGACAAAGTAGAATGAGCAAGTGACTACTTTTCTCCCCCACAGTGTGCTTTGGCACTTATCTGAACTACGAGCATATTTGCACTGTACAAATACACTAATCCAAAACACAACAACACACATATCTACCCTACTAACATCAAGAAACATGAGGTGTGTCTTGGTAAGAAACATGTACAGTTGTTTTAAGGTATGGACACTTAGTCACAGAATTTTTAAATGGCAATAAAACTGTTTTCAGATAAACCTTTATGAGTAGTTATTTCCAGCCAAATGACATAAGCAAATTGTTTTCCAACAGTCTTTTACTTGCCAAACCAAATTGAAAAACCTGTCCCTGAATGGTTCTGGCAGCAAGAAAGTAAAATGAAATCATTACTAGATGTTTTTGCCAGTTCTGAAACACTCTATTATTCTTCAGATGTTGTTTATACTCCACATATAGCTACATCACTATGAACATTTTTGTATTAAAAAATGCAAGTTAATAAACAGTATAGAAGCTCCACCACAGTCTTCCTTCATAGGGACTTCATTGCAAATGGCTAGCTGGATTTCTTTAAATAATCTAGCTGGAAATATTATGGGGAAATTCAGCATCTTAAGCTATCACTGTAAGTAAAGAAGACATCTTCACATTACCATTTTCAATTAAAAAGTGTCCAAGTACACAAGAACAGAACTTAAACCAAAAATAAGACAGTTTACAACCGGCAACAAGAGTAAGCAGTGGGTAATAACTTTGTAGAAGAGCCATACACAGCCTGACAACTGAACCTGTGAGCTCTTGCAAGGAAAAGGAGTGTGAACTTTCCCACAAATTAAAAGGTCCCTGAATTCTTGAGAGGTTTGAACAAGAATCTCCTTCCTTCACACAAAAGCCTTTTGAAACAATATCTCCACCTCTCAATGCATCCTTATAACTGGGTTGGAAGCATCATTATAAGTAGGTCAGAAAAGGCATCCAGTATAATCTGCAAGTCAGTTAACAGCCCACACCATAGTTTTCAAAAGGTAAAAATACAGCTTTCAGCATTTAGAAAGAAAAAACCCACACCACTAATCACAGTTTTTGCTCAATGCATACTGTTTTATGAATCATTAACCAGAAAAAGAACAAGATTCTGACAAGATGAAACATGGCTATGAATATTATAAAGATTCCATAGACTGAAGGGAAAGAACCCCAACAATTCAGTCAACATGTTCTCCCAGGAACGGAGTGTTCTTACAGTTTAAGGTGTACAATGCAGTAGCCTGTTTTGTGATATTCCTTACCTGGCATTAATCAGCTGGAACATCTGATTAAATAAATTAAATACCTTTTTCGGCTTATGATTTTACTGGCTGCTGGATGGGGGATTTTTAGTCTGAAATAACAAAGATGACTATGCTCAACAGCACATACTTTCAAAGGTATTTATAGAAAACTTTCAAAGATATTTATAGATTTCAAAGTTGCTGTTAAAAGTGTGTCCCTGAACCTCTGTTTTGTACATTGTTCCAAAGAATAGGCAGCCTGATGATTAGCTATGTAAGAGAAAAGCAATATTCATTAAAATTTCATTCTAGCCAGCTATGATTTTACTTTATAGAAATAAACTGGTCTTCAGTTTTGCTTGCAATGTGGCAGCATTACGAGAGAACTGAGCTGTAGCCCAGCATTAGTGATTAAGGATTGCCATATAAAGGGCAGGAGTACAGCAAGACAAGAGCTAGCCAGACAACCCTGCCTGTTTACCCTTCATCATCATTCTAGCAGCAAGGATGGCCATGGAACAGACAGATGGTCCCTTCATTGCAGGAGCAGGTGCAGCAAGTTGTCCCAAAAATGGTGATGGTGGCGTGAATAATTTTCTTGAAGAGCATTGTATTACTCAGATGCTTGTAAAAGGCAACTATTAGCTTAAGAAGACATTTCATTTTAGATCAGATAAAATCTTTACTGAGGTTTACCAGTGGTAAACAGTGTTTGTGTGTTTGTGTGCGAGTCAGTGTGTGTACACGGGAAAGTGACAGAGAGGAAGGCTAGACACTAAGATGCCTCACAATGCCAGGCTGAAGGTTTAATCACATTTTGAAAAGCTGCTGTTAACAAGCAGTGACTAATACTGGTCTGACATAAAAGCTGAAAAAACCTGGACATTAGCCATATGAAGCAAATGGTTTCCAGTAAAAAGCATGGTTTGGAGATACAGGTCTTAGCTTGCAGTTTTGTTTGAGATGATGAGGGAGTTGCTAGGTGATGGCAAAGTAAGGCATGACAGAAAAAAGACACACAGACTTAACACGGCAGTGGGTGGCAAATCTATCTCCTCTCACAGGGGTTTGGCCGTAACCAAGCAACATTTTTTTGGTAGATCTTTCACTTGGGAGTTTCTCCAAATCATAGCAAAAATGATGTGGTTTTCTAATTAATCTAACTAAGAAGAAAAATTAATTTTATGACTAATCTTGATTCCTTGTTCTGCCAAAAGACATTGGCAGAAATTTACAGTAGGTGCCCGTTTTGGTACACCTGCCTCAACAACCTCTTGCATCAATGGGTGCAGCAGGTCACAAACTTGAGTTTGGAGAGATCTCCTTCCATACCACAGAAAGGGAGCACAGGTACTCTGCATAACAAGCACAGCTCCCAAAACCTGACATGTATCAGGGTGGGTGAACAGAAGAGGAATCTCTAGGGGCATTTAGTACCTGCATGGCATGCATCCCTGTGAGGGTGTGTACCTTTCTTTGCTCAGAAATCAGCCAAGGTTCCTGAAACTCTGTCTCTCACTTTGTTAATTTCCTTTGCACTGTTTATGTCATCACAGCAAGAAGAAAACTAAATCTAGCTAAAAAGCATACTTTCTTTGACTTTGAAGACTTTCATGCATAAAACAGACAGGAAGGGTACAAGTGAACACAGTGAGCAATTTGGGATGGGAAACAAAGTAAAAATAAAAACAGGCAAGAAGGGAAAGAAGAGACGACAAGAGATTGTGCACAATGGAACTAGGAAGAAAGGAGGAATGGGAAAATAGGAGGCAGTAGTGGATGAAGAGCAAAGGAACCAAAGTAGAAGAAAAATACATGTTAACAGGAAACACATAGGAAATTATTCCCGCCTTGGTTTGCTAAAAACAGGCCTTCGGTGCCATTAAATTTGAATGGTCAAAAGGATGCTCAGAGGAAGATAAAAAATACATTTTAAAAGTCAATAAAGAGCTAGTAGTTACATTGCAAAGAAGAAAGCAAAAAACCCAAACTTTTTTCCTTCCTTTAATTAAGAAAGAAACAAAAAACAAACAAGGAAAAAAAATCCCAAGCATATTTTAATGCATCTCTGTGAGGAACACATCAACTACAGCAATATTTGCAGATGGATCAATCCAAGCTATTAACTGTACACATAGCTCTAGCTAAAACAGAAGCAACAATACATCCTGAAAAATTCAGCAAGATATCAAGCACTGCTTCTGATACAGTACATGCTGTCAATATTGGGAGACATCCTCCTGCACGGCTACTTCAAATACATTGATCTTTAGTAGACATGCTGGTAAAGCATATTTTAAAATCCTGTCATGCAACTAAGATTGAATTATTGTTCACATTTGTGATGACCCTCCAAACAGTGTTTTTCCATGCAAAAGAGACATCTGGAAGTCTAGATGCACACTGACCTATAGCAAAAAGTTGCATTTGCATATTCTCTGTTTGGTTAATTTTCTGGTTATAAAAGGAACCTCTGAACTACGGGAAGCAGTCAAAGGAGCAAGAATCTCCACTTCGCAAAAGTTCTGTGTTAACACTGTGTTGTGGTTTGACATGGAAGGGGTTTTTCTTGCAAAAGGTCCTTCTGGTTCTGATCAGAACCAATCAATTGTCTGGCTTGATTATTGGCAAGTTTTAAGCCACTTAGGAGTTTGACACGCCTCTGCGAATCACATTTTAAGATAGACAGAGCCCGGGAAATCTCTCTGGACTTCCGGCCATCAAGGAGGCAACTTGGGCCTCCGGGCTCTGCGGCCCTCAGGGCCGGGACGGGCCCTGCTCGGTCTGGCCCGACCCAGGAGGCAGCCGCCCCCTCCTTGGCCCTGTTCTGTCTGGGCCCCCCAGCCCTGCCCCATGCAGGTAGAGCTGGGCTGGCAGTGGCCCCCGAGCACCGCCACGGCAGAGCTCAGCTCCAAATCCCCCAGCAGAGATCGTGGGACCGAAAGAGATAAGAGAAGTTCCAGCCGCGGCCGGGTGAGATTAACCCTGTTAGTGCTGTTAAGATTTCTTCAGAGCAGATGGGCCTGAAAATGCTGATCCTCTCCCAGAGAGAAAACAGAAAGAACATGAAGAGACATCCTAAGGTGTAAGTCAGTAAAGATGGAAGGGCTGAAACCCTGAGAGAAAAGAAAGAGGAGATGCTTCAAACCTGGAAGCTGAAATTCTGTTGCAGGAACCCTTTGGGGATGAACTGGACTATTGGAGTCCCTGCTGTAATTTCATAGAGCATCGGAGGGGGGTAGAGCAATTAGGAGCTAAGGTGCCTCTGCCTTTTCTCTCTTTATTCCTTTGGCTCCAGAGTGTTTGGACTCAGTTTTACCTTCACGTGGAGGGGTGTGCAGTACACCCGAAGTTGATTCTGCCTAGTGGGTGGGGAGGGGTCCCACCTTCTGGTATGGACTGACACTTAGAATCTTTGGCTGCCTAGTGGGTGGGGGGCATGGTCCCACCCTTTGATGTGGACTGATCCACTGATTGAACCGACCGTACAAAGGAACCAGGAGGGGTCAGTGTGAAGATGACCCCAGTTCCTAGAGATGAAGATTGCTCCTAGAGATGAGTAAAGAAGACCTTGCTCCTGAACAGCTCAGCCTTAAATTGACACCCCGTGTTAGCTCAAATTGAAATCCTTGAAAAGCAGCTGTGGGAAAAGCGGTGATTCAAGGTTAGGGAGTTTTTCACTGCAAGCAGAAACCTCCCGGGCGGCTGTTTTGCTGTGATATTGAACCCATAAGAGAGTTGTCTCTAGTGGGAATGTCTCCATAAGGTCAGCAAGAAAGACTCAGAGACTCCTATCTCTTTATGTGAACTGAAAAGATTATAAAGGTGGTAAACTGACTGAAATCTTAAGGGTTGTTTCTACATTATTCAGCATGGAGAAAGCGTGGGGAGGAAAAGTATTCTAAAGGCTTAATCTGATTCTAACTTTTGTTTCCTTCTTTTAGGTCTGCTAATAAACTTAGAGTCTTTTAAGTTTGAGCCTGTTTTGTTTTCTTCTAATTCTTATGTCACAGAGGTAAAATAAGTAAGTAAGAGATGTTCTGAATCAAACCACTACACACTGTTCTTGCAAATTGGACAAAGGGAAAAATTTCAGTTTCTTTCTTACCTCTGTTACGAGGGTCCAAAATTGGCCTCATGGGGATGAGAAGCCCAATCACAATAAAGAAGGTTTGAATAGATGAAGTTACATCTGCAATACCTTTTTTTATTTTTATAACAAAGAGCCTTTATCATAGGCACCCAATCTTCATGCACCCTTTCTTTTCCTCCGTCATCATACCATGCAAAAGAGATCACAGATTAAAGAGACCAGAAAATGCAAAAGTTTTATGCACAGGATTTTTCTTCCAAGTTACATACAAGCTTAACTATAGGCCCTGAGATATAAACACAGGCTGTCACTACTGTGATTTACATCTCAGGGCCACAATTCCAGCAAGGAGCATTCATACGTGAATTTTAGTATAGCAGTTTACAGCACCATAGAATGCCTTGGGTTGGAAGGGATCTTAAAGATCAAGTTGTTCCAACTCCACTGGCATGGAACAAGGCCAGGTTGCTCAGAGCCCCATCCAACTTGACCCTGAACACTTCCAGGGAAGTAACATTCACAAATTCTCTGGGCAACCAGTTCCAGTGTGCCCTCACCCCCACAGTAAAGAATTTCCCTCCTAATATCTAATCTGTCTTCTCCCAGTTTAAAGCCATTACCCTTTGCCCTTGTCACTACCATGGCCTTGTCAAAAGCTGCTCACCAGCTTTCTTGTAGGCCTCCTTTAGTTTTGGAAGATACAATAAGGTCTCCCTGAAGCCTTCTCTTCTCCAGACTGAACAATGCCGACTCTCTCAGCCTGGCTTCGCAGGAGAGGTGCTCCAGACCTCTGATCATCTTTCTAGATATCTTACACTGGATATCTTCACAGTAGTCTGGACAGGGAAATTGTTATCCTCCTGCTCCTGCACTAACAAAAGTTGTATTTGTATACAAACAAAATCCTTCATATGAAAGTATTTCTATCACTGAAACAGCTTTGTATTTTCTCACTCTTATATTCATCCTACACTAGCAGAACTAATCCATGTATGCTTTATTAAAGCAGAGAAGGAATCCACCTCTTATACTTTTTCACAGACCTCAGTCACATGCTATCTGTAACAAGGCCCAAACATGAAGTACCACACTCAACATGCAGGGCCTGAGGCCTCTGTTCCTTATCACACAGAAGAGGAGACACCATACAGGGGCCTGATTTTTTCTCACAGTGCCCCATCCTGGACATGATGACATAATTCCTAACTACAAATATGTAATTCATCAAGTTTGTTCCTTTGTGAGCTCAGAGTAATTGGTAAAAAACTATTTTTTAACATTCTTTCCTCTTCAGCATCTGGACTATCATTGTGATTTCAAATTATCTGCAGTTCTGCTAGACATTTTCTAGCTTAATCTCTAAATTTCCCCATTAACTATACTAATGCTCTCAGGGTAACTTGAAATATATTTGTTTTTCCTATTTTGCAGCTTGTTATTATATAATTCTTACCAGGAATATACATATTTAATAATAAGGGAAAAAATACAGCATGATTTCCCCCCCACGCCAACACCCTGTGTCAAAATAAATTTATTAATATTTTTGAACATGAAGACATTCCATAAATATATTCCAAGTAGGCTTTTTGCAGAACACATCATTTTATCAGTGTTAAACTTGAGATAAAAGTCCAAGAGCTGCCTTTGCAGCTCATTAAATCAATGTTATTTTGACAGAATGCTGCAGTATGTGTGCTCCTATAAGAGAAAGCTTCACCACTACTTTCTCACACTCTTAACTTTGTCACTGAACACTTCTCCCAATATAGCTTCCTGCTATCACTTGGCACTGTGCATCATTATTTCCAGTGGCCTGTAATATTTTCAAAAATGCAGTGATAATGCCAAGACTGACTAAGCAAATGACAAAAAGTCCACATCCACTCCCCTGAGGTGTGTTTCTGGGCAACATTTATAAAATAACTAGGAACAACTTTCAGTCTCTCAAGAAATGGCTCAAAAGCAAGAGAAGCAAGTTGCTTCTGAAGAAATGTGTTTTCTTTACTTTCTGCATTAGTATGACCTTAATAAAATTGCCTTGATGCTTGGTTGCTTGCATAATCTGCTACTGGGCTTTTTTGAATATTAAAAAAAAAAAAGGTGGAATTACTTGTGTCACAAATCAGACAAAATCACCACCTCTACTGCAGTAGCTTTGGAAGTAACCTCATGGAACAGGAACAGCAAAACGAATCCCAAGGAAAAAACAGCATACCACTTTATTAGTAAATGCATATTTTTGTTTTGTTGCATTAGCTATTAAGAACACAGTAAAGTAGTACAAATCCAGTCTCTTCTAGTCTGACAAAATTCAGTCCCCATTATTATTGGTAAAAGCTACTTTTATTATATATTTACATATACTTAAATAAATGTAGTATTTATTCTCATATATATGATGCCTCTCTTATCCCCATTTTAGAAGATAAATAGTGAAAGCCCAAAGTATTTCATGTCTCACATAGGAGCCAGGCTACACAGATCTCTGTAAATGTCGTCCCAAACAAGTATATTATCCAAATCTCAAGAGAATAAGGAAAACACAATTATAAACACAAGAAGTCGGAGGGGTAGGTTCAGAAAATTACCTTGCTAGATAAAATACAGACAAGTGAGTTATTGGTGCATCTTGATGCAATGCAGAAAAGCCAGGGGGAAAAAAAGCGTAGTTGTGCAACAGACTAGCAAATGGGAAGTTTTTCATCCATCAACCTCAACCTGATACTCTCTCTCCTCTCTAAGATTTTTCACTGCTAAAACTTTTTATTGTCAAATGACATATGTGAGTTACCAGTGGTGCACAACCCTACAACAGGCACTTCATCCCTGATGAATGGTATTTAAGGAAACTCCTTGAGAAAGAAAATCAGAGTTATCTCACATTAAAATTTTTAAAAACTATTTTGTTTTAAAATAGTAGTTTTTGAAGCTGCATTTAGCACAGGCCTAAAACAAACTCCTGGATCTCAGAAATAATGGATTAGAAAAAAGATAAGGCCCCAGAAGCTGCATCTGCAATATGCTATCCTCCAGACAAGATTACCTGTACCACATATTATGAGAGTCCAGCAATAAGAACAGAGGAGATATATTTTGAAAACTTACAAAAGCAGCTCAGTTTCTTACAATCCTCCATGAAAACTGTGTATTTTGGAGTTTTGACTGCACTTATTACAATTGCTTCTTGTAACACCATGGCAGACAAGAATCTTTATTTTTTCTGATTTAGATTGGCAGGATTAACCATCACTGTTTGCCAAGATTTGGAGTACAGTTTTGCCCTCCTTTCTTGATAACTAAGAAAATATGCTTATTGGTTTCATGCCTGCACAGCAATGCTCTGATAATGCTTCAACAGTGCAACTGGAAAGAGCATTTTTCAATTTCAGTGTCTGAATTGCACAGAAAGTACATTAGGAATTCTAACTTGCTAACAAGAAGCGTTCTTGAGTTACAACTTCAAGGAGGCACTATGCACCTTACCAAACATCTAGATTTCCTTCTAGCAGTGGGATAAGTAGCAAGAGACAAAATCATTCATGTAATTGAAGCACAGACACTTACAGGCCAAGTAACACGTAAAGTTTATACATTCAGTACTGTAGAATCTACTACTACAATGTTTTGAGACCTTGATTAGCAAAAATTGCTGCTGATTACTGGCATTCTCAGGCCATATTGCTACACAAAAAGAAAACATTTCTTGTCAATAGGATGTACAGGAGCTGCAGTGCCAACCACATTTCATGAGCCACATCTAAATCAATTCAATTCTGGCTGAGCAGGAATGAGAATTTCTCTTCCCAGTGAAACACAGATATGTAGGGATACAGTTTGCCACTGCATACAGATTTTTAAAGACTACCATGTGATGATTTTTCATGTTAAGTCAGCAGAACACAGAGCAGTTGAGATTATTTTATCACATGCATACAAATTCCCAGGATATCTAAGAATAATATTCGTTGTAAGTTGGCTTTTGCTACTGTTGCCACTCACTTTTGCTCTCTGCCATCAGTGCAAAAAAGTTAAAACTGGAAAAAATGGGATACTTTTTCTCCGTCTACTTTTAATACCCACTGCACACATCTAAAATGATGGTTCACTGTCCGAGCATTAAGTTCACTAAAATATTTGCTTTCCCTTTAGAGAGCCTTATTTTCTTGAAGATAATGTAAATGAACAGATAGAAGTATCACAAATTACCTTGTAACTTCCCAAGTGCTGACTTTGCCAATTATTCCCTGTATACCAGCTCTTATTCTCACTTACATAAACACAGTGTTGCATATCAAGAGAACCTATGTGACAGAATAGAACATATTCCAATATTTCATAGGTACAAATAAAGCCATCTAAAAGAATATATGGGACAAAACACATGGTCAAGGCCCAGTAGATAACATAGACATTTTACAAATGAAATCTGACTCTGTGTGCTGCTGGAGTCTCTTAGGAAGCCTACAGCACAAGCAGGTTCACAGCCTGCATTTGCTTACCCTGCGCAGAGACAGCAAACTGGCTCTGCTGTCCTGCAGCACAGCAACAAACCACAGGAAACGCACAGCACGGACATGGGCCTCATCATAGGATGTTACTCCTTCCTGTGCTCACCACACTGTATTTCTGTTCCTCTGTTAGCCCTTAAACAGAGGGAGGTAGGTAGCATGTGCATGCTCCTACAACTTGCTTGAGAGTCTCACATAAAAGGCCGGACTTTTGGAACCCTCATTTCCATCAGAAGGAACTGCAGCAACTCAGTGTGTCTTACAGGGTTACCCCTGATTTTTGCCGCTTATCCCAGGTTTTAAGGGACAGGTTGTTGCAGAGGACTGACAATCTAAGTGCAAGCTTTTAATAAAAAGCAAAAACTTATATAGCCCAGGCCTTATATACTGCACTTAATGAAATATTTTTACCTCCTGTGCCTTCTATAACAAATTACACAACCAAAACTGAGGCATAAAAAAACAGCTGCAGCTTGCTGAACTACTCATTTCTATACAACAGCTAGCTTCAACTCTTCAATAAAATGCAAAGTTGAATTTTGTGCTCTATAAAATTTGTATTTGAAAATTTACATTTAATTTTAATGGTGAAGACATTGTGTCCAGCAAACCTCATAAAAGCTTTAAGAAAACCACTGAAGATTTTATTCCTCATCCTTCTAAGTCTAGGGATGTCCCTGCAAATACCAGCCTCAAGTGTATTAAACACTTACTATCATTCTTGTTTTGTAGATTCCTACTATGCACTATTTCTCAGAGTTTGCAATATCACTAACAGCTGACAGGTGGAAGCAAAAAATTGACAGAATCTATGTTTGTACTGAATATTTCTGAGGTCCCATAGAATGACACTGAACATCCATCTCCCTGCTACCTGTTTCAACTAGCCAAAACATCTAAGTCAAACTCTGTTTTTACAACCTCTTCAGCTGCACCTTTTCTGCTGCAGTAGTCCCCACTGTGTGAGCTGCACTTTGCATAAAAAGATAAACAATACTAGGAGCACTGCAAGCAAATATCCGAGTATTTCATGTGGTTGCTACTGAAACAAAATTTAAACCTAAGCAGTTACTAAATTCCAGTCAGGCATTTGTCACTTGCATCCCTAGAGATTATTGCAAATGCAAAAATCAGGTCCCTTTTTTTACTAAGCCTAATTACTCACTCAGTAAAAGGACTTCACAAAAACACATATCTAGCATACTTCATGTCATTTGTGATGCGTTAGCAAAATATTACAGCGTTGCAAACACCTAGAAAAATGTTTACATTTCAACAAACAATTAAATCCCTGAAACTCATGTCCCTGTAATTACACCTCAAGTTTGAAGCTAAACTCTTTCTGCTTCAAAGGTCTATGTAACAATCAAGAAGTTGTTCAATAGCAGCTAACAAAAATACCCTAAAGAAGTTTTTTTAACTCAACCTTTATAAGCCACACTTCTCATCATGGACTTTACCACCATTTATTCACAGATAAACTACCTTCTTCTATTAATGTAGTGCCGCAACAAAGAAAAGAAAACCAACCAAACAAAAAATAGCCCCAAAAAAACCCCAAATGAATGAACAAAACAAAGTAAAAAACAAACTAAAATCCCCCAAATAAAACAGAACAAAAAACCCCCACAGCCAAAAAAATAACCAAAACCCCCTCAAAAACAAACAACCCAAAGCCAAGCAAAATACTTACACATTACTTCAAATCATAGTCTGATATTACACATCTAGCTTCATCTGAAATTGTCACTGGCATTTTAACTGCACGTTTAAACAGACAATGTACTTGTGTGCTTTCATACTTGCCATAGGTGATGATGCTGTCCTGACACTGTGCCTTGAGTCAGAAATATACTGAACATCAAGGCTGAGGGAATTTCAGATCACATTTATTAGCTACATAAATTCAACTCAAAATTCTATAATACATGTGTCAACAACATATGAATAGACCAGATAATTTCAGATGAAAATAAACTGAATATGATTATTTCAGATTTAAGCTCTTCCTTGAATCCCTAACAACTACAGGAAAGTCCCCCTTTTTGGGAAGGGAGTTATGGAAAGACCTGTGAGCATTTTTACACTGCTGTGTCCCTGTCACTTCCAAGGTCTTTCTGACCACAGAGTCAGCCTGGCACAGGGATGCTGTCATTAACAGGTAAAAATTTAGCTGTAGTAAGAGCTGCAATAATGCCATACAAGGAAAAGGTTTAAAAGATGTCTTATCTTAATTACTATGGCTTATATTTCTGAAATAAATCACTCCACTATTTTTGGTAGCCTGTTTCGGGGTGGCAGAAAAAAAACAACACAAATGCAAATATGAGCATCTTTTAAAATGCAAATGTACAACGTAAATTGGTTTATGACAATATATGCTATTATTTTAAAAAAATTAACTCAAGCAAATTAGCTACCAATACCAATTAGTACTGATGGGGGTTCTTGTCCTACAATTCAGACTGCCTTAATTTAATAAAAAAGATGTTTGCTTCCTAGTAATTTTTTTTGTTCAAAGAAGACTTCTAATTACTCAAATACAAACTGATGTGAGAAGACTGAAACATGCAAAGCTACACTCCTCTTTATAGTATCACATCACAACCAAAGAGATCAGACAGTCCTTCAATCATAGCTGACTTTCAATACTTTTTTAAGATTAGTATAAACCCAAACCAGACAGAGATTATAGATGTGCACCAGTTCCTTATGGTACCACATTACATGTCCCCCAGATAACCAATTCCTCACCACCATTCACCTGCATCAATGCTGTACTGTTGCCTGCCTTCTGCCTGGGGCTCATCTGCCCAGACCACTGTGCACAAAGCTGATTTAGAGCACTGGCAAGACTGCCATTGGGAAAACTGCCAGTGAGGGCCAGAGGGGTCCTTGCCCACATAACAGAAATGCAGGCAAGTAGGGAAAAGCTATGAGAAGGTAGAAGACCCATTTCAGCCTTTGCATCAGGGCATACAACTATGCCCAACAGGGTTTCCCTTGTTTGTCCAAAAAATACTTAGATTCAGATCTCACCACTTCAGCTGCTACAAGTCTCGGACAGAGTGTGGATGAGAATAAGCCTGAACAGCCAACTAACAAAGGGAACACAAGCAGTGGAATCACACAAAAGAGTTTTAATCAGGTTTCAAATTTCTGTTGTCACTTCATACCAAGCTTGGAACTGTAATCCAAATGGTGATGCCTAAAATCACAAGCCAAACAATATTAAGGTGATTAAAAGCAGTTATCTTTAATGAAGGTCCTTCGTGGAGTTAATATGGCAAAATGCACATGCAATACAGGACCCTAACAATTTTATAAGTTTAAAAAACTAGCATAATTAATAGAAACAATGCAATTAAAGGAACAGTTAATTAAGCAATCCTCCCTTTTTGTTCCGCCCCAATTGAAGCCCCTGCCCCTCCCTCTCCCCCACAGCTCCTAACCCCACATTTATTATGTCTATGATATAGGGAGGAAATAAGGTTGTCTTGGTTCACTACAGAGGCAAGACTAAATAAGATTCCAGGAAGGTTAGCTAATGGTTCTAAAATCTAAGTGAAGGGGTAGGACAGTACTACAGTTAGTTAAGGAGCTATATAACTATATGATAGTTTTCTACTGAGCTATGACTATATGGAAAATGTGCAACAAGTAAAACTCCTTTTGGCATCAGTGGTAAGATGCAAAGGGTAATTTTGAATTACAAGTAGTCTGTGCAATGTACATGCACAGAGTGCAAGGAGTCAAGATGAAGGTAACTGCACTTAGTAATGGTGCATATGTATGTGGCTGCTATTCACTCCCACGTATGGTCAAACAACTTTTAAAAAGTTATCACAGGTAAATAAATTCAAGCACCAAAAAATATTAAGTAGGGTATTCCTATGTTGTGCAGCTGCTTTGGGGCTGCGCCAAAGTCACGGTTTGATCACAAATGCGCTTAAACTATAGCAATCTTTCTTGAGCAAATTCAAAGAAGAGTTCCAGCCAACACAACTACTCTAAGATTCTTATACAACATTTCCCCTGGAGAAACTGGTAAAGAGGGTACTGCTCTCTGATGATCATTTGATATGTCAGTCCTCCACCTTGCAGAGTTCCTGTCACTTCTGTGACACAAGGCACACAAAAAAAAGCTGGGTACAAACAAACACTTATCAAAAGTAGGAAAAGACTTATAAAAAAAAACTTCTGTTAGTAACATTCAAGACATGTTCAGTTTGGGCCTTAATATAACAGCTTCAGACCCCAAATAAATACAGCTAAGTCTAGATGCTGGACCCCCCCAACGACTGAGCATATCATGGCTCTTGTTTCTGTTTTAAAGAATATTTTTAATTATTTATATAGTATGAAAATACTGTAAATGTACACTGCTGGAATAGCAGTACAGAGAGAGCAATCTCCTTTCTTGGTGTTGCACTGTACATTTTTTCTTACAATACTATCGGCCTTCCTGGAGCAAAAAGAGTGTCTTTTAAAATTAGGAGTGATCAAGCACATGTCACAGATTCCCCTTTAGAAACAAGCCTATAAAGAAAAATCAGAATACTAATCAGCAAAGCAATAATTTAGTGACTTACTAGGTTGCTACTGAAAAGAGGAAGTGAATTGATCAGTTCAGCTGCCAGCAGAAAGCAATAATCTCAAGCTGGGAACCAGTAACTCTGAAAAATAGTTTCAAATATGTTTCTTCTTTTTTCCGGAAGCTTTGTATGCTCCCTTTTGTTAATAACAGCACAACAGGAAGGCCTGTGCTCACATAATTATAGCAATAATTACAACCTTCTTACCTTCTGCTGAGGTAAGAAGGAGAAAATGAAGGAAATACTGCCCTCATTGCAGGATCTATGGGGCTGTAGAAGACTCAAAGTATTCATTTGCTGCTCAAAACCTCCAGTTTTGCTGCTGTGCTATAGAGAGGTAGTCAAATAACACAGATAGTCCTAGACGGGGTCTGTCTGTTTGCAGTAATACTTTAGATTCCAGCATAAGTGTATGAAAAACACAACAAAATTCACACCTAGATAGATGCCAACACACAACAAAACCTGATATGTTCTCTAGCAGGATAGAAACCTTGTAAACACTAAACAAAGGCCTGGGACAACCATACAAAACGCCCAGTCCTGCTAGACACTCGTATGTTTCTTGGCTATTTTGCATGAGAACATCACAGTACACTGAATCTGCTCTTTCATATGCAGACAATTAAAATATTTCTCCATGGACAGGTCAAAATTAGTTGCCCGTGTTCTACATAGTTCCAGACAGAGAGCTTGGGACTGAGCAGAGATGACAGTTTACAATACTCCAAGACTTAATTAAAGCTTTGCAGGCTAACAAGCAGGACACTCCTCCTACTGTTGGAATTTCTTCTTGTTTTTTTTTTTTCAAAAACTTAAGCATAAGACTTTGAATAAGAAATACATTTGAGATGAGAAGCAGTACATGAATAACCTAAATATTTATGAACTACTCATTCCTTAGACTTGGCTCTGAAAATATATTTATATATTAAAAAAAACCACTTCAACGGCGAACATTTTAGCAGGTATTCCTATATAAAAAAGACTAAAGCAATTTACCATTCACATTGTCAATTAAGACCTTCTTCTCATTGGATGGATTGTTTATCAAAGAGGTCTAAAACTCCTCCTTCTCATTATCAACACAAAAGTTTTCATTGTTTTATCTAGTTGTATCAGAATTTTAGAAGATCTCTTAAAATTACACAGGTATTTGTGCTTCAATTTTAGGTACTTTTAATATCACATACTTAGAATCCATTATTTGCACATCATGTAATAATATTCTGTGTGTGATTTTCTGCCCAGAAAACAGATGCTTCTTTAACAATGCCATCTCTGCTTTCTGTGTACACTAAGAATCAACACACCAACAGGCCTGAAGATTAACGTAGTCTCGGAAGCACCACATCTCTGTATGCACAAATTTCAGCAGAAGTCTAACAATCACACAAGAAGTGATCAGAAAGAGCATGACTCTTACTCATCCACATTCCCTGTAGTTTCAAACTATTTCTAGTGGAAAGACTAGCAAAGCCTCTAACAAAGTAGGTTTCCAATTAAGATTTTTATTGCCCCTGAAAAATACATAATGATGTTCTTTCCATTGCAGTACTTAAGCTACTACAGCAATCTATGAATAGGTGGCAAAAAAGTTTATAGTGTAAACAAAAATTGATAACATTAAACATACAAGTATCATTATTTAACAAGATGACTTGTTACATCATCATGTTTGTACTAAAAACAAAACCAGAAACTGTGGACTCCCATGAGAAGGTTTACTGTTTTCTAGCCAGAAAGCTCTTCACAATACTTCCTTTGTTTTTGTGTCGAACAAAGTGACTAAACTTGGTGGACTTCTCTCTTCCCTCCCAGGAGCTTCCATTACCACTTGGAATGTGAAAGTTTCTTTTCCTCAAAGTTAAGTGGGGTGTAAAGGGCTAAAGTACCAGTCCCTCAAAGGCTTCTCTGTGTGCCTGCCTTCATGAACTGTCACATCTATACCTTCTACAGTTATCCGTACTGACTTCCATATCACTCAAAAACAAGCAAAGTCACAAGTTCTGGCAGAAGATGGGAACTCAATTTTGTCATAAGTGTGGGCTCCTTCCTGCAAGGTAAGCCACATGAACCTTTTTCTTTACAGGCCACTTGTTTTTCCACAGAAACACCACTGAGCAGGAGCTGGGTCAGCTGAGTAAGAGGCAACCTCCACACTAGACCATCTCTGCTCAGCGAAAAATCTTGCATAAAATATATCACGAAGAAATACAGAGGAGATCCCAATCAGCAGGTGTGGATCTGCCAATTAGGTATGGCACAATGAAGAAAGTAAAGGTATAGTGATCTTTACCTAGACTCATACACCAAAACATTAGACTACATGGCAACCTCTCTAACAGCCTAGAAGGTAAATTTTCACCCCTTTATCCTCAGATAAATCTCTTCTTATATTGTCAGCAAATATACAGGAGAAAAAAGGCTGAATAGGACAATATATTTTCTTAGCAATGCTTTGTTAGAATTATGCATAAAAAAATATTTGTATATTCAGACAAATTGGTACACAAGTCCTCTCAAATCTGTAAGGCCCTAGAGCAAGGGAAACAGACACTAAAGACAAAGGACTGTGACACAGCTGACTCATTCCTTGACAGAGTTTGTCAAATTTGACACTGAAGTTATTAACACAGTGATCCAAAAAACTCAGACAACACTACTGAAAATAAAGTTCAGTGTTCTTATCTGAGATAGTTTTGATTCTGTGTAGTGCTCTCTGCCAGACTGAGCACAGCCATGGCCTCGATGCCCACTGCATTACTCTTGTCAAAAAACCCTGACTCTCCATGAACTGAAAAAACATCAGCCTTAGATCTGGGAAGAAACGACAGTTTGTAATGAATCCAAGAGCAAACACTTACTGGCTCACATGGTCCAGGGGCTAATGGCAGGAGACTTCACAAGATTTTACATAATTAAATGGCAATGCCATTCCAGCCCTGGGAAACTTTTCCACACATGCCAGTCAGCAAGAACTGCAGACACAAACCAGAGGCCAGCATAGGCTACCAGCTCAGGTACAGACCTGGAACTACCATCAGGTTGCCACTGGTATCTCCCTGCTCCCCAGCTGCTGTTGTTGGGAATAGCTGTGCTGAGACCTGCAGAGTGACAGGAACACCACTGATACAATTAACCACAGAATGGTTTGGATTGGAAGTGCTCTTAAAGATCATCTAGTTCTAACCCTGCTAGCCACTGGCAAGGGACACCTTCCACCAGACCAGGCTGCTCAATGCCCCAAACAACCTGGCCTTGAACACTTTCAGGGACAGACCATCCACTATTTCTCTGAACAACTTCAGTCTCATCACCCCCACAGTAAAGAATTTATTTGTAATATCTAATCTAAACCTACCCTCTTTCAGTTTAAAGCCATTCCCCATTGTCCTATCGCTAAAGGATTTCGTAAAGGGTCCCTCACTAGCTTTCTTGCAGGCCCCCTTTAGGTTTTGGAGGACTCCTCTAAGGTGTTCCCAGAATCTTCTCTTTTTCAGGCTGAATATCCCCAACTTGTTCAACTTGTCTTTATAGGAGAGTTGTTCCAGCCCCCACATCATCTTCACAGCACTCCTCTGGACTCACTCCAACAGGTCCACATGCTTCCTGTACTGGTGACCTCAGAGCTGGATGCAGGGTTCCAGATAGGGTCTCTCCAGAGCAGAGGAGAGGGGCAGAATCCCCTCTGTTGCCCTGCTGCCCACGTTGCTTTGGATGCAGCTCAGGATGTGGTTGGGTCTCTGGGTTGCAAGTGCACATGGCCAGGTCATGACCAGATTCTCATTCCCTAGCACCCCCAAGCCTTTCTCCTCAGGACTGCTCTTGATCCATTCTCCTCCCAGCCTGTATTTGTGCTTGGAATCACCACAACCCCCTTGCAGAACCTTGCGCTAGGACTTGTTCACCTACGTGAGATTTACATGAGGTTCTTAAGCCTGTCACAGTCCCTCTGGATGCCATCCCTTCCCTCCAGCATGATGACCACACCACACAGCTTGGTGTTGTCAGCACACTTGCTGAGGGTGCTGTCCATCCCATGGTCCCTGTCACCAACAGAGCTGTTAAACAGCACCGGTCCCAATACCAGCCCCTGAGGACGCCACCTGTCACTGCTCTCCCCCTGGACATTGAGACATTGATCACAACTCTTTGAGTGTGACCATCCAGCCAATTCCTTATCCAACAAGTGGTCCATATGTCAAATCCATGTTTCTTCAGTTTAGAGATAAGGAACAGTGGCAAATGTTTTGTGTAAGTCCAAGTAGGTGCTGTCAGTTGCTCTTAACCACCAAATCCATAACCCTCTTATAGAAGGCCATTAAAGTTTTCAGGCACAGTTTGCCCTCAGTGAAGCAATGTTGGCTGGCACCAAACATATCCTTATTTTCCATGTGACCCAGCATAGTTTCCCGGAGGATCTGTGCCCTGATTTTGCTGAGCACAGAGGTGAGACTGACTGACCTGTAGCTCTCCTGTAGCTAAGCTATCATCTAGCTGCATGGATGTATCCTCCGGCATTTAGCTGATTCACACTGGTACTCAGGCCAAGAATTTCTTGTGAAAACAAACTCACCAGGGGAAAAAAAGCAAATTACTTTCCCAGATAGTGAAGAATGGGAATCTCTGTGTACAGCCCGAGCATAACCCAGTCCACTCACTGCCTTGGCAGGCACTGATCTGACCATGGGCTTTGCTACAGAGTAGTAAAAGTAGGAAATACTGCTAGAAATTGCAACAAGAAACAAAAAAGCACTGGTGGGCACAGAAAGTGAGATTCAGGCCAGGGACCAGGGAATAGCTGTTAAAACCAAACAACAACTTTCTCTCTCGACTAGACCAAATGAACACCAACACCAATCTCATGTACTCAATCATCTTCTCAAGAGAAGAGAAGCTATCAGCTCTCAGTCTATGAATTCCACTTCTCTTATGCCTGTCCACTGCTGTTTATACCCCCTTCTCCATGGCACAAACCCACAAATGTGGGTTGAACCTGCAAATTGCCCCAGTTAAAGAGCCAATTGAAAGACAGCTGCCCTTCACAGTGATTTCTTTTGTTCTTGCAAAGCTATTTTTAATTCAGATCAGTTCAGTGATCCAATATTATCACAAAGCCTGACCAACAGTTGTGCAACCACAGCCAAAAAAGTGGCAAACTGCCATAACAGTTGTAGCATTTTTAGTCAGCTTTGTTTGGTGCTGAAGGCAACATCTCATCCAACTGCACTGCTCATCAAGCTGTAATCTTAAATGGCAGCAGTTTCCTTCAGTTCAAATGGCACACTTACATTTCTGGAGCTGTTAACAAGATTTAATAACTGTCAACTGCTGCAAATGACACCAATATTACTACTATTGAGTAGTATTGATTTTAAGTATTTGTGTAATCAAAGGATCTTTGTATTTGTGTTCATTATGCTTATATAATACATATATATAATATATGTGTGCTTATATAGTAAATATATTTAATATGATTGTGATCATAAACTAAGAGCTCCATCAAAGGACGTCAAAACAGACTTTCCAATTTATGTTTTCCCTTTCCAAAATACTGACAACTCCAAAGTTGGCACAGAGATAAAAGGAGCCAAGTGGAACCTGATTCCCGAAGCCTGATACATTTTTTCATAAGATGAATTTTATGATTCATAATGAACAGATCTCCTTTACAAGAGGATAAAAATAAACTTACCAACACTGGGTCTTGACCTGCAGCCACACACTTATACAGCACTGAATGAATCTTTCAGCCTCTGTGCCTCAGCTCCAGCATGTGTAATGTGTCTTCCCTGGTCTCAAAGAGACATTTTAAAAGGTACATCACTATCCATATATTTTCAAATACTGCAGTAACAAGGATCACATAAAAATCAAAGGGGGATGGCCAGGTGCCATGCAGTCACAAAACACATGAATCTCAAGCTAAAAGAGCTAGCAACAAAAATTAGCATAGTTAATAAAATGGTCATCATCCAGCATCTGCTTTACTAGATAGAAGCATCCTACGACTATGCAAATGCACAGCACCACAAAAAATTTTGCAAGTAACTTAGTTTTTGACTATGATGCAGATCATAGCTGTGACACACTGAAGAAACTACTGTGAGTTTACTCATACTTTACGTTTCTAAAAATCTCGTATTCCAAAATACAAAACATAAGTACATCTAGACAACAGTGAAAATATAAAAGGCCATTGGAACACCTACAACTTCCCCCTACTTCACTGATCCCAAATAAGAGACCAGTTTTACTACAAGGAGGAAATAAAAATAAAATGGTATATTGTACCTTGCAACAGGCTGATACAGTTTTCTAGTCACAACTGGAAAAGGAGGAGGGAAGGTAAAAAAATGGATTTTCCAGCTCAGTGAAGAAAGACTTCAAGTTTCTTGCTCACACACAAGGATAAAGGCTCTTTTGGGACTCTACAAATGTGAAGGATAAGACAAGACACATGATCACATAACCACAGCAGGAATCTGCAGTGACAAATCAGGCACTTGATCTATTTAGTGAAAATAAAATTCAGAATATCAGTGGTGTGAGCCCATAACAAGTAGTGACAGTACAAAACAGATTCAAATACAAATTACTCTTAGAGAAGGAATGATCCAAACTGTATCTAACACTGAATGGCAGGATGTCCCGCAGAGAAGACATGAAGACCATGTTCCCAATCCCTGCTTACTACTGCAGGAAAAGACTTAATTTAAAAAAGGATTTCTCTGCAGTTAACTTGTGAAAAGCTTGCTATTATGCAATATGGGGTTTTAATCAATAAAATATATACCAAACTGCTCACTGATATGCTCCTAAATGCACATTTTATTTTGCCTGATCATTGATGTTTCCTTTTTAGCTTCTACAATATATAAATTTCAAATATGGCATCATATCATTAGCAGCGGTAGAATCATAGAATCATTTAGGTTGGAAAAGATACTTCAGGTCACTGAGTCCATCTGTTAACCTGAGTGTGCCAGGTCCATCACTAATCCATGTCTACACATCTTTTGAACACATCCAGGCATGATGACTCAACTACTTTTCTGGGCATTCTTCTCCAATGTCTGACCACCCTTCCAGTGAAGAAATTTTTCCTAATACCTTATTTAAACCTCCCTTAGAACAGCTTAAGGCCTTTTCCTCTAGCCCTCTTGCTTGTTACCTGGGAGAATTGAATGACTCCCACTTGGCTACATCCTTCTTTCAACTTCCTTTGCGCGCCCCATATCCTCTTTTTTTCCAGGCTAAACAGCCCCAGCTCCCTCAGCCAATCCTCACAGGACTTGTGCACCAGATATTTCACCAGCTCTGTTACCCTGCTCTGGGCACACTCCAGCCCCCCAATTGTCTGTCCTGCAATGAGGGGCCCAGAACTGAACCCAGCACTGGAGGTGTGGCCTCACCAGTGCCAAGTACAGAGGGACAATCCCTGCCCTGGTCCTGCTGGCCACACTATTGCTGATCCAGGTGAGGATGCCACTGGCCTTCTCGGCCACCTGGGCACACCCCAGCTCATGTTCAGCTTCTGTTGACTAGCACGGCCAGGCCCTTTTCTGTTGGACCCCTTTCCAGCCACTCTGCCGCAGCCTGTAGCACTTGATAGAGCTATCGCAACCCAGGTGTAGGACCTGGTACTTGGCATATTGAACTTCATACCACTGGCCTTGCCCATCGATCCAGCCTGTCCAAATGCCTCTGCAGAGCCTTTCCACTCTCTTGATCCTCTCATCCAGATCACCAATAAAAATCTTGAAAAGAACTGGCATCGTTACTGAGCCCTGGGAAACATCTCTTGTGACCAGCCACCAGCTGGATGTAACTCCATTTACCACCACTCTCTGAGCCTGGCCATCAAGCTAGTTGTTTTAAATAACAGAGAGGAAGCAATGCCATGGGCTGCCAGCTTCTCCAGGAGAATGCTGTGGGAGACAGTATCAAAGGCTTAAGTAAAGTTCAGGTAGCCTTTTGCTCATCCACTGAGGGGGTCACCTTCTCATAGGAGGTGATCAAGTAACCAAAGCAATCACACTGCAATACCAACAAGTATACATTCTTCAATCACTGCACAAGACAAATCTTAAGGCAAGCTCTCAGCAATTGCCAGCACAGCACTGCACTGTGCAGGGTACTGAAAAGTGCACGAAAGTTGTGCCAGCTCTTATTTGCCCTTAAAGCAAACTGAGCTGGGGGGAAAGCAGAAGGGAGTGCCTTACAACCCAGCTGCCCAAGGAAAGGTTGTTGCCAGTTCTACTCTAAAGTAGCCAAGAATACCAACACACCTAATGTGCCTTGGTTACACAGACCATAAACATACAGATTAGGCACAGTATGTTCAGAACCAGAAGAATCAGTAAGCGTGTTTTCAACAGTACATGGAACACATTACATGACCACAGAGAAAGTAGCTTTTATAGTTTCTAGCCCATTTTGCTGGTGTCAAAAGTAAAAAAAAAAAGAAACTCTTTTTCTCTAACCCTACAGGCTAGATAAGGAGAGAAATCAACACCATTCCACAAATACACTCTATTGCAGTAAAGCATGTGAGCAAATGCTTAGGCACATGTTTCAATTCTCCCACTATCAAGAACATCCAAATACATAACTAAAGATAGCCTTTAACTTTCACCCAATGAACTTGGAGAAGGAAACTTCCTGCTGCTCTTAATGGTTTAAGGATAATTCCTAGACTTAGAATATGATTTTCACCTCCTTGTTTTATCTAATTGGGGGAAGGGAAGAATGTACAGAAGAGATGTAATACAATAAAATAAAAATAATTAAGAGGAACATTTTTACAAGCTTGTTTTATTTTCTCCCAATAAATTAATTTTTAGACACTGATCTTTAAGAGCAAAAGAGGTTTGAATAATAGTGTTCAATTTTGGTTTTTCTGAATCAGTTTTTAAATGGCTATAAGGAAAAAAAAAACACAATAGATCATGCATAGGAAAAAAATTTCGAGTGGAGAAAGAGAAGTGACAAATTAAGTATTATTTATGTTCTGGAAGAGTCAGAGTAACAACTACATTAGGCATTCATCAGTACATGTATTCTCTGCTTTGAAGATGGAAGAATTTTGAGACACAATTTAATGAACTTCATTACAAAGCATGTCCACCATAATAGACCATGAGAGAAACATCCTATAAATTTACATTGCTACATGAAAAAGCCCAGTGGGTGCTACACTATACATTTGTAAATTTCAAAACAGCCAATGCTCCTTATGTTTGGTTCATTTTAAGAAGAACTTCTGTGGTTTTAACTTTGATATAAGTCCCTCTCACCTCACATTATCCAAATGTTAGTGTCAAATCATCTACATAAATACACGACTATCTAATGAAACAGAAGGAACAAATCCACTGTTTCTTCACTTTAAGCAATGTACTTTCAAAAGAAACATGAAACAAGTATACTTACATTTCCTTAGGGAGGAATAACAACATCGACACCGAGTTTTCCTACATGCAACAGCATGTACCATAGCTTAACTTTTAAGAGGCAGCATTAAAGAGAAAAGGCGGGGGCAGAGGATAATCCAGAAACCTCTTATCACCTAAGCAGGCATTGCAAAGATTGCTACTTTACGGAAGTCACCTTATGGTACCAACAGGTAAGTCTACTATTTAAAGACATTCCTGCTGTGGGACTCTATTGGGCAAAATCAGAGTCTTGGGCAGAAATATCTCAGTCCAGCCCCGCTCTCCCGGCGCCCAGCCGGACCTCCACAGGGATGGGCTGTGCATACCTGGAAAAGCCCGTTCAGACACAGCAGAGTTCAATCCCGGAATAGCCAGCGCCTCAGGCATGCAGGAATCCACCTCCCACCATTCCCCCACATGCTTTTATCTTAAAATGCTGCGATGCCACAATTAAGAGACCTAAAAGTCCGTGAAAGTTCACAGAAAAATCTCCTCCCTCCCAAAATGAAGACATATAGACAGAAAGACAGACAGCCAGAGACGCACACACGCACACAGCACGAGAATGAGACACGTTTTCCACCGCTCCTTCAGGCCTCGGGTGCCGGCGGGGCTCCCAGCGGGGACAGGCACCCGCCGCTCCCGGCGCCGCTCAGCGCTTGGCCCGGCCCAGCCCGGGGACCCGGCCGGCCTCTGCCCTGCGCCGCCCGCCTTTCCCCCCAGTTTTTCTCCCCGGGGTCGAAGTGAAGAGCCCTAAATCCACAGTCAGACAAACCGGAGAGCCCGCGCCGCAGTCCCCGGGCTCTCCGCACCCTCCCGCGCCGCGGCGAGGGACACACAGCGGGGCAGGGCAGGCTCCGCGCTGCCCGAGGCCAGACCGCGACTCCTGCGGGGCGTCCCCTCGCCGCCGGCGCCCTGCCACCGGAGGGGGAAACCGAGCTACCGCCCCTGGCGCTCCGGCCGGCGCTGCCGCGCTCCCTCACCTCCCCCGGCAAATGACTGCGGGAGGCGGTGCGCGGCACGGCTCCTCCCGCCAGCCGCTCCTCCCTCCCTCCCATCCCGGGGGCAAGGCGGCGGGACTGCTCGGTGGGCGTCCGGCGAGCCCTTCCACCCGTCTCCGCGGCCCCTCCCGTCCCCCGCCGCTTCCCCCGGCCCTGCGGATGAGGGCGCTCTGGGAGCTTGTTTGCGGCACCGGCCGGCTGAGCTGCTGGGCTTGGTGGTCCCGAGCCCGCGGGAGACACGACTGCGAGGGACCGTGGAGGGCTGCATGCCGCTCTGATGTGCGACACCATGGTGGTGCACGGAAGAGGGACGGCACGTGTTGTCCCGTTTGTGACAGAGGGGCTCTGGCTCCACCGCTCACACCAAGAAATTTCTTCGTAACTAAATTTCCTCTCTTTCAGTTCGTACCCATTACTCTTTCTCTTATCACTACTCTTTGTCTTCCCGACAGAGAGTTCTTCTCCGGCTTCCCTGCAGACCCTCTTCAGATACTGGAAGGTTGCTATTAGATCTCTATGCCACCTTCTCTTCTGCAGGCTGAAGAGCTCCAACTTTCTCCGCCTGTCTTAGCCCATGTTCTCAGTACCTGTTCAGGGCTGAGCCTGTCGGCCTGGACCAAAAGGTCATCTAACTTACCTCTCATTTCGTTTCTCTTCATTCATCACATATGAGCTCTGAGTTCTGTTCCTCACATACTACTCTTGGGCTGGACACCGGCAGACGTGCGCCCTGAGCAGGAATAGCCACTGGCAGCGTTCACCTAGTCACTCCCATCCATGCTGAGAAGGCAAAAAATCCAGGTTGTTAATTCCTCCAACACGTACTTTCCATGATTAAGTTTTTCAGGCCTCAGGGAAAAATTTAGGGGAAAGAATTGAGGAGGAGGACAGTGAGGAAGGCTACAAATCAGTGTAAATTAATGACTGTGGAAAGGAAGCTGTGAAAACTAATGTGCAAAGGTTTCTTTCTGAAGAAAATGGGAGGTTGCTGGGACTTCATCTGCAACACAGCTGCACGCAAGAGAATATCTCACCTACAGGGTCCTGGGCTCTTCTCAGGTAGCAGATTGCTATGGATGTATCCCTGCTGTGTGAAGCAAGGCTGCACAGCTGACTGCCTACTGTCTGCTTGAGAATGGTTAAGCAGCTGCTCAAGACCTTTTTGTTCCTGGTAGAATAGACTACTCCCAAGATATACAACGTGTGTGCATAATAGCTCTGCATTTATATCTGTAATTGCTGATATCGGACAGGCTGACTCAATGCACATTGAATTCCAAGTGCAGAAGGAACTATTGTATGCCTGCATGTGTTAAAGAGAAGAAATAACATAGCTTTTCAATGTTCTGCTTCCATTTTTCTTCTATTTTGTTCAAGGTCCTTACTTCACTCTTTTATATCCTCCATGATATTTATAAAACAACTTCATCATGTGTTTACTCAAACCTATGTGCAATACTCACCACTTAAAGACAGTGGCTGCCCAAGGTCAGAGCTGCAAGAGAGATTCTTGGTAAACTAGCTTCATCCACTGATGCTTCAGTTTCTGCTTTTCACAGCAGTAGGAGTACAGTGGCTCATATATACTGCAGTCAGATGTGCCATCTGGCTCAGCTCTGAAGCTTTAGAGTGGTTGGCATTTTTTTAATGTATTCAAAATCTGCAGCTTTAACTAGCTTTGGGTTATATGAGTATTTTCAAGACAGAAAAATGAAAGATGGGAATAATCTAATCAGAACCCCTGACTACTCTACTTTTGAAAAAGTATCTTAAAGAAAAAAAAAGCGTCGTCTTTCTTCTTTGGACTGAACCAAACAGGTGCCTGAATGCTTTTATTCCACTCCTGCATGTAACAATGCTGTATGATGTAAGTGAACTCTCAAGGAATGAAAAGTTATGAATCTCAATGACTGTGTTTTTTCTCCTCACACTGCCAGGGTCTCCTCTTAGCTCTCTGTGGTCTTCCACCTACATGCAGATATATGAAAACCGATAGGACAGGAGTTGCCTCTAGTTGTGATATTAGATTGCTTGTTACAATCTAATTTTCTGCAATTATCATTTGGTAGATTGCTCTTGTCATGCTTTATCTCCAGCTGGCAACCAAGCGCCACACAACCACTCACTGACTCCCCCCTGGAGTGGGAAGGGGGACAGAGCCAAAATAGTAAATGAAGAAAATTTGTGAGCTAAGTTTAATAGGTAAAGCAAAAGCTGTGCATGCAAGCGAAGCAAGACAAGAATCCTCTCATTTCCCATGGGCAGGAAAGTGTTAAGCCATCCCAGAAAAGCAGGGCTCCATCAGGTGCAACATTGACTTGGGAAGACAAAAACTATCACACTCAGGCTTCCTCCTTCTTCCTCCAGCTTTATATGCCAAGCATGACACCATGGTATACCGAATCCCTAGGGCTGGTGGTCCCGACTGTGTCCCCTCCCAGCTTCTTGTGCACCTTGTTGGTAGGGTCCCGTGAGGAGCAAGTAAGGCCTTGATGCCATCTAAACACTGCTCAGCAGCAACAAAAACATCCCCTATTTATCAACACTTGTTTCCAGCACAAATCTAGCTATTGTAAAGAACAGTAACCCTTGTCCAGCCAAAATTCCATGCTGAGTTCCATGTTATGCTGCTTATACCATAAGAGGTAGTGAGGTAAATGCAGAAAGTCTGGAGCTTTGGGAGGAGTTAAACATATTTTTCTTCTTTGTATAATCACTGTTTGGTGGGGCTGATGATGATGTTCACAGAGAGGACATTTATGACATCCTATAGCAATGTGTTTATTCCACAAAATATATGAGATGGGAAAAGTACTATTATTTACTTTTATAAATGGGTGACTGAACACATGTATTGACAATATACCGGAGTCAGTTTAAAGACTTGTAGTTCCAGATCAAAAATGCTGTGGCAGAGTGATCATCTGGTATAAATACTTTTTTCTGATGGAGACTCTTTCAGACAGTTTATAGGAATTAGCTTTATGTCAATGAGTTTTTTACCTTTTTTACCTGCACAATTTACACTCTTGATGGTGTGGGAAGATGCGTGTCATGTCTAAGTCAGAACAAATTTATGCTGCCAGAAAAGCCAGTAGTGCGCAGCCCTGGGATGAACTTTGATGAAACCATCAGTAGTTTCCAATGCAGAATATTTAACATTTTTTTGTGTCTTCACTTTGTCAAAACTTTTGCATAAGGATGGCAGTACAGAGTGCTCAGTCACTGCAAGATACTAGACTTCTAGTTATCTCTGCCAGAGGAGTGAGATCAGATAATCCAAGTAATTTTTTTGTCTTGAAATCTGTGGACCAGTGCAGATCTGAGCTACTAACTGTGGAATTTCAGAGTAAACAGTCCAGCATATGCACAGATAATATTTTAGACCCACATTAGTAATTTCCTTTTCACTTTCCTCTGGTTTTACATATCCAGTAAGTATGGATCAATTTTTGAAGGAAAGTTGGAAAGTTACACACAGGAAGATCAACTTTCTTCAGCCTTAAAAGAAAAAAAAATCAGAAAGGATTTCTAGAAATTTTCAAATGCATTAAGAGTTGCCCCTTTGAGTCTTCTGAGTAGCAATGGGTAATGAAACCTTTTGCATCAAAAGCCTCTCTCCAGAATCTGACTTATGCAGGAAGTAAACTTAATGTGCTGTTTCAAGACAGACAATTCTGTGATATGCTAATTTGGAGAGATGTTTTTTCCCTTATAAATGTATAGAACTACAAAGAGTTCTATTTCTTCTCTTAATTAAAATAAGCAATTTTCTTTACTATGTTCCTCTCTCACCATGAGCAATCAAGATTATATTAAATACCAAAACTGGACTGTTTTCCACATCTACTAATTTGGTCAGCTTATGAAAATAATAAAAGGGTGTATATTAAAATAATAGTGAGGATGCTCATTAGGAATACATTTTACAGGGGATTCAAATTTATTGGTTTCTTATATTTGTCTTAATATCCAAGGACATTTTCTCTTTAATGTCTAGTAACTACAGATTTATATTTTTACATACTAACAAGGAGATGTGAGCTATGTCATACCAGAATGTCAACATTAAACCTGAATTTTTTTTGTTTGCTGAAAACAAAGACAGGACACAAGGCCTTATAAAGGCCTGAATGCTTTTAAGAAAACATACCTTATTTGGTAGGGATTACCTGGATTTCTGATGACTGCTTTCAGATAATCATGAATGTTTGGTATCTAAGAACTGATAGTTTGTGTCATCCTACCCTCTCCCCCTTTTCTTTTTCATTTACTTTTTTTTTTACTCCACCAGCAATGTCGATTAGTGAGCAGAACTAGGTGCTCAGTTTTGCTCTAGAAGTCAGAGAGCTCTTCATATTCATGTGAGTCACAGTCATTTAGACAATCTTTGTCTACAAGCTGACAAATCTATCATCCTGTTCTCTTCCTTTGAACAAAATTATCATCCTTGTACTGCTGACACTATTATTCTAATCAGAACAGGTGTGCTTTTCTGAATCCAGTGCAAGGTGGGAAACTGTTTCCTCCCTGAACCGCCTTCCTCAGCTTTCAGTCCAGCTAAGATTACAAATAGATTCAGTATTTCTGGATTTCTTAACCATGACTCCATCCTTTTAGCCACCTGCATATCCCTGCATTTTTGCTACTTAATGAACAGTTCTGCAATAAGCTGTATTTTTTCAATTGTTCTTCTAACTGTGAGGCTGCAGAGCAAGCTAACAGCTTGCAGACAGGACTTCCAGTGTGAGTGTTGCCATTATTTCCCGTTTTCTTGAAGAAAATTACATCATCTAAGACAGGCCCATAAAGGAAATTATATGTAAGACAAAAAAGGTTTTAAAAACTTTCTGAAGGTGAAAGAGAGAGAAGCATTGGGATGAGTTAAAATTTCAGCACTGCCAAACAGAAGGCATGCAAATTTTTGGCAGTTCATTGGTTGCATTTTGCCACATATTCACTTGAAAACTGAGCAGTGTTGATGTCTCCTAGATGTCAAAAACTAGATGACATGGATTCTCAGCTTAGGGCATGCACCTGAAGTGATCTAATCTCCAGGAATTCCCATGGAATAATAGTCATAGAGAAATTCTAAACCAGTCTTTCCTGCTAATTTTATTGCTTAGCAGATATAGATGCAAACTGGTTCAAAGAAGGGGAAGAAATAAGCAAAATGTTAGAGTAAATGTTGTCTGAATGTTTTATTGACTAGTTTTCTAGTTTCATGCTCTTTGAAATAACACTGTAATGACTGTAGAAATATCATTTTAGATAGAAGGATGAGTTGAACTTACCTTTTAAAAAAATCAGATTTAAAGTGAGATTTCATTTATCAAGATTTTACATGTTCACTAATTATACAGTCATCAATTCACAGTAAATTGAGATATTTGGAGTATAAAAATTCTGCTTCATATCTGAAGTAATCTGGAAAATGAAATTTAGTGTATATGTTTGCATCTTTAAATTCTACATAAAGTATAAAGACACAACACAAACAAATAAACAAACAAAAGCAGGCATTGGCCTGTAGCATGCATCCTGAAGACTTTGTCTGTTTTTTGTGGCTTTCTTCTTCTCAAAGCTGTGTTTTCTCTTTGAGACACTGAGTTGAAGTACACTTTGGTCTGAATGCATGCTTCAAGTTTCTCTGAAAATAAGATATAAAACTTCCAGTTTACCACCTGGCAGAGCAAGACTGTCTTTCAGGGAAATCTAATGCCACTGCAACATCTCCCACGGAGAGAGATATTTTCTCCCATGCTTGGGATTCTGCTGCCTCTGATAGTGTATAATTTGTTTCCAGTCTCTCAGTGCTACTTTACATTTTTCTATTTAAACAGTACCTCATCTTTAGATAAAAGTGCACTCAGGATTCATGTCAGAGGACCTAACCATGAGATGCAGTGCATTTTCAATGAAAGTTGATACCATTTTACTGATAAAATCCTGCTCTTGAGGTGCACATGGGAGTAAAGCTGTACTCACATATGAAGCAGAGGGGAAAAAGATTCCATTTCTAAGAGTATTCAGAAGTGGATTGCTCAGGCACCAGTATGGTATCTTACTATTTCAAACCACAAAATTTCTTTTGCAATTACATGCAAGTTCAATTGAACTTATTTCAGAAATATTTTCAAAGCGTGGGTCTCTATCAGTCAGCACCAGGAGTAAAAAATATTGCTTTACTCCCTAGTTAAACGGAAGTTCTAAATCATGAGACATATTCTCTTCTAGATAGAGGTAGAGACCAGGCCCACATGGATGTTTTCTTCTAGACACATTCCTTTATAACTGCACAGAAACAGGGTTGCAGAGTATTTCTCTTCCTATTGTTGTATCTCATCATCATATTGGAGAGCAAATGTAGGTACATTGTATTCCTGTGCTAAGGTTATCTCCTGTTCTGTGGCACAGCACCATGCTGTGCAAATACCCTGAAGGGAGCTCTGGTACCAGACACAATAGAGCTGCAGAGACGACTTAATTGGCCAGACAAAGGGTGATCCTGGGCAGGTAGGGTTCCAAATGCAGTGTCTTACACAGTACTGTCTGTAAAATGTGATAATTAGGCATATTTTTCTTGCTAACACTGCATGAGATGCTGCATTGGGCTTTGTGAGCAATCAAGCAAATGTTCTGTAGTTAACAAACTACTACTTCTAAGTCTGTGGAAAATGCCAAAAGAAGTGTTAGTAATTGTTTCCAGTCACAAAAGAAAGAAAATAATAATAACCATAGCAGAACAAACAAAACCAGAGGAACATGAAACAAGTTTGTAAGAGTTCAGAATTCCTTTTCCTTCTCTGACTAAATACCAGCATATTAAGGAGAGTTTGTTTCAGAGTGTCTGAATCTTCTTTTGACTCCATCTATTGAAACTGTGTATCTGGAAAACCTTTGATAACTGAGACAACTATCATGATTCTTCAAAAGTTTTTGCTACTGTTCTATTACTTGGTGATCTCTGTGCATTCAGAACTTGGTGTCTGAACAGAAGACTGTCAAAGGTAATGGGACAAAGATGCTGAAAACTAGTCTCTATGCAAAAGCCATAAAAGAACTAAGGACAAAATTATTAATATAATAATATCCTGAGCTGCTCACATGATATTATTGCTAGCTTTTATAATATTTCTCATTGGGATATATCCTGGAAACATTGGAATATGATTATGTTAGAATGTTAGATTATGTTTAGATTTTGTCAGAAGAATTTTATCTCTTTATCCCATTAGTTTTGCTGTAGATAATGGTATCATTTTTGGCTGAACAACTCTGCTGAGCTTTTCTGTACTATCACTCTTTATGGGTATTCAGATGTTATTTTTTAACAACTTTTAGAGAAAGGAAATATTGAAATGCAGATAAAGGTTCAAATCTTGTTTCTTTTACAGTCATGACTGCAGTGCATCTCTGTATAGCATAAATTGAAGATGAATTTGAAGAAGTGGCCAGGAAAAATTAAGAGTTAATAGGTCCACATGTCTAAAAATTGGATGTCCTTCAGCTAAAATCACCTGGCTGTTAAGAAACCTGCTTCATTTATTGAAAAAAAAAAATAATCTAGGCTCACAATCTTGTTAGTGCTCTTGCTTTTCAAACTTCATTTGAGTTCTTCATACATTAAAAGAAAACCTGTCTTCATTTGGAGTGAATTATATCATCAGGAGAAAAGAGCAACCAAGACAGTAAGAGACAAAAGATTTTTTAAAATCCATAAGGAACAAAATGCACTTTCTTTGACCAGTAGGTATGTTCAAGGTGTTAGACTTTCTTCAGCTAGACAGAACTGAAATAACAGAGCGTTCTCACTTGCTACTGGCTTGGTTATAGTAGATAATGTCTTTTTGCTAAAATTTTCACTTTCCAAATCAGTATATCCTGTAAGTGCATGTAAATTCTCAGAGAATTAAGGTATCCATGCATACCTCAGAGCAAGGTTATTTTTACTGCAGAAACTCTTTTCTAACAAAGAGGCTAACTCTCACTGAGTTCTGCTAGCAAAAAAGGACTGTTTTCTGCTTTGTGCTAACATATGATGACTTTCAGTCATCTAGAAGTTTGATTTCCCTTTTGTTTATACAGCCCCCTAACTCGCTGTGGAATTCTCACAGAAACAGGCACTAGCCCCAGGCATGGCACTGCAGGAATACATCATTATTTACATCATTTAGGAGAAATATGATTGTCATTATGATAAAACAACCATTATTACTAACTATAGTAATGCTGCATAATCAGTATCAATCCAAACTTTTCTCCTGAGCTGCTACTACTTTGCTAAAGCCTGAATTCATAAAAAAACTTTGGTACATGACTAGTTCCAAAAATACTTTTTTTGTGAGGTGAAGTCAGATTTCTACAACGCACGAGCAAGGGGAGAAGTACACTTGAATTCTAGATTATATGTAAGTACAGCTCTCATAGCTGTATCACTTTCTTAGATAAATAACCAAAATCTTGAATATATTACCTGTGTTTAGTTAGCTTGAGATAATATTGGGCTTTTCATCATATGTACCTGCAGACTCTTGCAGTTTCTCTCTTAAACTGTAACTGCTTTTACAAAATAGAAAATGGATTAATCTTTATAATTGTTGCAAACAGAGGAAATGTCTTTAAAAACTAAACCACACTACCACTCCCACATATAGAGTACTGAAGATTCATTACCAGTATTGAGATTCTTCAGAAGATATGCAAAAAACCTTTAAAAATTTATATCACTGGGGTTTTTTTTCATACTTATCATCAATGTTTCAGTTTTTGGAATTATTTGCATTTTGATTCTTTTTCTATCCTTAATGCTCATTATTCCAGTATTCTCCAAAGTTTTCCCTTGAGCGCTGTTTTTAAATGCAAACAGTTATGAGGTATTTCAGGGGGTTTTTTGACTTGTAGAAATATAGTATCTCAAATATACGTGTTATAGATTCATCCTTTTGCCTTATCACAGAGCCACAGAATGGGTCATGTTGGAAGGGACCACAGGGAGACAGATCTCTGGTCTGACTTCCCTGCTCAAGCAGGGTCATCCTGGAGCAAATGGCACAGGATTGTGTCCAGGCAGTTCTGGAATATCTCCGCTACGGGAGGCTCCACAACCTCTCTGGTCAACCTGTTCCACTTTTCTTCTACAAAGTATTCAGTTCTCTGTTAGGTTAAGGATGTGCAAGTTTATTTGTTTCACTTAAAGTTCATAAACTGTGTTGACTATGTGGGTGGAGCAGTGATCAATGACCAAGTGGGAAATATCCAAGGACATCTTTATGGTGACTCCGTTCTTCGAACTTTGTACTTGGAAACAGTTCCTGTCAATATTTCACTTTCTCACTCAAAATAATATGAATAAGCAGAAGCCCAAATGCTTATTACTTTCAATATTTAAAAGGGCTTGTCATCTTCCACTTAAGAAAAGATCTGCAAAACTTGTCTAAAATTTTCTACTGTTAAATGCCTAGCACTGTGCAAAATCTGAATTGGTGCAAAAAGAGAACTTCCTTGCCTGGTCAGCTGCAAAGTCAAGTAGCAGTGATGCAGCATGCTTGTTTTTCCCAGATGCAAGGAGACTCAGCAGTGAAACATCATAACCTAAAGCTCAACACTGTGCATATTTCCATACATAGGATTGCCATGTCTGCAGTATCATATATATGTGTGTATAAAAAGATCTCACAATTGTTTGTTTGGGTTGCAGGTCACCATCTTCCTCTGATTTGGTGTTCAAGCAAACAGGACAATGAATCCAAACTGATCATTTAATCTTTTGGGGTGTACTTAACCTTATGTTTGATTCTTGAGCATTGCTGATCATGTCCCCAGACCTGTAGAGAGCTTTTGAGCTGTTTAACCTTCAAATAATGAAAAATATTAGAGCAGTAACAGTTAACATACCTAACAACAGATGTTTCCTTGTTGTGGTGTTCTAATTAATAAATTGAATATCCAAGTGACCCAGGTGAAATCCATGGAAGAACTGATTACTTTATATTAAATCTTTAAGTCTGTAAGTAACTATCGGTGTGTTAGCTGAAAGATACTTGCTAGGCAATGAAAAATAGGATGTGGTGTTGATGGGGGGGATATTCTGAAGTTGTAAGTTAGTTTCAGATCAGTGTTCCTATAGACTGAAATTACAAATTTACTTCCCCTTAAATTGTTAACCATTTAAATACTAAGTCTAGTTTGTTTGTTTTTTTCAGAGATGGGATTAAATGTTTTCCTCTCAGTTCTCTAGTGCCAAAGGCGACAGGAATCTAGTCTTATTTGTCCTCTACAAATTTGCTACAATGTACTTCAGACCATCCATTTCTTAGGAGATATTTTCATTTTATGCCAGATTGTCATTTAAATTTAGGTTTCTTTAGGTATATGCCCATGTTACTATGATGGTTTCATGTTTGGCAGCCAATAAGCTGATATTCACTCCTATGAAATGAAAAGGTCAAAAATAAGCCATATAAACTATTTGTTATCATGCAATTTTTTCCACTGTGAATCTAGGTAGTAAATATTAAACTTTCTAGTATCCCCTCCCCAACCCAAAAAAAACCCAACAAAACCAAGCCATGTTTAGGAAGTTTATTTGATGAAGTCTAGTCATTCCTTGATGTAAGTAAATTAAATGATAGTCCAATAGCACAGGAAGTCAATAAAATCTTACTGTAAACACTTAACGGAGTATTAAAAAAATACACAGGATCAGAATGTTGGCATAACCTTTTTTCTTTATACTTTTGTGTATCAAAAGTAATTGCTGAAGTAAGCAACATCTTAAGTGGTTTAGATTGTTTCTTTGACCTCTTTATTAGCTATTAATTTTTGGTGGACAACAAGCTGTCCGTGAGCCAGCAGTGTGTCCCGATGGCCAAGAAGGCCAGCACTGTCCTGGGCTGCTTTGGGAAGAGCGTTGCCAGCAGGCTGAGGGCTGTGATTCTGTACTCAGCCCTGGGGAGGCACATCTGGAGTGCTGTTCCCAGTTCTGGGCTCCTCAGGACAAGAGACATGGAGCTGCTGGAGCAGGCCCAGTGGAGGTTGGTTAAGGGACTGGAACATCTCCTAGGAGGAAAGGCTGAGGGAGCTGGGCCTGTTCAGCCTTGAGCAGAGATGACTGAGAGGGGACCTCATCAACCTCTGTGAGTAGCTGAAGGGACAGCATCAGAGGATGGATCCAGGCTCTGCTCTGTGGTGCCGAGCAACAGCATGAAAGGCCATGGGCACAAACTGATGTACAGGAAGCTCCACCTGAACAAGAAGAAGAAATTCTTTACTCTGTTGGTGACCACGAACTAGCACAGGTGGCCCAGAAAGGTTTTGGTGTCTCCCTCACTGGGGATATTCAAGAACTGCCTGGACACAAACCTGTGCCATGTGCTCTAGGAAGACCCTGCTTGAGCAGGGAGGCTGGACCAGATAACCTACTATGGTGACTTCCAACCTGACCCATTCTGTGATTTTACTTTCACAATGATTGCAAAATAACAATAATAATTTGTAAAATCACGTTTTTCAAATTGTGTTTGAATTGCATCACCATGTTAAATGAAAGCATTACTTTATCATACCCACAGTGCAATCTGACACATTTGAGTCAGCAATTTGGTGGGTAGAATGCTTTTGGTGAAAGTTCTCATTTGGCATACTGACAAATTCATTGAGAGTCTGGCTCAACAAAATCAGTGTGTTTCAAGTTTTTTAGCAGATGCCTAATGGATTATGACTGGAGCAATCTTACGTGAAATTGCATTTACTGTAAGAGAGAAATAACTTTTAAAAATAAAGACTTGGAGGGATTGAAAAGTTTATTTTTCTGCTGGTGATTTTTTCAGGCCACTAAGGATATGGTCCTTCCATTGTTAAAACAGATAGCAAAATCTTCAATTATTTTAATGGGATCAAACCCAAAAGAAAATGGAAAATTCTGTGAAAATACCAAACCCATAATATAAATATAGTAAATATAAGTTATTATAATTTTAACTTAGATTTTTTTTTTGTTAGTAGCTGAGTATGTTGCCCAAAGGGTTTTTTGTCTCTTTAAGGCAAACTAGAGACTCAAATGTAAAATCCAACATACATCCTTATTATAATTTTTATTATTTTATTTTTTCACAGCTGAAAGTCTTGAATGTAGAAATAAGAGCACCGATTACTATAATCTATACATTCATTTTCTTCCATCCCCCAGTCCTCTTCTGTGATGATATTAGTTATCAAATAACTCTGACAGCTAAACTTACAAGATTGCTGTTTAATCCCTCAGCAAGTTTCCATTTGATAACATTTCAGAAAAAAATGGTGAATCTAAACTGTTATTATTTGATGTCTGGAACTAAATGTACCTACTGGCTTTACACAGACAGAAGTAGAATTTTCTATTTCTTCAGGTAAAAATGTCATGTTAAATAATCAGAGTACTGTGTACCCATATACCCCTGTCAGAGAGGTATCACCCCGGAGGATTTAATTCTTCTGAGTAGTGAATTGATCATTTAAACCGAACAAAGGACTTAGAGCTGTCATTCAGCATCATTATAAGAATAATCAGAATAAGCACATGTAATCAAAAGCTGTTATTTATTTAGGGATGCTTTTGAACTAATGAGCCAGAAAGAAATTAAATCCCATTGATAAACCTATGACCTCATTTCTAAGATTTCTGACCATTGTTGTTAAGAGGGAAGAGGTCAAGAGAATTCCACATGAAAAGGGATATGTATGTGGGGAGAGTCTCTTTTTCAAATCAGGTTAAGTAAAGACCATACACACAAACATGAAGCAGTTTGCACATATGGATTGAGAAAGCCCTGAGAGTGTATGCAAACAGTGCCATAGTCTTTAGCCTGGGCAGAATTGTTTTCTATTAAACAACAGCTAATAAAGCTTAGGCTGCACAACTGAAGGAGTAGAATAATGCTTGCAGCTGTTCTTTCTAAATAATTCATCAGTAGTCACTTTCAGGAAACACCGTTTATGTGAGCACTCAGAATGCACAAATATCATGTAAGAACAGTTAGAAAGGTTAGAACCAGCATCATCCCCATATTGGCTCTGTCAGTGCAGAAGTGATTAAGCACACACAGCAAGAAGGAAACACGTTGAGAACTCACTAGCTGGAGCAAATGTTCTTTCAGAACTTCAGTTTCTCTTCAGGCTAAATGCACTGTCACTTTTTAAAGGAATTTGTAAGGAACAAATCACTTTTGCAGTGAAGTCACATGCAGTGTCCCAAGAACTAAAAAAGGCTTTGTCAAATCTCCTCATCAAGTTCTTTCCTAACAAGTTTACTTTTGCCCAAGTCCTCATCTGCACAAATTGGCTAAAAAACCTTTTGGGAAGAAAGACAGGCTACATACTTTCTTCACTAAGTGTCTAAATTTAGATAGTCATTCATGTCTTTAAAAAAGGGTCTAAAGAAGTGAGCTCAGGCCACCCATCTACTCCTTAAGAAGCTCGGTTCTCTGTCATATGCTCCCATCACTTATCTGTGAGTAATATGTGAAATCTGGCCCCTGGACCACCTCTAAAGTGCACTCAACATATGGCAAATCCTTTGACAAGCAACTCCCTTAGGCATATTTTATACTCTGTACACACTTTTAAAAATTGCTTCTTTATCTTATAGAAAGAATTTGAAAATTGAGGAGTTTTTCATAAACAGTTATTTAAAATAGAGGGAAAGTAGCCATTTGTCTTCTTTCAGTTTTATCCTGTTGTCTTATTAACCCACATTTTATAGTATTGCCTGTAAATATTAGACAGAACTGTGTTATTTAAAAAAGGGGAATTTAAAAGGACAGATTAGGTAAATAGAGAAAAAATAGCCATAGGAAAAGTGAAAATGGAAGTAGTGGAAAAGATTGGGGGACATAAAGAGAAAGAAGTGTAGGATAGGAAAAGCAAAATGTCGAAGCTCTGTATTGTTGTTCTTGCTATCAACAGCATAATGTAATTAACTATCCCATAACTCCCCAACTGCAGAGAAGCTGGGACTATTTCAGCTCTCTTTTTCATACCTCTACTACTTGGCAGATACTACTAAGTTCAAATTAACATGACAAATGAAAAAATCTTCTATTTCTGAATGCCTAGACCTCATCTATGACAAACACAGTAGCTAGAGTTGGAAATAAATGAAGAAAAATTAAAAGGAATAAGAAAAGCTTGAATAATTGCTGCCAGTAATCTGATTAAAGGCTTGAACCCCCTCATTTTGTACATGTAAACTTGTACTTTGACTCAGTATAATACTTGCCTGCATGTAAGAGCTGTATGATTATATAATTAACCATAATTGCAATGGTACTGATGCTATGTCCCCCCTCATACAGGGACAGTTTCATTCCAGCTGCATTTTAACAGCAAGGGAAATCTCCCAGAATCCCCAACTCAAAGAACTGCTCTCCCTTTAAAACCTGGGCAAAATTCAAATCCATTTAAAAAAACTATTTCTTTGCTAAACTGTTTGAAGGACGTGGGATGTAGGAAATATTTTTCCATAGTTTCATGTATTTAATTTTTTTCCCTTTTTTCCAAATGAACAATAGGTTGTTATTAAGTGGCAGGTGTTCATAGTGGCATGTGTGTGTGACCTTAAGTCCTGTTTTCAGATATATAAAGCATTGTCATGTTATAGCATCATGCAGACTTGCCAGGAGAAAACATGTACACAAGGCAAAACAATGGATTCTGAGACTGATTCTTCAGAAAGGCAAAGGCCACATTTTATGGTTTGATAAACTTATGGCACTCCCAGTTAAGTAAAGGGAGGTTGTATCTCACATTAGAGAACACAACATCAAAAACTTCTTTTTCCTTCTGCTTACCAGTATAAACGAAATGAACTCATCTCAAACTGATGAGTTTTTAATCAGAATGGAATTTCACTGCTATACATTGGGATAAACACATAATCTCACGTTCATAATTTGGAGAGCCATGTGAAAGGGATGAAAAGAGGCTAAAATTATCATTATTTTATTGATATCTCTTATAAAACACAATATTTTTATGTCCAAGTTGATAACCTGGGGCTGTAACTTGTGGGTTTTTCATCTCTGTTTCTCCTTGTGGGATCATTAAGCTGCATGTAAGAAGACTACAAAGAGTACAAATTTTATAGGTTGGACCTGATGATCTCCAAGTTCTTTTCCAGCCTAGTTGATTCTGTGATTCTGTGATTTGGTTGAGGTGGCCTTTAAACCCTTCTTTGCACAGGTGCATGGGAGTACCTAGAGAAATCTGCCTGTTTTGGGAAAACTAAAAATATTTATGAAGCTTTGGGATACTCAAAGCTTGTATTTCTTTCCTCCCCACTCTCAGACAAAATATTCAAAGTAGCCAATGCCACATTACATTTTCCATATACTCAGCAGTTGTAATTGGCAAGAGTAAATAGCGTTCCTAAAACATTTTGTTTAACTCATTTTCCAATAAATTCCACAATTTTCAAATGCTAATGAGTGGGGAACTGAATATCGCAAAGGAGACTGGCAGCTCTAGTGGGAGAGCAAAGTTCTGGCAGAGAGGAGATCATCATTTTCCTAACACAGAAAGTAAGCATATCAGGGAAATGAGCAGAGGAAAATCCACTTTTACTCTCAATATAACCATAACCTTGCATCTTCTGGAACAGCAATAGACTATTATCCCAGTTATCAGGCACAACTAATCAGCAAAGTTTGTGATGGTAGAGTGGTGGAGTGACATTATTTTGGATAATTTTGAAATATTCATCTGTTTGGAGGCAACATTTCTGAAATAATACTCATGAAGTCTGACTACCTGAACACAGAAGGACTACTTATGAGGCCATTGAGCTAAACTCTGTTTGTTAAGGTGTGAACTTCCGAATTTCTAAATATGCTCCTTAAAATTATAATTTAAAGTCAAAATACAGCAGGATTATTACCACGGCCCCATAATAATCCCGTCAGCTGGGGTATGAAGACAAGTGATTCTGTAGGTCTGTCTAAGGCAGAGTTCCATGAACAGTGAGACCATTAGATGCATGGCTGCAAGTGTCATGGACCTGCACAGATGTTCCCAGGTGCTGCTGTTTCTCCTGGTCTTCTGCAGAGTCCCATCACAGCTCCTCCCTCCTATCCCACCTCCAGACTTTATAGGAGGTGGCAGATTTCCAGTTGCCATGGCACTGCTCTTGTGAGCAGCTCTCCTTTTAGCACACTGAAACTGCTTTTTGTTACTGGGAGTCAATCTTTTAATTGTGTTGGTGTTGCAGATGTTTACAAGAGAGAAGGGAAGACATTTTCAAAGCAGTGATACATTTCATTTTGCAGTGCTTGGGTGCCTGGAATGAGTTGGGGTTTGGGAGATCTTTTTGGAGGGAGTTGTTTGTTTGTTTTGTGTGTTTGAGTCTTTGTTGTGTATTGCTTAGGGGCTTTTTTGTCCTTGAGTTCCTGAGTATTTAGGAATGAAATTTGTTCAGGTAATTGTAAGAGTAAGCTGCACAGGAAATTCTGTGTGTGCACAGAATACCCACAAGCAGAACGGCAGATGTTCCCCTCGGATGCATAGGCTATGCAAAATCCTCACAATACTTCTGTTTTATGTGGCACTGTGCAAAGAATCAGGGGAGGAGTGAGCAGAAGAAATGAGGCAAGGGAGAAATTAGCATGACACTCTTATGTGTATTCATAGGATTGTTCTTGCTGGAGTCAAGAAGACTGTCAGGGAAGCATGTGAAACTGTGACTACATGTACCCAGTATTTCTAAAACAGCACCTACCTGCTGGGGAACACAGGCAGTAGTCTGGAACAGAGGCTGAAAGAGGGGCTGCTCAGTAGCCCAAACCCCAGTTCTAGAGGGCAGCATTCAGGCAAAGCTTCAAAAAAGGCAGATCAGTGTGACGTTGGGTCCAAGCTGTTACTGCTTCTGAAGACATGAGGCTTTCATGGTTAAAAGGACAAGCAGAAAGAGTTTATGTCTACAAGTCACACAAGGGATGTAAGCTCGTACCTTCTGCAGGCAAGCCTTGATTAACAGAAGAGGGGTGTGTACAGTCATAGTAAAGTGTGTTCTCAGGTAGTACTCCTGTATTATCAGCAACTGTGTGGTCATCAAGAGCCTCTGTGGCATGATGGAAACAGATGGAACAGATCAGGATTTATGGAAGGATAATCCAGTTGATCTGCAATCTGTAAAAGATTTTAAATCCTTTCAGTTTGTAGCCTATTCCAAGAATATGATGCACAGCTATCATTTTTCATTGTAGAGGATACGTTCTGTTGTCTGAGTCATCATCCAAAGGTTAAATAACTTGTTGGGAATAATCAAGAACTATTCTTATCAGATTTATACAACAGAAAGTGACTATTATAGCTTTCTTAGTTGGTGTCAAGGGAGAGATGTCTTTCTACTCTGAGGTGTTTTGCAATTACATTGGATTGTCTACTGTGGCTTTGTAATTAAGGATTTAATGTAGTTATCACAGATTAAAATTGTTTAGAGATCTGATTAGTTGACTGCTGTAATAATTTTGATCTGTTTTGCAAACAGCTAAGTACTTTAACCACATGGAATATATGCTTTGAGTATGTCCCTGCTTCATTATTTGAAACATATTGGTTCCATTATTTAAAATGATGTAATTCATTACTTGTTTTATTTAAACATTGGATAATATCTCTGTTAAGATTCTCTTGTCATCTCAGATTTGCTGCTCCTTTTCCTGTGTCCCATAGGAAACACAGTAAAATAAGGTATAATATTTATTTTGATGATCGATGATCAAAGCCATAACCAAACTATTGGAATATTATACAGATCATGGTAAGAAGTCCTAATCATGTCAAAAAAACTTTACCATCAAAGTGAAAGGCTTAACATCTTCCTCTGTCACATTGCTGATAGTAATACTGAAGTATAAAAGGCAAAATATCTAATGTCTAGTATTAATCAATTCATTTCAGCATTGTGGGTTACATTCTACAAACTTTATCCCTTTCCATTAAAACCAATAGGGTCTTTTTCTTTGACTCCATCAATCACAGGACTTAGTCTCTTGTGACTTTTCTGCCTGTTTTCTAATCAATAAGCTAAATCACGTGTTGAGCAAAGCAGTGCAGTTATACCATTACTCTGCCTGAGTAAACTACAAGGATAATTGAAACAAAAAATGCTCAATAAGAAACTGCCAAATGAATGTCTACTGCTTTCTGTTATAGCAAAAGAAAAAAATAATCTGAGATACTGCCATTACCATTGGTGGTGTTGTGACTTCTGTTCACAACCACCATTGCTTGAGCATGATTGTTGCAATCTGATTGCTGGAAAGTCTTATTTGAATACTCACATTGTAGTGGGCTGCTGTAGTGGGCAGTTTCACAGCACGTTTCTTTCTTCTCTCTGACATAGAACAATACCAAATTAGTAGTGTTATTAGTGTAAATACAGCTGTCACCAATAAAGGTAGTACAATGAGTGGTTAGCAGACCTGCTGGCAAGGAACTTCCAGTTCAAGGCACACAAGCAAATATAGCACAAGCCAGGGAGGCATCTGCTCACAGGTTGAGTACTTCCCAGAACAGATGGGCTTTCAAGACCATCTCAAGGCAGGAAAGGAAATTGGAATAAGCTCTCTTTTTTTGCAATTTCTTTTTAATTGGCATATGCAGTATTTTTATGAAAAGAGGTAAAGTAGGAACTGGGTAACTTCCACTAATCTCTAACAAAGCTGTGAATATGAGAAAAGGTGAATAAAATAAAAATGCAGATGTATGATGGTAAGTTGTCAGTTTCTGGTAAATTTTCATGTGAGTACTCTTAAACTTCAGCAGTAGCTCTCAATCCCATGCCTGCTAGTTTATTTAGCATTTTCCTAGATTGTGGTCAAAATCTGAAATTGATCAGAAAACCAAACTATTTCACTGGCTTCACAATAAACAGACTAAAACTCCTAAAACCCTGCTATTCCTATAGGGTTGCTTTCGTCATGATCACTGATTGAGCATCAAGGATGCTTCTAACCACCAGTGGCTTAGAGAAGATTGTTACATCCCTTTATTCTCCTATCAAGACATATAGTGAATCTTTTGTGGGGTCATGAGAACAACATATTCAATCAGTTGATATGCAAAAATAATTTTTCGCAGAAATGGGGAAATGTGGGAGGTTCACAGCCAATGCAGTTTTTAGCTGGGCTAGATGGTCAGAAGTATCCAAGGAGCCCCAAAAATGAGCTGGAGCAGTTGCCTGCCTGCCCCCCATGGGGGCTGCAGTGTGGCATTGGTAGTTTAGGAGGGAAAGCCCATGCCCTTCTTTCTTTGGTCACTCTGGTGATTTCAGGAAATAGTCCATCTGCTACCCACATGCCCTTCTGCTTCATCACAGCTTGAGATCTTTGAGCAAAGAGCAGGACACATGTCTAGGAAGTGTGATAAATATTTCTATCATCCTTTTTTGCTTATGTGTTGCACTTAAAATATCAGTAGTGTGAAGCAAGCTCAATGTATCATTAGTATCTATTAAAATGTCACAAAGAATAACTCTGTACTTTACAATACAAAATATAGAATTTTCCTAATGTATTATTTTTGTAGACATGCTTACTACCTATGGACAGAAGGAATTCCATGGGAAAAAGTTCCCTTCTCAATGTGATGTTGCTCCTGTATTTAAATTGCAGTTTATATCTGGGGAGGGTAGGACACAGGGAGATTATGGGAAACAGGGAATGATTTTTTTGGTTAGCATGTGGAGGACTTTGGATTTTTTTTTTTTTTTTCAAAAAAGCCAGTTGCTCATCACAAATGTGAATTATTTGAAAATGTTATGGCTGGAGACCTCAGCCATTTTTTCAAAATACTACATTTTAATATCATTCATGGAGCTACTAAGCTTTCCAGAAACAGCAGCCAGTGATGACCAGCTAACTAAAAAGTAAACTCTGTACCTGGAGGTGAATATAAAGTTTTTCCACATTTCCTGCTGAGTCCTTATCTCACAGCTAGTCACACAGATCAAGTAAAAATGGAATTTAGTTGACGTCATTTCACGCTAGAATCCTAATGTAGACAGAAAATATATGCTTGTTAATCTTAATGGTTTCTTTGTTATCTTATCTAAGGAAGACTTTTATACTTGCTTACACCTGATCTGAACAAGAAAAATTAGGAAAAATAAGGAAATATGTGCAGTAGTATGTTCCAAAAAAATTTTGCTCCATGAAAGCTGTATGTAAAGAGCACAGAAAATTAGTTGTCTTTCCCTAAGCAAATCTGTAAATGAAAAAGTGGTAATCCTATTTACTGCTGGTCAATTAAACTCTCCCTTGTTTGGCACTATCTCTAACATATCGGACGTGGCATTTTGCTGAAGAATGCATTTGTGCTAATAGGAGCATTAAATGCTAATATTGTATAAACACAATAGCTCAGCAAATAGGAGGTAAAGAATATTCTGAACTGGAAGGGATCCACAGAGATCATGTGTTAAAGTAGCCAGTCTTTCTGCTTTAAAATGTTCAAACCATTCTTTAAGTTATAATAGCTATAAAATTAATATGAGGTTTTATACTGTCATTAACCCTCATTAGCTCAACAGTATTTCATATTTGACAGCTAATTCTGTGTGCAGTTTACAATTACAAATCCTCTGATAATATACAAGTGTATTTTACATTGTGTAGTGCAAACAGCAGAAGTTGTCCTACCAGCTTCAAAAAGCTAAACATGATGCCATCTGCTTCATCACTTTTCTAGGGGACACAGAGCTACTTCATGGCTCAGGCAATTCTGTACTGGGAATTAAGGGCTACTTTGGTTAGGACAAATCCATATAGATTTGCAGCTTGGCATTATTTCCATCCACACTGTTGTGCTAATATTCTTTTTTTTAAAAATTTTGACTTCTTATTATCAGTCATGTCACTCACTGTACTTTTTTGTTTTAGCTGAGAAACAAAAGTACTAATGGAGCCCGAAAAAAGTAATTTCTGCCTTTCCAGTCTGGGCAGGAAGCACAGTCTCAGGAGAACAATGAGTCCTATTTTGGTATCCAAAATGATTTAAACAGATCAGGGGGAGATCCAAACCTATGCATTTTATTTCACAGAATCAGCGAATGACAGGCTGGTTGACACTGAAAGGGATGCATAGAGGTCATCTAGCCCAGCACTCCTGCTCAAGCAGGACCATCTAGAGAGTGTCACTCTGGATCATGTCCAGATGGTTTTTGGGTATCTCCAAAGATGGAGACTCCATAACCTCCCTGAGCAGTCTGTGTCAGTGCTCAGTCACTGTCACAGTATAAAAGTGTTTCCTGATGTTCAGAAGGACCCTTCTGTGTCTCAGTTTGTCATTGCCTTTTGGCCTGTCACAGAGCATCACTGAGCCTGTCTCCATCTTCTTTGTACCCTCCCTTGCTGTGTTTATATCGATTGATGAGATTCCCCTTCAGCTTTCTTTTGTCCTGCTAACCAGCCCCAGCTCTTCCAGTTCTCAGCCACCAGACACTTCTAGTTGCCATGATCAAGGATTTTTGGGAGTGGCCTCACAATGACATCTGCCAGTTCCCTTAGAACTCTCGGGTGCTTATGCATCGTAGCATGTAGACTTTCGTAAGCCCAGTTTAGTTAAGTACTACTTGACATAATTCTCTTCCAAAAGGATACATCTCTCTTGCTCCAGACTTCCCCCATGGTCTCCTTTTCCCTAGTCTTCTTCTCATCACCTATGTACTTACGTACTTATTGTATGTACTTACCCTTCTTGTCTTTGACATCCTTGCTGCATTAAAGTCTGTTTGGGCTTTTGCTTTTCTAATTCCCTCTTTGGATGTTTGGACGTTATTTCTGTATTTCTCTAAGTTTATCTGTCCTTGTTTCCACCTTCTATATGCTTCCTTTTTATGTTTGTGTTTGGCCAGAAGCTCCATGGTCATCCTTTTAGGCCTCCTGGCATTTTTGTCTGAAGTGTGTTGGGAAGAACTGCTCTTGAATTTGGAGGAGACAAATGTTGAATATTAACCAGCTATCTTGACCTCTCCCCTTCAGAAGCCCATGGGATACCCTTCCAAGCAGATCTTTGGAGGGGTTGGTGTCTGATCTCCTGATCTCTTGATCTCTAGGGTTGTGAACCTTCTTTTTACCCTCCTCACTGGCCTCAGGACCCTCCACAATCTCATGGTTGCTGCAGACAAAGCTGTTCTTGAACCACTTGATTACACATTGATCTTGAACCACTCATTCACAACACCTTCAGATTCACATTTTCAAAAAGCACCTAGTTATTGGTGAGTATGAAATCCAGCAGAACATCTTTCCTTGCTGGCTGAGCTGGTTTTGGTTGAGTTGTATTCAAAATGAGCTTTCAAATACTGCCATTGCAGACATATTCTGATTGCTAAAGACATTTTCTTGTAGGATTATTCAGATGTCCCTCTGGGAGTCAGAGTCACACCATCCAAGATTTTAACTGCTGGGGCCAAAGCCCCTTAGCAGAAGGTGGCTCCAGTGAACTGATGGGTGCCCAGTCTGACTCTCTCCACTCCTCACACCTGCACTGTCACACAAGTTCTGTTCCCTGCTCAACCCTGGGTTTCCCACAGCAGAGTCTCAGACCTATGGTTCCTCTAAGTAATAAATTGTGGAGAAGCAGCTTAGTAAGAGCACAATGTGAGTGCCCCAGGAGGGGCCCTGAATAAAGGGATCCCTGACCCTTGCAGTCATTGCACCTACTCTTCACACACTCATCAAACCCTTTCCATGGGCCTCTTGGTCCAATGGTTTTATTTAGTCTGAGGTCTGCTCCCTGTCCCAGGCTCCTGCAGAGGCTCTGGGTGATGGCTGGCATTGCAGGACTGTGCCTTTGTTAGGCAGAAGGTCAGTGCCCCTTCACAGCTCATTGTTTGGGCCTGCAGCCATTTCCCACCTGCAGATTGCACTCCAGGCTACCAGCACTAGGTGTGTTCTGCAAGACTGATGATCTAGAGTAAGTTTAATTTTGAGATGTCCTATTACTAGATGATTGTAATTGTTGAGGCAGATCAAGTCAGAACAGGGTGCTGAATAAAGCAATGCCTAACATGAAAACTCACTAGTGGTACTTCTTGTCACAGGCAAAGGCAGTCAGTCTCCAGCTGATTGTCTATATTGTGCATCTGCAGAAACTTACTTACTAGGACCTGCTGGCCTTACAGGAATCTTTCCAAAAATCTATGTTTAAAACAGTAGTCAAATGATACTTCAACTACAGACAAAAATAAAATGGCACATAAAGCTAGAAAAAAGAGGGGAAAGTGTTTCTCTAACACAGGAGTGCATTATGACTACAGAATGCAAGAACTATGTATGTGAATCAAAATGGTATGTGCTTTTAAAATTTGATGCCAAAAAGATTAACTGAGTAAGTCAGAGTGTTTTTCAGTGGCTTAGATCTGCTTCCTCAAGAGAGTTCACTGGTGACCAGCAATCCTTCATTAAATACACCACTGTTGACCTGGGACAAAGCTATTGTATTTTACAATACTGCTAAAGTTGCCAGGCATAAACCACCCTAGCTGTGTAGGTGCCAGGCAAGTACAACATGTGAGTAGCTCTTTACTTCTCTGAAAGCAAAATGAATGCCCACATCCAGTCCGTAAAGATACAAAGTTGAGGACTTTTCCCATCAGGCCTCCAAAAGGCTATTTTCACAGGGGAAAAGATTTTCAAAGAAGTGTGATGTTTATGGAATCAACATCAGGAGTTTGTATATACCTATTTTTCCAGTGGTTATTTGTTTTAAAATTAATTCCCTGCTAAGATAAGTAGTATATTTATACAAATATATTTCTAGAAAATGCCCTCTCTGCCCTGGCCCCAGTGTTACTTTCATTCTTAGTTTCACTCATGTCAAAACTGACCTATTACAAACTACCCAAATGGTTGCATTGTTTGGATTTAGGAGGAGAATGTATTTTGTAATTGCAGCAGAAATATCTTATGTATTTTTTGGTCTAAATAAAATACTCAGCTGACAGATATGTGACTGAGGAATTGAGAAATAATAATATGTTTGCAAATCAAATTGCATTAAAATAAACCCTATAAACTCAAATTGTGTCTCAGATCAAGAAAACTTCAGATCAAGTTGTTTAAAGGACAACTTACAACTTTCTTGTTTAGATAAATGTGAGATCTAAATAAAGCCCCTGTATTTCCATGTGAATTGCTACGTGCAAGTAACCAAGGTGATCACCAAGCCACAGCTGAAATTCAAAGAGTAGTTTTATTTCATTAGGTCACTAACTGAAGAGCCCCTAGACACCACTGTGTTGTAGAAACACAGGAAATGGGGTTGCAGGTGAGGCCTGGTCTGATCCCAGTGGGGCAGGGGACCCATTGCCTGCCCCAGGGTACAAATGGGCTTCACACATGTGCAGTTTATCACAATGTTGCACTTTTCTGACCTCTGTCTCAGCAGGACACTCAAGTCTGTCTGTGAGAGATGCCTCTTTAGTTTATGACAACTTCTATTCTATCTCTATAAAAGTTGCACTTCTCAAAACAGACAGAGGATAATCAGCAGTAAATATGTGAAGTTTCCCACTTGGATATTCTTAGCCTGCCCATCCACAAAGTCACTTTGAGCAAACCTATCATCCTTCTTGTCAAATCTTACATTTTTAAACTTTTCCTCCCACAAATTTCCCAAACTACTCTGTTTACCAAATCCTGTGTTAACAGATGAACTATGTTTTCAAAATGATATGGGAAGTGAAGGATGTGTGTACATTGACACAGGCAGGCAGCTGGAACAACAACAAAACCATGGCTGAAATGCAAAGAGAGCAAATTTATTTAATTATTTCGCTAACCAGGGGGATCCCAAGGCAAGATCTGGGCAGAGACAGTCAAGCAGGAGCACAGGCACTGTCAGGTTCAGTCCAAGCTGGAAGGTGGCAGGAGGTGGATCTTCTGTTTCCACCAGTTTCTCAAGGGCCTACGCACACATAGTTTACCACCTTGCTGTGATCTCCTGTCTGTTTTTTGTGAGCTCTGATCTTTGATCCTCTGTCTCCCCAAACAGAATTCTCAAGCAGGTCTGTGAGACTGCCTCCAAGTCTCTCCAAACACCTCTGCTATCTCTACACAGAAATTCTATTTCTCAAAACAGAGAGAGAATAAACAGTAGTTGGTATAACATATGGGGCTCCCCACATTGTTATTCTCCAGGCCTTGGCATTCCCAGCTGCAAGGTCACTTGAGCTAATCTACCATCCTTCTCACCATTCTTCCACTTTTAACCCTTTTCTTCTATCAGAAGGGATTTATTACATGTTGATTGATTTAAAAAAAAATAAAAATTCAAAAATGCAATTGCTTGACAGCATAAATAAAAATACAGGGCCACAAAAAGTACTGTGTTGGATCAGATCAGTGCTTTAGCTCTGACCAAGAAATGCTTTAGGTATCTCAAAGGCACACAATGACATGGTTATCTTTGGAACCGTCTTTTGTAAATCATGCTATTCAACAATCTGACTTGTGCCCCTAAACCATGAAGGTTCTTGTATTTTTAAAAGTAACTAACCTGCTATGGGGGATGATCAAACTATTCATATTGATAAGGACAGTAGAACAGAACAGCGTTTTACTCACTTGATAAGGATGGTAGAACGAAAAGAAAATTTACTCTTATCAAATAAAGGGAACAATGTAGACTTGGAGAAGCAGACTGAACAGAAGTCATGCAAAATGCAAGCAGGAGGCCAGCTCAGCTCTGCAAGGCTGACAGGGCAGAAGTTATGCAAAACAGCAATATTGCACTTACTCAAAAGCAGGGATCAAGGAACAGCCACATAGAAAGGGCACCATATGCTGGATACCACGAAAGAAGACCCCAAAGAACCATATAAGGACTTCTAACAAGGGAAGTGACTCTGTAAAGTAATATGTATACATCAAGTAATCGGGGGTAGTTAATGAGTATATAATCAGTGTGTATGATAAAAACTTTGTTTAGCTGATGCTAGGGCACTCAATTAAAGAAGTTTAAGAATTAAGAAGGCCTGATTTCTAATACTCAAAAACATTTAAGAAAGTTTTTATCTGGCCAATTTCAGTATCAATATAAATACATAAAATACACTGATTCTAGTGTGTTTTGCAGATAATCTCTCCAATCAAATCAAGTGTAAAAGACAAAGTAAATACATTGTCTGGCATAAGTACCCAAATAACTTATTTTCTTTCAGTTACATGTCTGGTTTTTCTCTTCATAGAATACTAGGCCGGTTTGGGTTGTGGAGGAATGTCAAAGATCATCCATCTCCAAGCCAATACACCTTGTGTTTTCTACCTGGCCTGAAATGAAGAGCTCTGAAAACCTTATGATGTTTTGTAAGGAACATATTAGGATGTCTCCTTTTCCTGCTGTATTCTGTTAGAGGTGTCTGGAGACAGCAACAGTAGTTCTGTGTAAGAGCATATTACTGATGTTAACTAGGAGTAGCAGCATTAGTGATGTTTCTGCTGTGCTCTGTATGCAGCAGAGTAATGCCCTGCACACCATAGGTCAATGACATAATAAAATCCACATTTTGAGAAAGAACATTATAGTATCAGGTAACTTAGCTGTCTCATTACTTTCAAACAGTATAGGAGTTATTGCATAAATAGGGGAAAATCTGTGTTCCTTCTGTTTCCTCTCATTTAATCTGGTATGTAGGTGGCTTTGCTCCTTGCCCTCACTGAGGTCAGTTGGGCCAGAGACAAGCCCCTCATGCTCTTGGAGCACGTACCTCTGTTTCCAACACAAATGGTCTGCCAAGATACCTAGAGGCATTAAAAAAAAAAAAGGAGGACTGATGACTGATTTCAGAATTGGCTTTCAGAGAACTTCCCTTGTTTACACTGGAAATCTATAAAATGGGTAAAAACGTTAATTCTCCTAAGGAAAAAAATATTTCAAAGGGCCCAGTGAATCCCTCTAACCTGTACAAAAGGCATCCGATTGGAAGAGGGTACAAACCCTAGAAAGGCAAATGTTGCAATTTTACAAGCAAGCACAGAGTAAAACTTGCGCTTTTAAAACTTGCCTGGCTAACATCAGTGAGACCATCTATTTTAGTTTTAAACTGAAAGTTGTGTGACTGGACATAAAAATAATGTGAGGAGGAATAAAAGTGCAGAAGGCTCATTTTTGGGAGCTATGCTGTACCAAGAGGAGCGGCCCTTGGGGCGGTGCTCTGGCCGTTCTGCTGCACTCCTACGGCCCCAGAGGCTGCGCAGTCCTGCAGGGCACTGCCGCCCTGGGACCGCCGAGGGCTCCCTTCCACACATGCCATCAAACAAATCTGCATCCTTTTTAGTTCTCCTCTCAGAAACCTAGCGTGGTCTGTGGTACAGGAATTTACCGATCTTTTCCTATCGGTATTTCTCTTGTCAGCAGCTTTGTACCGTCAGTGGTCATTTGAAGAGTGAAGTATTTTTATTGCTGCAAGACTGACTTCTCCTCTCCCACTCTCCTCATTGCTGATAAACAGGGAAGTAAAAGAGTCTGGAGAAAATGAAACTGAAGAAATACCCCTGTGCATTGTGGTGCTATGCATGATCGTTCTTTGAGTTCCTGGTTGAGTCATGGAAAGTTGCCCTGTTTGCTGGATGGAGAGGAAGCAAGGACTGAGAAGGACAAGGTTAGCTATCTATCTTTCATTTCAGTACATTCCATTCCCAAATTATTGGTAACATTTTGCTGGGAAAAAAATAACTTCTTTTGAGAACACAATTTTCAAGTTTTTCCACTTTTTATCCTCTTATCTTTTTAGCATAGAAATTCTTAAGACTTTGGAGGTAATGTGTGCAAGGTTCCCAATACTTCCCCATACTTTTGTTACATTGCAAAAGCAGGAAATGTGTGGGTACAAAGGGTGCAAGAACACAAACACAGTTCTCTAAGCACTCTCAGGCTTGTGGGAACAATAGTTTCTCCAGACTAACTGATCGTGCTGTGTGTACACAATGCTTTCTTTCTCACCTAAGTACCTACAACAAGAAAGGGAACAAAGTGTTTGTCATCTGAGTATGTTAGTGTTAGCACAGTAATTTTTTCTATGTCAGAGCAAAGCTGCAGCCGATGCCACTAAAAACACTTTCCCGCCCACACATTAGAGAAACAGCAACCCCCTGGCCCAGAATGAAGCCTCAGGTTACAGTTTTCCAGTGTGAAGTGTCTTTGTAGTTCAGTTGGTGGCAGTTGTTGTTAAGCACCACTTGAGCTACAGGATGTCAATTGTCCACCAGGAGAGGGCTTCATTCTAAGTGCGGAAACAACACTAATGCTTTACCATTTTCAGTGTACTTTTCAAGTCTGCCGAATTGCCTACACATGCTGATCACCTCTGTTTTGTCATACAAGAGCCTTTCTTTCTTAATTGAAGTTTTTCCAGTCCTCCCTTCCTTCCCTCCTCCCTCCCTCCCT